>OX352775.1:2508802-2864486 GCA_947095535.1 Poecilobothrus nobilitatus
TAGAGCAAACTACTCTTGTGTGTGTGTATTTAATAATATATTAAAATATAATAATATAATTTTTTTTAAAAATAAATATATTTTTTTGTAAAAATTAATTAAAACAAAAAAAAAAAAGCATTATATTCTTAATAAATTTGAAATTGAAGTGACATTATTATACCTACATATATACGAATCTAGTGCCCGAAATTAAAACTATTTCATATACATATATACATATATAATTAATTAAAGAATCAGTGACCTAAAATTAAAAAAAATATATATTTTTTAAAACACCCAACCCACCCAAGTATAGAAAATATAACAATAGATTTATGATATATATCTACATATAGATTAAGTTTTTAAGCTGGCCTACATCCTTACGGTAACCGGCCAAAACAAATTATATGTATTTAAATATACATATATATATATGTATTTATTAAAAATAAATAAATAATCTTATAAATAATCTTATAAACAAAAAGTGGTTGAATGAATGTTTTTAAAAGATTTTGATCTATACTTGGATTAAAAGTTATTTATAATTTTATACATATGTACAAACATACATATATTGATCTACTGGAAATTTTTTAATTTAAATTTTTTTTGTTTTATTTTGTAACTTTAAAATGGAAAAAAAAATTTAATTTTACGAGCCTTAACCACTATTAATTGATACAGCATTTTTTTGCCATATATTGCTATTTTTGTGATTAATTTTTAAATACTCAAGTAAGTGTTTTAATTTATATTTTCGAAAGTCATATTCTTAATACACAATTCCACATCAATAAAATATTTTAATTCAAAAAATTAACGCATTCGTTGCTAAAGTTAATAAAATCACATTATTAAATAAGTGTAAAATCAGATGACCATGAATAATTGATACAGTTAAAAAAATTTAAATTAATACTGGGTTGTTTCACTTTTAGCACTTATTACCGCTTCAATTCTTTTAGGCATTGAATCCAGAAGTTGTATGCATTCATTTGGGATTATGGAAGACCATATTTCTTGATTTTTTTCCTTCAAACCAACTATAGTTCGTTGCGGCTCATTGCTGAGTTTCCGTTTCATTAATCCTCAGAGTGATTCTATTTAGAATTTAAATCCGGACCAGATTATGGCCAATCTAACACATCTACGTTGTTATCGTTTTTAACCAATATTTAGTTTTTTTGGCCGTATGTGATGAGGCTCCATCCTGTTGAAACGTAAATTAATTGTATGTTGTTAATGTTGATATTGACGGAATTAAGCTTTCTTCCAAAATATTTATATATTTTTCGGCTTTTATGGTCCCATCAACAAATTGTAATTTACCTACGCCCTTGGAGGACATACAACTCGACACCATGACATTGGTCGGAAACATCACAGTGCGCTTTAGGCAGTCTCTATGGTGGACTTCCTTTTCTTCGTTCTGATAATTCTTTTTCTATCATCCCCTACGCAAACATCAAACTTAGATTCATCGCTAAAAATTATGCTGCTCCACTGTCTCTGTATCCAATTTTTCTATTCTTTTGCCCATAATAAAATTTTTTTCTTTTGCAAAAATGTAATAAAGGTTTTTACTTAGAAATTTGCTACATGTTATAATTTTTTGAAATGTTTTATCTTAATACCTAATAGAAGCCATATCCAAACTTATGAAGAGTTTGACTGGTCCATTTTCTACCTACTTTCTTCTCAATTTTATTTGATCATATTTCGGCCAAATTGCGAAGAATACTTCTTCTATTTTTTCGAATAATAAAAGTCAAGGCCCTTATATCTCTTTGTGTTAATTTATATTTGCGCTCTCTTTTATTAACACTTGTAGCCGTGGAACCAAGAATTTTAAATTTTTTTATAATGTTTACTATGGTGGCTCTAGCTAAATCAATTTCTTTTGCAATTTTACCATAACTCTTTCAAGATTTGTGCTTTTTAATAATTAAATTTTTTAATTTCTTCAGAACCTTGCTTTCCGCTTGTCATGATGAACTGTAAATGGTATAACATTAAAAATAAAACATTTTTTTATTTATAGGTTTAATTACTCTTTCGATAAAAGATAACGTTAATTTTATTAATTCTCATCAAATATTTTGAGTTGAAAATAATTAATGTTTTTATAGGTGTTTGTGGCCACCTGATTTTACTTTGTTTTAAAATTGTATTTTATTAATTTAAGAGAACAATGTTGTTTTTGTGAACTAAAATATTGCGTTTAAATGTTAATATAGATTAGAGATAGAACTATCAAAAAAATATAATTTAAATTTAAAACTTTTATTTCACTACTTAAAATAAAAATACTTGAAAGAAGCTTGCATTTTTTTAACGCTTAAAAAAATTAAGGGTTAAAATAAAAATACTTGAAAGAATTGTGCTGTATCAATTAATAGTGGTTATAGGGCTCGTATTATTTCAATACACTTATCCTCCGATTTACACGGTAGGTACTTTTTTTACACGGTTTCACTTTTGCACGGTTTTCAAAAAAGAAAAAAAAAATCATGACATGACTATACAAAAACCAAAAACGGGAATTCCAAAAATGCAGCATATACATTGAGTACATGTAAATATACATTATGTATGTATATGTACATTGTACATATTACTATTGTTTATTGTTAATATCGTCATGATAAATTAACAAGATAGAATGTAAACCAACGGTTTTTAAAAGCGCACATTTCCAAAAGACAATACAAACTATTTACAATTGTGACTTGCACGAAAATTTGAAAATTTAAGAAATTTTTTGTAATAAGAAAATATGTAGAAATAGGGCTTTTTGCAATTTTGAGGGACTGTAACACTGAAACCCTATACAACTAAAAGAAACCGTTAACATACGTAAAAAATATATTACTGTAGGTTTAGTTTTTATATCTTGCCGAAGTAAAATGTGTACAGGTGCTTAAGTTACAGGTGTTTAGAAATCGCAAATTTTCAATATTTGAGCCAATATAAACAGGGGGTGCTCCAATAAAAATTTCTGAACAAACTTATACTAATTGAAAAAGTTCTTTCTGCTCTCAAAATTTCTAGCCTCTATTTAAAAACGTGCCGGAGCTATGAAGGTAGAAAAAATCTAATTTTAAAAAACTAATAAAGCTATCTTGATGAAATTTATATAGGTTACTAATTCCGAAAGAAAAGCGGGTATTGTAACTGGGAAAAATCGATTCATGGTTTTGGATTTTGGAAGCTCCCGAACGAGCTCCAGAGCATAATAACGAGCATAATTTCCAAAATCAATAAATATAAAACCGTTAAATTTGGTTCAAGAGTGTTCTGTCATGTTTCCTTTATGTCCTTGAAATTTGAGATGATATGAGCCATGGGTTCGGATTTTGAAAGCTTCCGAACTAGCCAAAGAGCAAACGCGTATATTTCCAAAATTAATAAAGATAGAACCTTTAAAATTTGATATAATATGGTGTTCTGTAATGTTTCCTCTATGCCACTGAAATTTGAGATGAATTAGATTTTGCGGTTTGGGCATCTGATATACGACTTCCAAAGCCTAACAAGCATATATCTTCGAAATTAGTAAAGATAGAAACTTGAAATTTTGTACAAGAGTGTTAAAACATGCCTTTTTTACATCCCTGAGAATCGCATTGAATAAGGAAAGAAAGAGAGGCGGTTCAAGCAACTACCACACGCCTCCCAAAGCTTAACAACCATATCTCCGAAACTATAAAAAAGATAATATATCCTTGTAATTTTGTACAGGAATCATCTATACAAAACTAGGTAAAAGCATTTATGTGTTTAGTTTATATTAAACAGCTATCTAAATCAATTTATGGATTTTTTATTTAATTTGAATATTTTATGTGTGCAGGGTATTAATAAATCAATTGCATACATAGACTTACTGTTACATTTATTTGTTTTTATTTTAAATTAATGTTGTTTTTGTTTTTTTTTTTTTAATAAATGAACAGCTATTTCTTCTTTTCTTTTCTAGTGTGGTCCTGTTCAAGAGGAAACATAATTAAAAAAATATATATATGCATACATGTAACAAAAAATACAAAATACACAAACAAAAAAAAAAAACTGATTAATAATAAATTACAATTAAAAAAAAAATTAAAAAAAAAAAATGGCATAACTGAAATAAAAAAAAAATAAATAAATAAAAAAAACATGGATAATAATACAAATTTATTAAATTTAAACAATAATAATGAAAATAATTTAAAAAATACATCATTGTCATCATCATCATCAATTTTAAATGCAAATAACTGCAATATGCATATTAATAAAAATCAAAATATTTTAAATAATTATAAAATTAATAGTGATATTATTAATAATTCAAAAAATTATAATAAAATGAATAATGATAATAATAATAATAATAATACAGATAATTATAAAAATAATGATGAATGTGAAGAAGAATTAACAAGTTTAACATGGTTAACAGAATTAACAAATCGTTCTTTACATTGGACAAATACTATTGTAAAACCAATATTTGATGATGATGAATATGATGATTATAATAATATAAATAATGAAAATTTTATAAATATAAATAATAATTTAAATAAAAATAATATAAATATTAATGATAAAAATGATAATATATTATCATATAATGAATGTTCAAATAATAGTAATAATAATTATGTAAATGAATTAATAAATAATTGTACAACAAATTTTCAAAATACAATTTTAAAAAATCTTGAATTTAATGAAATAACAACAACAACAACAACAACATTATCATCACCAACAACAACAACAAAGACATCAATAACAACACCAATTAAATATAATGAAAATAGTACATCAAAAATTTTTTCAACAGCAATAAATACAAAAAGAAATTTTAAAAATTTTTTAAATAATAATAATAATAATTTATGTTTAAAACAACAACAAGAAAATAAAAATAATATATTAATAAAAAATAATAATTTTTTATTAAATGATAAAAAAAACAAATATTTTAATACAACAAATAGTACAACAATAAATTGTATTAATAAAAAACTATCTGCAATTGATCGTTTTAATAAATTTATTGAACAAATTCAAAAGTAAGTAAAAATATTTTTCCATTTTTTTTTTTTTGCGAGGGTAGGTGGAAATCATCGAAAGACACTATAGAAGAATGAAAACGAGCACGAGTCCTCTATGAGTGTGTGGGACTTTAACCCACTAAACACCACCTCCCTCTCCTTTATTTGACTAAACAATATAGGTTATACGAGCTTTAGTACTTCTGTACTGTCTGGTCGTATAACCTATAAAAAACCTAAAAAAAAAATTTAAAAAATGATTTTTGATATATAGAAATTTAAAATGATTTTTGATATACTATATTTATTTATAGCAGGGGATCAGGTCCCCATTTGGCATAAAAATTTTTTTTAACATAATTCAATTAACATAAAAAAAGCGGCGGGAGCGGGGGGAATAAGTCCTAGAGCAATAAAGTCTAATAGGCCTTATTTCACTTTGGAATGAAAAATAAAGCTTAAATGGCGAAATTACGCGTATTAGGCATTATTTCTCATTCCAAAGTGAAATAACGCCTAATTTTTTTTTTTTAAATAATGGAGTTAAAGCCTAATTGTAATTTATTATCCCAATAATAATATTTTTTAATATTTTTCTTTCATAATTTAATTCCCATATATTTCAGCTTATTTGGAAGTAATAAAATTTGCTCTTTTTTTGGCGCATTTCACTCCGTACGTATGTCCGTCAGTTAGTGTTTTTTCATTATGTTCGACAAGTTAAAAATAGAAGAATTTCGTTTAAATTTAACATTCAAACTTATTTCATTTTTTAATGTAATAATTTTGTCGAACTTAGTTCAGTTATTAGAGTTGGTTACAAAATCTGGATTGCATCTTTTTCCGAAATATGAATATATATGAGTATGAGTATGAGGGACTCTAAAACAAAAATAATTTTATAGTTACTTACAAAATCAGGATTGCCGTTTTTTCCAGAATATTTATAAATAGCTAGTAACTCTGATTCTGAATCCATCTCTGTTCTCCTAATTACAAAGAATTTGAAATTAAAATAATGTTTAAGCTTTCCATACAAAAGTATAAAATTTTGACTGTTCTCTGTGAAAAATTATAATAAATTTTGTGAAAATTTAGACATTTTTATAAAAAACACAAAATAATTGCTTTGAAGGGATAAGAGCTTCTGCCCCCGCGCCGGTTCGGCCGCGCGATTTCGTTTCCTGCGCCTGGAGCATCAACTCCCATTCCTTCAAGGGAAGTGCGAAGGCAGTTGTGAAAGGGACGGCTAAAGGAGGGGTGAAGAGTGGCTCGAAGGGGAGGGCGCGAAAGCTACAAGGCAAACCAAAATATAGAAAATTGTTCGAAACCTGTTGAAAATATTCGGATTTTACAGTTGGCTGCAAATTTGGAATTGGAATAATATAATAATATAATATATATTTCTAAAGTGAAATAAAACCTATATAGACTTTAATTCTCTTTGAAATGAGAAATAAAACCTACCTCGAAATTTGACAAATTGAGCCTTATTTTCCAACTCTATTGCGATATAAGGCCTATGAGGTCTTATTGCTCTAAGCTTTATTTCCCCCTGCCAAAAAAACCATTTAAGAAAAATCCTATTTATACTATAATGGCAGATATTCCGCATAAAATCTTGTTGGTAAATTGGGACATTTGGTATAAATTTTTTGTAAATGTTATTTTTTGGTATTGATTACATAATAAGGTTGGTCATGATGATAATGATAATGACAATGATGCATTTATAATTCTATGTAATTAAATTTAAACTTAACCCGGCAGCTAGTACAGTAAAACTATCTTGAGATGCGAGTGTGTAATACGAAATGTCAAATTATTGTCTGTGTAACATATGTGGCATTTTTGCTATTAAGATATTTCTTTTATTATTAAAATTTTTCAAGTTTATTTTATATTTTTTAAAAATATTTCATGTTTAAAATATTGACACAAACAAAATATCAAATTAAAAATAAAGAAAACCGCAAAAAATTTATTTGACATGAATGTTGTTTTCCATTTGTCACCATTTTTAATTAGTTGAAGTGTCAAGTTACAATCTTTATTATGTACTAGCTAGAAAAATGTCAAGATAGTGGATAGTAGAAATGTCAAAACAGTGGAGAAGATAATTGAAAAAATGTAATAGTATTGTCAAAAATGTTCATGTATTTATGCACTATCTTGCTAGTACTGTCTCGTCTGGCTTCTAGGTAAGAAAGTTGAAATTTTAAATTGATAAATGAAAATTTACAGTTCTATAAATAAATCAAAATCCCAACTCACAATGGAAATTGCAAGGATTATAAGTAAAAGGATACTTTATTTCATATCATTTCACTGTTTATACATATTTTGTATTGAAGGTAATATTTATTTAAGGTAAATACATATTTTGTAACCAACTTTAGAATCTTCCAAATATCTTTTATATACATGTTTCAATAGTGGGGCGTTACCGTCCTCAAACTACGCCAAACTAATTATTTTGAAACAAACTCTGAAACATTTTTAGTTTTATTTATTTTTGTTTTTTTAGTGCATTTCCTTGCCAAATAAATGTAACAAGGATTTTACACAGCCTTTTCTTTTCAGGCGTGGCTGTACATGCCGTAAGGAAGAATTACTCTTACGATATGTGTGAGATTCGGACCCACACTTCCTCGGTGTTTACAGCGTATTTTATGATCTTACCCAATTTTATTTTTTCCACACATATTTCTACAATTTAAATCGGATCGGATTTAATTGCTTTGAAATGTGTATGTAAAAAAAAAAACAAAAATCATAAAAAAGAATGGTAATGGTTTGAAACATATAAGTTACAAAATCAAAGTTATATGCCTTCTATACAGAATATGCAGAACAGTTAAATGACAATATACAATTAAATGAAATACAGTATAACCTTCTGCTAACCCTTGCAAATTATCATTGTGAGTTGTGATCCTCAATAAACAAATTATTAAAACCTCAAATCACAAAAAAAAATTATTATTTATTATACGATACTCGTATATCTAAAAAACGATAGGTCTATAAAAAAATCTTACGACGATATACATATGAATAATATAGTGTTTTTCATTTGAGTATAGGGTGCCTAAAACAAAAAAATTGTTTTTAATTTGCATTTTTTTCAATTTTCTTTTGTGAAAATTCCATGTAACGGAACTTTTTTATAACTCAACAATTATAACAGCTAGGAAAACAATCGACCCCATTTAAAGGGTTACTCTTTTCTTTAGCTTTCGCGCCCGAATTGTTCGACATTTTACATAACGGTACCCAGTAACGTCATCTATATTTCATAGGACACGACTTTGATTGGCAAGGTCATTTAAAGGTCAAATTTATTATATTAAATTTTTTAAACATTATAGTTTGAATACATGTATGTACAAACCATAGTTGTAGAAATTATAAAATTCATCCAAATTATGCCAATTATTACAGTGGCAGACTATGAACATACTAACGGGTTCATACGAGCATCTAAAAGTTGACAAAGGCAACTGTATTCTTCCTCGTTTTTATATAAAATGTAATTTAATTACATATAAGAAATTGTTTGAAGTGAAAAATAAATGAATACATAATTTTTGATATTCTGTTTTATTTTTGGGATGTGGTAGTCAGTAAAAATTTGACACTACCAAGAGGCTTTTCTTGGTGTCTTTGAAAGATTAACACCTCCCTTAAGGGGGGAAAAAAATCTTACAAAAAATACATATATATTATGTTATTTTATCGATTCGATGCACAAAATCTTACTTATTAGTTGAAATATGTGACAAAATTTAAAGAATACTATAAGAAAATATATCGCCAGTCCATAAATTTTATTTTTAATAAAATTTCAAACTTACTTGTTTTATTTAACGTGCAGACTGGCGGGCAACAAAATAACGAAATCGCAGATCCACATAATTAAATCTACTTCAATCGGATCCAAATTGAATGCTGAACAACAATTTATATACTTTTTCTATCTCGTTTCCTTTAAGGTATTATTATTCAATACTAATTGGTTAAATATACATTATTATATGCAGAATAATTCACATTGACATTTGGTTTAGGCTACAACTATATAATATTTAAAATAAAGTTACCATATGCATTAAATTTTTTATAATTCGTACCTATTGTATATAAAAAAAAGTAGAATGAATATAAAATTTCGGGTGTATATTTTACTGAAAAAAAAATCACGAACGAACAAATTCCAAAATAAAATTCGAATTTAAATTTTGTGGAAAAAATCCCGAATGTTACAAAATCCTCAAAAATTAAAAGGGTTTGCTACATTATCTTTTATATCAAAATCTAATTCGACAAAATCTTGCTTTCGAAAATTTTTTTTGCAAAATCTACTAGGACAAAATCTTGCATGTAATTCAGAATGTCACATATTCTTATATATAAATATTCTGAAAAAAGCGGCAAATAATAATATGCTTTTTAATCCAACTCTAAAATCCTCCTTTAACTATTTGATTATACATACTTTAAAACAAAGCCACAATTTATTCCTTTAAAAATATTTTACAAAATTTTGTCCGTGAAAGATTTTGTAATGCAAGATTTTAGAAAGATAGATTTTGTAATGCAAGATAAAAAAAAAAAACAAAAACAAGATTTAGTCGTAGGTTGATTTTGGCGTGCAGAATTGTGTCCAGCTCCCAATTAAAAATATAGAATTTAGATTTATTGGGAAAAATTCCAAATTCTTTGATGTTAAAATATGTATGTTAAAAAAAAATAATTAGAAAAGGTTTTAGAGTTGGTTAGAAAATTAGAATTATTGTATAGATTTTGTTTAGTTTGAGGAAGACAAACCCCACTATTTTAAACTCTTGAAATGAAAAAAAAAATAATTAGGAAATGCTTTAAAAAAACAAAAAAAAAAATTTGTTTTTCTAGAATGTATTATATAATAATGTTAATATATTCCAAATATGTATGTGTATAAATTATTTTTTAGATATTTTTTACTATGTTCTTCCATAAGTAGTACTGAAATGCGCAATAAGATTTTGTAATTTGAGATTTTCTGTTTGGGATTTTATGATTGGGAATTTTAGAAATGGGATTTCGTATCAATATACATTTCCTGTCAACTTAAATTAAAACTATATTAATCATTTTTGAAATTAAAAAAATAGGCCCCGAAATTTTTTTTTTTTAAATTTTAATTCAAAGTTTTTTTTCGAAATTCATGATTTTTTTTTCGGTATTTTTTAGTTTTTCAGTAAATTGGCATATAGATCCAAATTTTCTTGTATTTATTTTATTGTATAATATTTTTTCATATAATAATTTAATTTTCTATTTTTATATGTATAGAGTTAAAGGTGAATATGACATATCATCGTCACTTTATCAATTTAATAGTAATGAAAAACCACCATTTAATTATTCACAAATTATTGGAATGGCAATGTTAGAAAATGGTAGGATGACATTACAACAAATCTGTTCATGGATTGAAAATAAATTTGCATATTATAGAATACGTAAAAACTGGAATGTAAGTTATATATTATAAACATATTAATTTTATTTTTAAATGTGGAAGACTGGAAGAGTATACAATTGATTATGTCAACTTTAGCATATCGACACGAATATGAAAAATGCAAAAAATATCCATAAAATTAAGATATCTGACTTAATTAAGTACCAAAATTTATTTATGTTAATTTCAGAGTTGTATAACAACTACTTGCCCAATTGTTGCACCGTAAAGCGTAACCAAATTTTTCAAAAATTGTTGCCAAATAAATTTATCATCTTTTACAAAATATCAGATGCCTAACTTTATTAAGTATACAAAAATACGTTAATATAAATTTCGCAGCTACTCGAACTTGTTGCCAAAGTCTGCAAAAGTCTGAAAATTTTGCATTGGCTTGTTTTTTTTTTTTTTTTTTGACAAAATTTCAAACACCTGCCTGATATATAGATACTGAGTTATTCTCATATAAAAAAAAAAGAGTTGTATGGCAACCGTTAGTTCAACTTGTTCAATTTAAATAATGAAATTAGCATTCACATAAAAATTGAAATAGCAAAATTTTGAGAATTCTAACTGCATTATTTTTTTTTGTGGGACGGACGGACATAACTCAGCTAAATCGACTCAGAATTTAATTGCGATCAAGAATATATTATATGTATGTATATTTTTTCTTATCTAAGACATCTAAGACGTCCTTTATAAGACGTCTTTTTTTAAAGTAAATGACAAATTTATTATGCCCTTGAATTAAGTATGTTCGTACGGGTATAAAAATTAGATCTTAAGTAAAGTAAATTATACTGTTATTAACAAAAATAAATTGTTTATACCCGTATGAATGTATGTTCAACGGTATAATAAATTTGCCATTACGTTTGTACTTTGTGACACCTTAAAGCAGTCGAACTAAATATAGACTCAAGTGTATATATCGACTCAAAATTGAATTCTTAGTCAATTAAGCCCTATTATACATCTGTCTGTACTTCGGCACGATAATTAAAAAAAAAAAAAAATAAAGAAGCTAGGACTATGAAAAGTTTTAAGTACAACTTTTGAACGGCTTACTATAGAGAGATAAAAAAAAATTTAACTTTTCTATTCTTAATATCTCAAAAACGGTTAGCGATAGAGAAAAAGTTATTAGGTACTAATTATAGGGCTTGAAAAGCTGTCTCAAAATATGCTATAAAAAGTACCCCAAATAAAGAGTGTTTCAAAAGAAAATTGAGTTTGAAACATAATTTTTTCATTTTAAATCATTTTAAACCTCCATAACTTTGTAACTGTTGAGGTTATGAAATCATTAGGGGTTATGAAATCATCATAAAAATTAAAGCTAACAACTTACTCTATAAAATACATTTATTATCTCTCTATAGTAAACCGTTCAAAAGTTGTAGATTTTTTTATGAAAAGTCTCTAAAAAATCTTTAACCCCTCATATCTAAAAAAGGGTCCAGAATAGACCCCCACCCCCCTCCAATACAACTTTTTGTTCGTCTCGGTATGCCCGATCATCCATTTCAAGGAAGATCATCGAGTCGGAAACACCGTGTATATATTTTGGGGATTAAATAAAACATATGAAATTTTGTAAAAGATGATTAAATTTTATGGAAACAGCATTATATTACGTTTACACGAGTATTCCACAGTTAACATAGAATCTACTCTATACTGCACTCTTCCTCGTTTTATTTATTTTTTTTTAACATTGTATTAAATTATTTTTAAATGATTTGATTGTTCTTTTTTTTTTTTTTTAATAATTTTCAATTTCAGAATTCTATTAGGCATAATTTATCATTACAATTTTGTTTTCGAAAAATAAACCGTAATAAATATGAAAAAGGTAAAGGTGGTTATTGGGAATTAGCAATGGATATAGCAAAAAGTGAAAGAAAACGTATACGTAATCGTAAATCAAGAAATTTAAATAAAACAACAATTCAATCACAAGTATCAATTAATAATAATAATAATAATAATACTAATAATAGCAATAATAATAACAATAATAATAATAGCAATAATAATAATAAAACAATAAATTTAACAAAAAAAACAATTAAAAGAAAAACAAATTTATTAGGAATACAATTAATTAATAAAAGAAATGTATTAGAAAATATAACTACAACAATAATACCAACATCATCAACAAAAGCTGATAATATTATTACAAATTCATTATCAAATATTGAATTTTCATCATTAAATAATAAAAATGAAATGAATATTAATAATGAATTATCATTAATAGAAAAAAATACAATTTTAAATATAACAAATAATAATATACAAGAAGAAAATATAATAATAAAATCAAAAAATAATAATAATAATAATAATAATAATAATGAAATAAAAACAAATATAAATGGTTTAAATATTATTTCTACATCAAAAATATCTTCCGAAAATTTACAACAACAAAATATTAATTTAACAAATTTAAATTTACAAATTATTGATCCAACAACAATAACAAATCAATTATCATATCAAAATCAAGAAAATTTAATTAATAAATATAATAATAATGAAAATGTTACAACAGTATCATCATCATCATCACCATCATCATCACCATCATCAATAAAATTATTACAATCATCACAAATATTAAATGAACAAAAACAATATCATGAATCATATGAAATAGAAATTATTAATATTAATAATAAAGATAATTTAATAAATAATAATAATAATACTAGTAATAATAATAATAATAATAATAATATAAATAATATTATTATTAATAGTAATATAAAAAAATACAATAATAATAAAAATAATGATGATAATAATAATAATAATAAAAATAATAATTCTAATAATAATGATAATAATAATCATCCTAATAACAATAACAATAATAATAATAATAGCAATAATAATAACAATAATAATAATAATAATAATAATAATAATAATAATGATAATAATATTTATAATAATTACTATTATTATTATGATAAAAAAACAAATAATATTTTGTCTTCTTCACAATTAAATCCTATGGAAAATGAATTTTTAAATGGAACCACTGCTTCTAGTATTATTCATGTAATATCAGCTAAAACTGAATTACATAGCTCGAAAAATGTAAGTATATAAAATAATGTTATTGTGTTTTTCCATAGTTATTTTTCATATTTTTTTTTTTTATTTTAATTAATTATTCTTCTGCCACAGAAATTAAACGCGTAGCCTTTCTTTTTCACTTTCTTGTGACTGGTGTCAATGTCGTAAGGAGGAACTGTGTCTTACGACGTATTTGTGGGATTTGAACTTACACACTCCCGCGGTGTTTACAGTGTATTTTATATGCTTTTACCTTGAGATCACCCTGAGATTAAACTTTTTTTTATAGAATTTAAAAAAAAAATTTTTTTTTTTTTACAACTATTCGTAAAATCTTAAAATGTACAAAATAAATTTACTTCAAATAACTATAATATTAGATTGCAAAAAGCAAGATTGACAAGCATAGTTTTCTGTCAACTCGACACCTGACTTTGTCAACTTTAAAGCGGCCATCATCCGTTTCTGAAATTGGTAAAATGTTTCCTTCGGTAAAATTTACTTTAGGACGAGGGAAGTAATGAAAATTTTGCAAAAAAAAATCAGCCTGTGCAGATGGTATTATTACCATGGTAATTAAAAATACCTATTCAAAACGTATTTTTCTACGTGATTTTTTCTATCTTTTCTTTACCTCGGGTATTCATGGAAGGTTGCGCATGTTTTTCCAATTCCAAAAAAAAGGTAATAAAAGTGATCCGTCTAACTACCGTCCTATTATAACCTCGGTTTTTTCCAAAGTAATGGAAAAAAAATTATAAACCAGAAGCTTTTGAGATATTTGGATCGTTGCGGTTTGCTTCATGATCAACAATATGGGCTCTGGATATTTCTAAAGCCTTCAACTGAGTCTGGCATGATGCTTTATTAGAAAAATGCAAAGTATTAGGTTCAGGTAGAGCCTTTTTAAAATGGATTGGAAATTTCTTTTTGAATCGCATAATTCGGGTACTTGTCGGTGGCTATTAAACTAACAATTTTATAACAAATACTAGTGTTACTTAGGGATTATCAGTTTTATTTCCCACTCTCTACTTAATATTTATCAATGACCTATTTTCAATAACTTCCAATCCAATCCCATAGCTTCGCAAATGACAGCATTCTTATAACTTCCTATGAATTCCATAGCTGCTGTAACATTAATCACCAGATTAATAGAACAGCAAGAAATTTCACTATTTCTATTCCCACCAAAATAAGGACTTCAATACCAAAAACACTATGATATGATGATGATACATCAAGATGGCGTAACACAGCATTCGGTAATTCATTGCGACGACGCGTTTATGGAACCTTACGCCTGCACATGTAACACCCTAACCATAATCCTAATTATCCCAAAACTAATATCCTAAGTAATCCTTCCCTCATCCTTTTCACTAAAACCAAACTGTACATTATTACATTATGTATTAAAGGACCCATCCTAAAGTTTATAGTTTTAAAGGAGGGGTGCTTTTGGTTGGTTAAAGTCTAACACTACCCAGACGAAACTCGTCCAGTTTCTTTGAGTGACTTTCGCTGTTTTCTACCGTCCTTTGGAAAAAAAAAGAAACTTACCTACATTCCTTCATTAGTAAGGTCCTTCTTTAAAGAAAATAATATTTTATCGGACACAAAAATTTTTTTAGCCTTAAATTCTTATTAATTGGCAAAGATATATTTTATAAATCCGAAAAATATGAGAATCATATTGTAGAGATAATCTGGCTGAATGATTTTCTTAACTTTTGTTTTAACAGTAAACAATCTTTCTAACATAATTATAAGATATCATAAGATTAGATTGCTTGAAAGTGATCTAAGTATAATATTCCGACCTTTTAATATCGATTTATTGTATTTATTCACTCTATTATTACATGTTGTGGAGTTTGCCTTAATTTATAATACATGTGTTAGCAGCCTGCCCTACTGTCTCTAAGAAACTAAAAATCTATATAAATCTGTAGAAGTTATTGCTGGCAGTTCATCTTTATTAAAATCTAGGTGCATATATCTTGTTCGGAGTAAAGCTTCGCTGTTTTTGAGTATAATGTGTACTGGAAAATATTTTTTTTTTTTTGACAGAATCTAAAATTTGCAGTCATTATTCTCTTTTTCAATTTTCTTTAAGAAGAATAATGCTAAATTAAAAGAAACTACAATCAACTGTCGAACAAAATCTAATAAAATTATTAGAATTTGTCATAATATACGCTACACCTTTAGCCTGAAGCAAATGTAAATATTTGGAGGAGCTGATAAAATTTGTGTATTAATCGTTTCTTTGTCTGATTAAGTATTTTTCTAATTTAAAAAATATATAGGGCAAATTCTTCAAATAAGTTCATATTATAATTATGATTATTTTACACAAAATATCTAAAATTATTAATATTAATACTATAATGTTATTTAAAAAACCAATACCCATATAATGATACAAAAATACATTCATTAAAGTTTTCTTATTTTCTTCCTTTTGTTTTTTTTTGTCTTTTTTTTTAATGCTGCCTTTAATTGGTTACAAAATAAAAATTCGGTTATGTGTTAAAAAATATTCCAATTGGTTCTTCTTCATTGTATTTACTACAATACCTCTCTTTTGTGTATATAATATCTAAGTACATAATATTATTAATATGTATATAATATAATACTTTGATCTTTTTTAACTTACTGAAATAAAAAAATTGGCTTTTGCGCATTGTCCATTTAATGTGACAAAATATAAGTACATAAGTAGATATTTATTATAAAAATATTTACTTGTAAATGTACATACATATATAGGTAATCTAATATAACTGTAAAAGAAAAGGTTTGTTTATTTGTTGGTCTAGGATTCACATGAAAATTACCGGTTTAAATGCAAAAAAAAAATTTTTCTTGAATGTATAAATAAAATATATCACATTAATGGAATATAATGGGTTCTGATCAAGAAGCTGTTTAATGTTTTTCATTTTCTTGTTGCCCTTTTTAAACTGGAATGTTAGCACCAGTATTAATCCTTAGCAGAAAAGTTAATTAAATATACGATGTACTAATGTATCGTTTGGAGCGGCGGTCTGCCATACGAATTTGGGGCCAATTTTGCAGAACGAATTTATAGTCTACAGAAAACCCCTAACAAATTGTTTATTAAGCTCCCATTGTCTAATCAATTTATTTTTTTTTTGTTGCCCCACTTTAAAGGTCTGACAGGTTAATTCGAAAAATTTACTAAAATGTTATTCCTTGGCAAAGAAGTTAATAGTAAATTAATAATACAATAACAATAACCATCTGCAGATGCATTTTAGTGTTCTATAACAAAATCTTCGGTATTTTTCATATAGAATTCATCTAAATTAATTCCTTTGCTCAAGATATCGCATATTCTCTGTTAAAATCTCTTTTTATATTTGGTTGATGCTTAAAAGAATTGTATAGAATATCTAGAATAGAATTTTAGAAATAGAATTTTCATTGTTTCTTGGCAATTAAATTAATTACGATCTGTTAATAATTTACGACCGAAGTGTCCTGACTTTTCGACTATTAAAATTGACTTTTCGACTTATTAACTCAAAACACTTCAGGTTATTAGCGCAGTTTTCCTAGCCGGTTATATTCGTTCTATAATAAACTGTTTCGAAATAGATTAGTTTTAAAAGTTTTCAGTTTTTTAGTTGTACCGCGAAATTTTAACTTAAAAATATAACCATCTAGAAACACGTGTAGATCTAGATATACATATGATAGCTAATGTTTTTTAGGGTTATCCTCGCCCCTCGGTGAAAACCATATGTATAATATCGGCAATGCTATAAAATTCATTTGCAATAAAAGTTTGATATATAGTAACCAAATTCTTCTACATAAAGCACCTTAAAATTATGAAAATTTAGTTAAGCTTACAAAATTTATGTTAGCTATACTTATGTTGGGATGACAAAAGATATTTTTTTTTCAAATTTAACATTAATCAAAGGCTTAGTAATTTCATTTGCTGTAATATTTGTCGTAATGTAAGGTAAGGTAATAACAAAATAAATAAAATAATTTAAAATAGATAAAAGAGATAATATTTATTTTATGGCTCACACGAACGGTGATCTTATGGCATGATCACGAACGACATATTTTAAGGCCTTAATCAAATTAAAAAAAAAAAAAAAACTGGTTTCAAAATAAGCAATTTAGTAATTAAAAGCACATAACCACCAGACAATATTTCTAAATAAAAACTAATTCAGCAAATTAAATGCTTTAACTAACGTTGACGGTATTCTGAGTTCTGACGACAAAATTTGAAAAACTTGATTCAACTTAAAATTAAAAAATTTAAACTGTTTGTTAATATTTCTTCATCTACTATACTTATTCAAAAAAAGAAAAAATGTCCTGGTTTTCGAACATAATTCCAAATTGCTAATTATGGTAGAAAACTAATCGAATATTTTCGTAATTAAATTTAAAAAATGAAAACGAGTGGATCAATCAAACGTTTCGGAATATAAATGATAACTTAAAAAAAACAATCCGTAACATACAATTTGCTTACGAAGATACAAAGAATAATATTCACAAAATATTATATGCTGTTTACCAAATGATTTACGTACATATTAATTAGCGAAAAGGATAAAAAGTATTGATGATGTTCCACTATAATGGTTTACTCATACTAATGCTCCACTATGGGTTGGTAAAAGACGCAAAGAAAAAGGAGAAATATTTGTTATTGAATATAGCGATTTAAGCCATGATTAGAAATCAGTATCTTTTTAACTGTGTGATATAATGATATAATATTTTACTACAAAATTATTTCAAATTAATTGATTTACCTTTCTTTCAGTATATTGGACTATATAGATATGTATACTTTTTGAGTTTTAAATTATTTGTAATTATCGACATACTCGTAGTTAATTTCAGAAGATATTTTAAATTTATGATGACTTTTTAATGTTCTATATTTTGAGTGACGTCACCATCTCTTGACAAATATACTAAAGATTCGCGTTGCTTTTATCATTTTATCGTACTATCATAAAATATGATCCTTCTGCAAAGGATACCTTTTTCTGGGAATGCTTTCGTTTAAGCCTTGTCAGGGATCCCTATGTAGTTCTACACAAATGTAGATCCTATACGGCTTGCTTTAAGTAAGTTGCCTACATACATTTTCAAAGGTCTTTTTGAAATCCTTAATTTTTGCATCGCTTAATATAAATTTCATGTACATATAGCGTTTCATTACATGATCTAACTAAGGTATATCTCTCAGTAAATTTTTGAAAAGGATACAACAAATTATATACCTACCTAAAGTAAAGTACATATAATATCCATAATTTTTATTTTTAAATGCCAGTAAGAACTTAAATATTTCAAAAAGTACAATAATTTACCTTCACTTAAATCATTATATACATTAGTACATATACAAAGTATACATATAATATAAATTATGCAAAAATTTTAAATCTCTTTATATTTTATTTTTTTTACGAGGGCTGGTGGAAAATTCGAAAGTCACCAAGAGGAACTGCACGTGCTTCCTCAGGGTAGTGTTGGACTTTAACCAACCAAAACCACCCCCTTTTAAAACGAAACTTTAGAATGGAACCTTTAATACAAATGTACAGTTCGGTTTTGGGGATACGGATGTGGGAAGGATTATTGGGGAAATTGGAATTAAGAAATTTAGATTATAGCAAATATTTAGATAGATAGAAAAATTTGGAGAGATGTTTTGAAGAACGATTTTAATGTTCTTCTTAAACTTAAGTAAATCCTACACATGTGAATTACCAACTTTAAGGAACACATGTGATGGTGTATGGTTCCACAAACGGGACGCGCACATGACAAACGAATTTCCATAAGCTGTATTTCGCCATCTTGATAACTTTACATGGTAGGGATGAGCTTCTGTTACTTTCCTTGTTTCTCGTTGGATAACTTTGAGGAAAGGCATTAACTGTTTTATTTCTTTGTAACATGTGTTAATATCTACGAGATATCTATAAAACAAGGTCAGTGAACCAACTGTGCGACGATGACTGAGTGGAGTGAGCATTGAAGTTACACTGGGGTCGTTGATAAGACGAATAGCTCTGTTTTGCCTCCATTATACTCCATTTTCGGCCTAATGTACGTTTTGTAGATATTGAGAACATCAGATGCGGAAAAGTAAGTTTTACAGCTATACAAAAAACCCAAACATTTAGCTGCATTCTTAGGTATACCAAAAATCTGATTTGTCCAAGTCAATTTTTGGTTTAACTCGATACCCAGTATGTTTAAATCTTTTAAATGCTGCAAAACTTCCCCCTGAAATAGTAGGTGGGGAATAGTAGTGGCAATTTTTTGCGAGATCAGACAACATTGAGTTTTTTTGGTGTTGAAATCAACTCTGTTGACTTCATCCCATTTTTGAATTATTTTTTTTTACTTTTAAATAATAACAAAAAAACTATAATTTAAATAATATTTACATAATATGTATATATATATATATATAAATTAAATAAAAGTAATAATTTTATTTTTTTATTTTAAGGAATTCTATCTTGCAGCTGTAAATAATGAAAATAATGAAAATATTGTTGTAACATCATTTTTAAATAATTCACCTATAAATGGACCAAATGTGATTGTAGAAAAAATGCCAAACTATTATACAATGTCAATTGATAATAGAAATCATAATTTAATTAATGTAGATTGTGATTCAACAACAGTATCAACATCATCATCATCATCATCATTGTCATCATCATCATCATCATCATCATCATCAAAATCTTCATCTTTATGTTCATTTAATTCTTCATCTTCATTATCATCATCATTAAAATTAACATCAAATCAAATAAAAAAAACAAAAAGAATTAAAACAAATAAATCTAAAAAAAAAATAACAATACCATCAATTAATTATAATTTTAATAATTGTTATAATGATATAACAAATAATTGTAATAATAATAATAATATTAATAATAATAATAATAATGAAAATTTAAATAATGATAATGGTACAAATAATACAAATAATGTAATTATTACTGAAAGTAATAATTATATGAATAATAATACGAATAATGATAATAATAATAATAATTATATTAATAATATTATTGATGATGATAATGATTGCGATGAAGATGATTGTGATTATAGTTTACTTATAACAAATGAATTTCGTCCTTATATTGATGGAATTGATGAAGCATTTCAATATTTACGTAATTCAGAGAATGAAAATAATTGTGATGAATTTTTAGATGGAATTTATGATATATCAGAAAATGATTTTTAAGAAAAAAAAAAAACAAAAAAAAAAGTATAAGAAATAATTAATTTAATTTTTAAAGTTTATTATTTTTTATTCTTGAATTTTTTCAATCGTAAGTTTGTGGAATATCTTTATTAGATTTATATTGAGTGTAAAAAAAAATTTTTTTATTTATACATTTTCTCCACAAAATAATTTTATTAATATTTTATTTTATAATTTGTTAAAATATTTTATTTATTTTATTTTTTTAGTTTATATATTATATTTTATTTATTTATTTATTAGTTACAAAACCTATATATGTATATTTCGACATCACCTGCCATCATCAGGGTCGAATACGATTTAATAATTAATACTAAATCTATGTATTGTTTTTTTTTTTTTTTATGATCTCGTTTGTCATTCGTATAACTGATACACGTAACACGACACATAACATAACACATAAATAAGGAAAATGAAAAACAAAAATTTTTTAAAATGCAGTTAATTTGCGAGTATACTTTAAGGCTGGTTTTTTTCATAATAAATTTCGTGGATATTATCGCAACTTTAGAAAGGAAGTTTTTCTTTTTTAGTTCAGCGCAGAGCCAGAAACAGAACTGTCAAAAAAAGAATTTTGTATTTCTTTTTCATCAGTCATATATTTCAACCTTTGGGTATGTTTCACCTGTAATAAATGTTCACTTTGTAAAACATATTTAAAACTATAGACTAAAATTCTTACTCTTCCATAACAATACAATACATTACAATATGTAATCCGGAATTTAGTTTTTTACCTTTTAATCCAGATACCCAACCGCTCTCAAACATTTTGAAAACATTTAAATTTTTTTTTGCTTTAATCTGTCCCGTTTAAGCCGATTTTTTGCTCACTAGATATGAATAAATATTATAAAAGGAAACATTTATTGGTAGTGAGTTTCCTTATAGTTAAAACTATAAGGATCACCACCATAATTTTTTAATTTTATTTTCATATATCGGTTTCGTATTTTCATATATCGGCGAACCTTCCAAAGAAAATAAATATGATGACTTAGCCATTATCTAAAATTATTTTTTTTTATTTTATATATGTACGTATGTACATATGCAGAAAATAACCATAAATATCTTTTTCTTTCAATTTATTATTTTTAAAACACCTATATAACATATAATATTAAAATAGTAATTGAACTTAACAATACTACACAGCCATATTAACTTTTTTGTTTTACCATATTTTTTAACAGCTGATTGTATTTTGACTTTTGTCACCTATCACTCCCTTGCCCTATTGTGTTTCAAAATTATTTCGGAGCGTTTAGAGATAAAATATTTTTAATCTGTTCAGAACGTACTCTACTATGTGCTATGTGCTATGGGATATCTGTTCACTTCACAGCACAAAACTGAACTAAAAAAGAAAAACACGGGAAGAAAAAAATATAGCGTACTTACAGGGGGAAAGCGGGAAAAAATTATATTACAGTAAAAACTCCACATAGCGAACCTTCTATTTAGCGAACATTTCCATTTAACGAACAATTTCTACTCTATTAGCATTACTACAACTTTTTAGAACGAAAAAATCTCTATATAACAAACTTCTATTTAACGAACATCTCTTAATAACGAACCAATTCAGTTTTCCATTGCTTTAAAATTGTTACTCCATTTTATACGAACTATTTACAAAAATTTTAAAAATATTTTAAAAATCTACATAAATAGTTATAAAATCTTTGAAAACTTGTTAGCAACATTTTAAAAAAAATTGACAATTATGTACATACATATTATGCTAAATTAACTTTTATGATAACTAAATGTCAAATATCAATTCAAATTTCAAATTTTTTTTGGTAAAAATATTTATGTAAAAAGGTGCAATTTATATTATTTTTCATTAATTTTTAAACTTTTTATCTTCATAAAAAAATTTGTTACCGAATGGCGAAAGAACGTAAGATATTAACTATTTTTTTTGGTTCTCTATTTAGCGAACTTCTCTATATTACGAACAAAAATATGTAAATTTAGGCGGTTCGTTATATAGAGTTTTTACTGTATTACAAAATATTACAGTAGCACTTTAACAATTAAAGATATACATAACCTAATTTATTAATGTTTATATATTGACATTTAGCTAAAAATTTAAAACTTTTTATGCTGCCCATGCACGGCGGACTAGTTTGTAAACTTGGTGCGTGGACAGGTTTTAGAACCATACCACACACTTATCCAACCTATCATCCAACCATTATAATTATGGTTACTTTATATTTTTATTATTTTCTCAAATAAAAAAATCTCAATGGTAAAATGACATTTAAGTTGTACAACTTGCTTGTACTCCATACACGATACAACTCAACTACAAACTAAAGACTCCGCCCACAAAAATCAAAATTTTTTGATATTCATCCAACCAACTTTCCAACCATCAAAATGGTTTTACAACTTGCCCATACACTATACAACTTATCAAGTCCGCGGACCTGTTCTAAAACCTGGTCCGCAATGTATGCACAGCATTATTTTTCAAGTTATTACAAATAATATAGTTTATTAATAATATTTTTATACCTATAATATAGTCATTTTAAGTATGTATATATATATTATATATAATATATTATATTATATGTAGTTTCTCATGCTGCCCATACGCGGCGGACTAGGTTGAAAACTTGGTACGCGGACTTGATAAGTTGTATCGTTTATGGGCAAGTTGTAAAACCATTTTCATGGTTGAAAAGTTGGTTGGAAGAATATCAAAAAATTTTGATTTTTATGGGCGCAGTCTTAGGTTTGGTAGTTAAGTTGTATCGTGTATGGGCAAGTACAAGTAGTTAAATGTCATTTTAACAAATGTCATTGCGGACAGATTTTTTAATTTGAGAAAATAATAAAAAATATAAAGTACATAATTACAACGGTTGGATGATAGGTTGGATAAGTGTGTGGTATGGTTCTAAAACCTGTCCGTGTACCAAGTTTACAACCTAGTCGGACGTGTATGGGCAGCATTACTAAAAAACAAAAAAAAATTTTTGAAGATTTTGTGTATTTTAAAATGTTTGTTTATTTTTTTGACACTTCAAAATTGAAATGCCATGGTAGTAGAAATTTTCAGAGAATATATTATTTTTGTGGATACTTATGGTTACTTTCTTGAATTTTTAAATGTTTCATGGATATTTTTTTTTTAGCTTTATCTCTTTCAAACACATATTATTTTTGTAATTTCTGCCTATGTTCTAACATTTTCGTGGATATATCCGGTGTAATGAAAACCAGCCTTAATTCCAAATTTAAAATCTCAAATTATACATAATGCTAATAAAACAAAAACGTCTTAAATTAAAAAATCCCAAAATGTAAATATGGGATCCGTATGTGAACTTTATTAACAGTTATCAACATATTGTAATATTTTCTTTAGAAATATATGTATAATTAAAATTTTTTTCTGGTGCCTCGGTGGCCTAGTGGGTAAGAGCGTATAAAATACGCTGTAAACACTGAGGAAGTGTGGGTTCGAATCCCACACACGTCGTAAGAGTGATTCCCCCTTGCGACATTTACAGTCACTTCTGAGCAGGAAAGGCTGTGTAATTTCCTGTCCACATTTATGTGGCAGAGAAATACATTAAAAAAAAAAAAAATTTTTTTAATTGATTTTAAAATTGAATAAAATTTATTGATGTGATTGTTGACACAACGTCCACGGAAATAAAATTGGCTGCTGTATTGGCTTTATTTTCATAACTTTTAAAATTAATACATATGATGGCGGTTAATTGAGCTTTTGAATTATAATTAAAGTTCATAAATTTATTTAAAAGTTTTTTATTTGGGCTTTCAACTCATGAAGGTTTTTATTTTATTGGCTACTTTATGGGCTTATATAAAGTTCATAATTAAAAGGTAAATAAAAAACTGCGGGCTTTAATTCCTTTTGAATTGAAATTAAGATTCACACTTTTTGTTTTTTCTTGTTTTTTTTTATATGTATTAAAAGAAAATAGTAATAGAATATGTAGAGTAAAGATCGATTCAGATTATATGTATTTTACATCTGACATAGCTGCTGAATAAAAACAGAAAAAAAATCAGATAGAATTAGAACCAGTTCTGAAATAAAATTTAAATATGTAATGTCATCTGAAATGTCAAAAATTTGTTTTTGAACCTTCACACTGTCTGTTTTTAAAATACATATAGTCTGAAGCGACCTTAAACGCACTTTAACTATATTTTAATGTATAATCGGTATAAATTTATTATAATATTTTCCTGTAAAATTCTTCTGTAAAATTTATTTAAAACCGGTTTTGATTTAATTTTAATAAGAATTTTTTTTTTTTTAAATTATTTTATTTAAAAATAATAAATTAGATAGATATATAGGGGTGCTATACGAATTTTTTTTTGTAATAAAACATTTATTTTACATTTCAATAAATGAAATAATTTGATCTTTTTGGCCAAAAAAGGTTTTATTTCTCATTCGAATATAAAATAAAACCATTTTTGTTGTTGTTTTTTTTTTTTTTAAATTTGAGTATAATAAAGCCTTATTCGATAGCCTTATCGGTTATTGGATTTATATAATAAGAGCATCTCTCAAAGTTTATCGATGATCAACGCGATGCTTCAATATAAACTGTTTCAATTGAAAATATGTGGTTTTTTTTCTCAATAGGTTACGCTAGATTCTTATAGTATTGATGCTCTTATCATACTTATCGCAGCTCCAATCAAAGATTATCTATTACAATAAGATGGGCCACTCACACCACGTGACTAAAATATCTATGCTACTCAAAAAAACAAAAAAACAGCAAAATTGAAATAAATAGATAGTAATAAGATTTTATTATGTTAAAAGAAGACAAAAAACTGATATGAAACGATTTGGCATATGAAAATCTCACTATACAGCAAAATGTGTTGAAAGTGTAAAACGCAAAAAAATTTAAATAAATTGTAGTTTTAAGATTTAAAAAAAAAAATTCTTTTTTGTTGTTTTAGAATACTTTAAAAACCATTTACTGAAACAAAAAATTTTGAAGCTGTAAAGAAAAGTATAAAGAATCAAAATAGGATTTTAAAATATATTATTTATATAGATTTTGAAAATTTTAACGAATTTGATTTTTAAAAAAGACGAAATTGATTTTGAAAATTTTAACGAATTTGATTTTGAAAAAAGACAAATATAATGTTAGAAAGGACAAATTTGAAGTGAAGAGTATATATACATATATGTACATAGTTTTATAAAATACATTAATTTGTTACATTTATTACAACAGTCATAATTAAAATCATTTTTTAAACGTTTATAGAATTTATATTCTTACTATAGAATTATAGAATTTATATTTTCTGTACTAATTTTACTAAAATATTAATAAATTTATTTTCTAAACTATTTAAATAATATCTACATAAAATTTTCAGAAAACCTAATTAAAATACATTTTTCATATTGAAATTTTAATAAATAATTTAAAATATTATTACTTTTTGCCACTATATGTATTTAAATGAATAAAATATGAAACAAAGATGCGCCTTTAAAAATACATTGCGATTCAATTTCAAATATTCCTATACTTTATATTATAACAGTACATAGACATAGTAACAAATAGTTGCGCCTTTAAAAAAGCATTGTAAAAATACTACCTAAACAATATTTCGTTCATTTTAACTCTTAGAGGCATATTGGGCAGAATTTCTGACGGCAGAAATAATTGAGACTTTTTTTCTGTTATGTCATTCCGTTTATACTGCGCAGAATTAACCAGAATTTTTGCGCGCTGTCAACAGGGCAGAATGTTAAATAATTCTGAAGCTAATGAATAAATACATTTGTTTTCGTTTCTATTTTCAATTTTATAATACAAATTGTTCAATTTTAAATTACGGTTTTTATAAATAAAGTCTATTGTTAATAAACAAAATTGTTTACTTTTTATGAATTTGATTTGTCAAAATCAGCTGGTAGCAGAAAAAATCTGCTATATATGCATTTTTCAATTTAAAACAATGTAAATTAAATTTAGAACAGAATCAGAAAATCTGAAATTCTGTCGCTCGCTTGCAGAATGGCAGAAAAAACACTTTGCTGTCACACAGTGTGCACGTCACCATATATTATAATGTAAATTAGCTAGTTGAACAGAAATGAAAAGAAAAATTGAACCGAAATTTTGCCATCATTCTGCCTAGTGTGCCCCCAGCCTAACAGTAATTTTAATAACAGAATGGTTTTGAAATGAAGTAACGTACATATATTTCACCTACTTTTACTAATGGTTTTTTTTTATGTTTTAGGTACCTAGTTGTAAAAAATGCATTAATATGTGTAAAAAAAGAGTGGCCCATCTTATTATAATAGATAATCTTTGGCTCTAATATAAACGCACTTTAATGTAAAAAAAAAAAATTCTTATTAAAATTATACAGAGATTTTAGAACAGTCTTCAAGATTTTGTTGCAATTTATATGGGAAAAATTATTAAAATAATACAATATTGTACAAATTAGACGAATGAAATTTTTTTTTTAATTATATACTTTTTTAATTTAAATTATTTTAATGTTTTATATTAAAAGAAATTACATTCTTTATTCAAAAATTTATGTAAAAAAAAAATTATTTAATCATATTTATTTTGTAAATTTAAAATATTTGATTTGCCATGTTAATAGTATTCTAAGATATTGTCTCTTTGATTGGTCACGTGTACATGATAAATGCATTACATTTAATACAAAATACATACAGCGAGTAAAATGAATTCTAAATGTATAAATGGCGTAAGAAAAAGGAAACTAATGTAAATCAATTGCCGTTTAAATCAAGAAATTAGTTATTAATTAATTTTATAGAGTTTTTTCTTTAAACAATTATTACAAAAAAAAAAAATAAAAACACAAAGATGTTAAAAAAGTTTGAAAGAAAAAAAAATATAAAATAAGAAAGTATAGAGTTAAATTTCTTTTATAGGAACACGTTATGGAAACGAAAATCTAAATTGCTAATAGGACATATTGTAATGATACTTCAATACATTCAATGAACAATATTAAAAATTAATCCGGATGAAGTAACTTTGGTACTGTTATACTGTGGTATGTAATAAAAGCTTGGATCCCGATCCCGAGATTTTCGAAATTATCTTTTGATGATTCTTTAGTTAACAGTCCATCATATCGATTCTATAATATCGTGCTAAACACAAAACAAAAGAATTAATATAAAAGAAACATACAATATATGTATGTATATATGTATTATGAACAAAAACAATTCAAACAGATCAAAATCAAAATACTTATATTATATACAGAGTGTTTTCTAAATAAATAAACTGCTATAGTGCTATATACCATACAGTTTGTTAGTTATATAGACAAAATTTTTATATGAAACTAAGGTCCAATTATTATTTTTTGTTTTGCTTGCCACTCCTATAACGACTTAAGGAGTAAGTATAGGGTATGCACTAAGTTTCTTATTATTCATATTTGACTAAGTTTCAGTTTCACTAAGCCGTTTAAGCCGACTAAGAATCATTAATTTCACTAAGTCGTTCATTATTTGGCTATACAAGATTATGACACGTTTCTACGCCATCTATACAAGAAATTATGATTTATTATTATTTTATTATATAGCTATTACAATATGATATTAATTATAATATAGAACATATATACTTATTTTTAATTTAATTATATTCTACTAATTATATTTTATAAGAAAAATGTCTATTATTTTTTATACAACTAATCTATATGACATAGTCGATCGGGGTTTGAACCAGAAACCTTTCGTATGAAAGGACGGTATCTTAACAACTACACCATTGGTTAGATTAGGTCCAATTACAGTAAAAGCCGCGTAAGTGCAAATTTATAATGTCAAAAAATTTGATGTACTTATCCGTGTTTTGCATTTATCCGTATACTAAATTTTTTTTTATTTCTAAAAAAAATCAAAAAATTTCATCATATGTTTTATTTTAAAATCATATTCAACCAACTTAAATTCAATTCAACAATAAATTTTGTATTACATGTATGTATAACAATTTCAATACTACATACATACATAATATTTATATGTTTGATATGTATTATGTATCTACAGTACAAAAAAACAACTAAATTTAAAAACTCAAAAACTTAAAGCCCATTCAAGACATATGTTGCATATAAATTCACAAGAAATCATAAATTCACATTTTATATAACAATGACATTTTAATAATTTTTGACAAACAAAAAGAAAATGTACAAAATAGATTTTGTAAATTTGTTGATTTTTAGTACTTTTGTAGTTATCCAAATATTTTTCGAACCAATTTGAATATTGATGTTCAAAAATTTGTTGTACTAAAGCGTGATTTGTACTTATGCAAATTGAACTTAACAGAATTTTGTGTATGAAAATAAGTTATAAAAATTTATTGTCAGAAATTTTATTGTACTTAAACGATTTATGTACTTACACGATTTGTATTTACACGGCTTTTACTGTATATGTTATTAAAATATTCTTGTAGGTTAAAGGAGAAATTTAAGTTTATTTTTTTTTGTTTTTATAATTTGAGCTATATGTATTTTTGTTTCTATATAGGAAAATACATATAGAATCACAATTTTGATTTAGTCAACAAAAGACTGTAATCAATAAGAAAAATTGATCAGAAATAATTCTCAGAAAGAAGACTACCTTTCATTTACATTTAAAAATACGGAAAGAACTTTCAGTGATAGAGGTGCATTCAATAAAATATCAAGAGAACGAAATAGATGGTTTTTAAAAATGAGGTTGTCCGTGACTAAAGAAGGAGAACATGTATGCTTGAAAATTATATTGTTTTCTTTAATATGTGATCATAGTTGTAGAAAAAAGATCTTTCGATAATTAATATACATATAATTATGAATTTCTCACATCAAAATCAAATACAGCTTACTCCATGTTATGATATATCAAAAAAAAAAGTTTTTTTTTTAAATAATTCAAATTGATCTCTTGTAAATTTCATATATTTTTAAATTTTAAAAACACTGTCATGTGACATTGATTGGATAAAAAGAGCGTATTTAAAAATAAAAATTAAAACAAATGAAGTGAATATTTAATTTTATAACGGTATAACTATCATAACTATGGAATCTTAAAATATTGGAACCTGTTTATTGAAACTTTTATTCTGATCTTTTTTTTCTATAACTGAAAATCGTGAATCTATATAGTATGTTCACCTAGAAACGAAATTATGGCTTAAATTTACAATTAATTTATACAAACATATTATATGAAGAAAAAAAAATGTTTTTTAATTTAAAAAAAATCTTTCATTATATCTTACTTGGCTCTTCTCAACCTCCACTTCTTTCTCAAAGGAAGTTTTACAAAATCCGATAATTCAAAATTTAAATAAATTAAAAAAATACAAAAAAACAAAAATTAAAGAAGGAAATCGCCATTTCCGATCTATTAAGTCATTTTAAAAAACGCTCAATATATAGGGAATCCAGATTGGTGTTAACCAAAATAGGAACACTGGGCAAAAAAAAATTTTGGAACAATTAAAAATGGCGAAAAATGGAAAACAATATGCCCTTGCCCTTGCGGTTGTTTTATTTTCAATTTGATATTTTGTTTATTTTAAACATAAAAATTTTTTAAAAAAATATAAAATAAAATTGAAATATTTTGATAATAAATGAAATGTCTTGATAGTAAAAATATCACATACGTCACATACAGACAATAATTTGATACTTCGTATTACACACTCGATAGTAATACTGTCTCATATGGCTGCCGGGTAACAATTAAAAAAAAAAGAAAAAAAAACATACAAATTAAAGATGAATGTCCTTCAGAAAAGATAAAATTGTTCCTTGGACTAAATTTGAATTCGATTTAAAATACTTTGTACAACTTAAAGTGCTATAAAAAAAAAAAATTAAAAATACATAAATATATAAATTTATATTTAAATATAAATAAGCCAATTACTTAAATTTTAATAGTATATATAGTATTATATAATAAGTAAAAAAAATATATATTTGTAATATAATATAAGCACATTATTTTTTACATATATATATATATATATATATATATATACATACATATATAATAAGAAAATCAAATATGTATTATAAAAATAACTTTAAAATAAATTTTTTTTTTAATTTTTAAAATAAAATTTTATTAAAATTGCACTAAAAATAAATTTCTTTTTTTTTTTTAATTATTTTTATATTTATCTTTATTTATCTGGAAACTATTGACTCCTGTCCTGTCCTATGGCTCCTGAAAAACAAATTGATTATAATTTATAATTATCACTGATAAACATGGCATGAAAAAAGTCCACTGCATGAAAAAAGTCCCCAAAATTTGTATGAAACTTTGGGGACGACTTTTTGCATATGTAAAAAGTCCTCAAAATTGGAAAAAATTGGGGACTTTTTTTCTTTATTTTGGGGACTATTATAAAAATTGTATTTATTTAAAAAAATTTTTTAAATATTATTATGGAAAAAAGTCCCCAAAAGCATTTTCCTGGGGTATATGACAGTTAGTTTGAGTTGGTTTTGCGTAAACTTTAATATTGAAAATATTAATAGTTGGAATTATCAATTTAAACTTTTAGGTTTAGACAAAATCCCCAAAATCTCAAAATAGTGGGGGCTACCGCATACTTACGTAAGGGTACGGCATAACTACTTCATACAAAACGATTAAATATAGAATTTTAAACGTATATTCATAATAAATATTAAATTTGTAAATTTCTTTACATTTTTATTGATAAAATTATGAAATTCTAATCTTTTTTAATAGTAAGAGCTACTGATTATTATCGATTATAATATTAATGGATAATACATAAGCAATTAAAAAAAGGGGGTTCTCGGTGGTCTAGTTGATAAGAGCCTTTGAAATCAATGTTATACTTTTTTTCCAAAATATTTATATACCTAATATGTATGTGCGAGATTTTCAATTAGAACAGGATTTAGAATTAAATTTAAAATCAATGTTATACGCTTTTTCATGTTTATATATATGGGTACGGTACACTTGGCAACTTACACTTGGCAACTCGACATTTGATCATAGTGAACATTTCGCAAAAGAGATACTTAACAAAAAGACAATTAGCAAAATGAACAGTTAGCAAAAGATAACAAGAGATGTACCGCAAAGTTTTATTTTAGGACCTTTACTTTTCAAGATATATATTGATGATGGGTAATTGAATTTAAAGGGCAAACTTCAGTTATTTGCTGATGATGCCGCTCTGAAATACGCGGATAACTCTGAAGAAATTATTCGGACATACATGCAACATGACCTCCAATTAATAGAAGAATGGGTAACTAAGCATCGGCTTATCTTAAACTTAAATAAAACTAAAATCTTAATGTTTAAAAATACATTATTCAATTTTGAAAACATTTTCCAATATAAAAATACTAATTTAGAAATTGTTAAAAACTTTAACTACCTAGATCTAATCATAGACAGCAAATCTAACTGGAGCTATCACATAGAAAAAGTAATAAAAAATATAACGCCATATATATTCCTGCTGCGTAAGCTACGTAATTTCCTATCGGATCAAGCGATTTTCACAATTTATTCTTCTTATATTAAATCCCACATTTGTTATTTAATTCCAATCTGAAGCAGAGCTCCCCGAGTTCACTTAAATAAATTGGATATGTTGCACAAGAAATGCGTAGGGCTGTCAATTCTACATTCTACAGATTGCCTATACTCCGATAAATATGTAAGTTTAAAACACATTATTTCATTTGAGCTCCATAAAACTGCCATTAAAATAATAAATAACCAAATTAAACATAGTTTCATTCTAAACATACACAACCAGAATACCCGAAACAAATCGAATTTTTATCGCTCAATTTTTAAAACAGCTCATCAAAAAAATAATTGCTTATATAATTCTCTGAAAGCTTACAACGATTTATCTGAGGAAATAAAATTAATTACTGATTTTAAAATGTTCAAAAATAAAATAAAATTATATTACTTAGAAATTAACCTTTTATATTTTATACTAACTTAGGTTAGGTATTAATAATAGGTACTAATTAAATAACAAGTAAGAAAATATTTATATAATAACATGCATACATAAAATACGAAAAATCCTAATATAAATGGGTATTAAATACATTTCAATAAATTTTTTTTATTTTAATTTTGTATGTTAATCTAAAAATTACTAAGGGCCCTGTAGCTGGTGCGTAAGTGTATATTTTATTGTGACAGACATATATCAATTACAAAAAATTTGTATGAGATAAAAAATTTCTTGATTCCAAAACAAAACAAAAAAATCATGATTCTATATGTATGTTATATGTAAATGTAGATTTTGTAATAGAAAATCGTATCCAAATATGTACTTGTATTCAAAACTTAGCGGAATGTCATAATACGTAGTGTGTGGCTGAAAACTACTAAATTATAATTATAGATAGGACATTCTGCATTAAGCATTCTGCTAAGGTCTTTGACAAAATTTTATATCAAAATTATTATTATTAAACTTTGTAAATTTATATACTCTAATTAAATTATGTCCAAGAAAAAAAAAAAACAAATACATATAAATATAAATATAAAACTATGATAAACATAATCATAAACTAACAGTGGAAATCCTATACAATAGAATCATATACATAACATATACATAAATATATAAATATGCTGGAAAAAGGGAATATCCTGATTTTAAATCCAACTGTAAAATCCGTCCTAATTCAGAATTCATAAATTTAATAAAATCAAAAATCAGAAAGTTTTATAAGTAGATTATGTCCAACCCACATGTAATGTAACTTAAGAGTTATAGTTGAAATCCACTGTATAAATTATTTCATAAAAATATTAGTTTAGTATAAAAGCAAATCCCATTTTTTTCAAACCAGTAACAACAAATTTAGAAAACAAAAACTGTTATTTTAAAATTGTTTCAGATAATGAAAAAGTGCATGAGTTTTTATTCATATGAACTAAAAACAAAAATATTAAAAATGAGCTAAAGTCACGAGTCAATGATACGAATTTTATATTTTCGATTTTGATAATTTATATACATGTTATAAAGGGTACATGTTATAAATCATTACTTTATTTATTATGAAATAAAATTGAAAAAACATGTTAGGAACTAAGACGAAATGTTAAATGTTATAATTTTGTTACTTTTTTTATACATGTTATAAATCATTACTTTATTTATTATGAAATAAAATTGAAAAAACATGTTAGGAACTAAGACGAAATGTTAAATGTTATAATTTTGTTACTTTTTTTATACATGTTATAAATCATTACTTTATTTATTATGAAATAAAATTGAAAAAACATGTTAGGAACTAAGACGAAATGTTAAATGTTATAATTTTGTTACTTTTTTTGACATTAAGTTTATTTGATTTATACATTTCCGATATTAATTATTTCGAGGCGCCTCGGTGGCCTAGTAGGTAAGATCGTATAAAATACGCTGTGAAAAGACTTATTCCTCCTTACAATATTTACAGCCACGACTGAACAGGAAAGGCTGTGTAATTTTCTGTCCACATTTATGTGGCAGAGAAATGCATTAAAAAAAATCATTCGACACAGATTCATGCGCAACCAATGAAAGATATAATGAAATTGTAGGATTGAAAATTGTCTTCTTGATTGCTAAAAACTGCAAAATGTCCCCTTGTAAAAGTTTTTAAGTGTTCAAGTTACGAAGTGTTCAGTTGTAAAAATTGTTAAGTACATCCAAATAGCAAAGTACCCAGTTGTTAAATATCATTTTGCTAACTGCCCATTTTACTAAATGTATTTTTGTTAAGTATCTCTTTTGCGAAATGTCTTACCGCTTGCGAAATGTCGTGCTAACTGTCCAGTTGCCAAATGAAAGTTACCAACTGGCCGGTTCCCAAATATATATATATATATATGTATATATATTTTTGTTGCATTTCCCCGCCACATAAATGTAACAAGGAAATCTAACAGCCTTTCCTTTTCAGGCGTGGCTGTAAATGTCGTAAGGAGAGAATTGAATGTTGAATATCTATATATATTATATACATATATTAGGGACATGAAACAACGCACGAAATTATTTTTTTTTCTCATAATAATCCTGATGCGCTTCAGCTTGAAAGCCCTCTTATGCTAAATAATTTCCTCATTTTGTAGATAATTCTTAAATCTGTAAATTTGCTTTATTTTTTACAGTTTTGAAATTTTAATATATTGGAATTTTGCAATAATAATTTCTCCAAGTCTTGGTATCTTGGGAGATTTTATTTTTAGGATTTTTTTTTTTTTTTGAGGATTTCGTGAAGCTCCCATAAATATAAAGCAAAAAATTAAATTGTATCGATTACAAATAAAGAGTATTGTATAAGTGTGATATGAACTACCTTATATATACAATTACCTGCATATTATTTTCATTATCACAACATGTTCATTTATTTAAAAAATTATCCATCATATCATTTTCCCTTTTATTTCATAATTTCTTCAACGTAATTGATTTTTCAACAAATTGGCAATAAAAAAAAAAAACAAACAAAAACATATATGTATATATATATATATACCAATCATATTTTGGGACAGGGTAAATATTTCTAATTTTTTATGCAAGCTGAAAAAATCTTTGTTACCTATGTACATATATTTTGTTTTATTCTCTAAAGTACAAATGTATACGTATGTACATATGTACGTCTTTTGGCTATATTAAGCATTATGCAAATTTAAATTTTCAATACACAATAATGTAAGACCTGTATAAACAAGGTATTTACACAGTACGTAAACTTGATTTGAAAATATTGGAGGATGCAAAAAAGCAGTCAATTTATTAACATTCAAGATTGGATTAGCAAGGAGTTTTTAAAGAGTATTATTAAGTATATATAATACAAAAAAAAACTGTGATATTTACATACATTTAGAAATAAAAATGGTTTGCTAACACAGTCAAGAAAATTTCACAAAAACATGTACATATGTACCTACATATAGGGAAATCGATTTCAGAATCATAAAAATTATGAAGCAAACCCACTGCTGAATAGGGTTTCTGAAAAACAGTAGTTTTTAAAAAACAGCTGTTTGCTGTTTTAGAATTTTGAAAAAACAGCTGTTAACAGCTGTTTAACTGTTTTTTCATGTTTAATAAAAGTTTAAGTTAAATGTTTCCATATAATATGCATAAATTTATTGAATGCTTTAAATTTTAATATAAATTTTACTTTTTATAATAATACTTCAAAAATACAAGTGCTGATAATGACTTATCAGAAAGGCGTGATCTTATTTTTGTACAAAAGTTGGCACACACTGAAAATACTCTTTCCACGTCCGTAGATGTTGGCTTAATTGTTAATATTGCATCAAAAAGCTTCTGAAGATTTTCTGTACGTTGGCCTGTGTTTTTAAAGAGAGTAAATTCAGCCTTTAACCACTTGAAATTATCTTGTCCAGGAGCTACTGCTGGTGATTCATTTTTCTGAAGCAATACATTAAGTTCTTCTTGTAGAGTTAAAATTTCACTTGTGGAATTATCGACAGTTGTTTCAATTATTTCAACATCATTTACACCAAAAAGGCGAGATGCCAACATGCCTGCAAAATTTATTGTAGCTCTGGATGGCATGATCGTAGAGTTCTTAAGGCTGCGTAATAAATCCATAACATCTACATTCCAACGTTCATCAATTCGAATCTTCAAATTATCCATCAACTTATTGCTAAATTCGCTTTTAATTAAAGAGAGTTTCTCAAGCATAAATTTTAATATTGTGTCAGCGCTCATCAGTGTTGAATCTTCTCTGCTAAGATTCTCAACAGCTAGTTTTACAGGTTTCATAGCCTCTAGTAAATCTTTTAAGTATCCGAAATCTACATTATCAACTAAATCTAAATCTGCCTTAAATTCCAATAAAGTCTCTCGAATTGCACTTTCTGTCTTTATCAATGGCTCAAGCATTGTTGGGATTGAGTTCCAGCGAGTTTTGACATCCAGGTGAAGCTCAATTTCTCGTCCAAAAAGAGCCTTGACTTTTGATTGAAAAACATGATTTCGAACAGTTGATAGTTTAATGTATTTGATCAGCTTGCGAGAGTTCTTAAGTAAATCATGGTAGTCGATATTATCTTCATTCTCACCATTGATCACTTCAATATCGGTGCCTTCATCAAAAGAATCATTTTCGTCATTATCATCATCACAGATGTCGCTCAAGTCTTCACTAACAGATTTTTTCTTATAAAGAGTATCACACACTCCTAGGTGTAGGCCATGATTTAGGCAAAACTGGCCAATGGCATCGATATGTCGAATATACTTTTTGTTAACAGAAGCTCCATCCTGTGTAGACGCAACCAAATCTTTTTTCATCGATATTCCAAAGAGACTTATATGTTGATTCATTATTTCATCGAGAGCACTACATGAACCAAAAATTCGAATTAATCCAGTTTTATACGTGATATTTTCAGTTTTATCATGTAGGTTAACTCCGAAATATCTTCGTCCTCTTAAAGTAGTAACCTCATCGACAGTCATACTAAACTTCACCCCATTGGCAACTTTTAATTTAATTGTTTCTATCATTTTTTTCAGCTTTTCATCAAAATCTTCGTGCAACAGTTTCATTACATCGCTTTCGTTAGCGGGCAGCTTAAATCCATCTCGAGCTATTGACTGGCGAATGTATTTATTTCTGGTAATTGCTCGAATCGAAATTCCATCAGTAGCCAAATCAGAGATAATTTCTTTAAGAGTCTTTCGCTCTAGGAAGTCAATAATAGTTTTTTGACTTTTCTCATTGGAATTTCTATAATTTGATGTAGTCGATTCAGTTGTCTTTTCAAAGCACACTCCGTGGCTTTTCAAATGATTTTTCAAGGTAGTCGTAGAGTTTCCTGAACACTTGATAATTTTGTTGCAATGCTGACATTGTCCTTCTAAATCTTTCGTAGTTGAATTTTTCCGTTTTGTTGCATAATCCCAGACCGACATTACTAAGATTATAAGCGGTATTAAAAAAATGGAAATGTTAAAAAATAATCAAATAATTTTTTACTTACCAATAGTTTGTATTTTAATGCAAAATTTTCGAAACAAAAAAGTTCAATCTTTTATTTGAATGTAATTTTATGAAAGTTGAATTCGAAATGCATTGCTAAATTCAAATAAAATTTAAACTTTTCGTTTTTAGAAGAATCCATGCCTACTTGGATGTTTCAAATTTAAACTTAAACAAATGAAAAACAGTAAAAACAGCATTTCAAAAACAGTTGTTTGCTGTTTTTAATTTTTTTCCAAAAAACAGCTGTTTTACTGTTACTGTTAAAAACAGCACAGAAACCCTACTGCTGAATCAGAAAATATTATCAAAAATCAGCAGGGCAATCAAATATACTCTAAAAAATCCATTTTAAGAGCTTATAGTATGCCCTTAAAAACTGCAAATATGCACATAAAATGTGCCCTCAAAAAACTAAAAATATATGCCCTTTTAATTAAAATCAAGAATAAAGTTTACTTTTTTTGATGTTTCTTTTTGCAACCTATAAAAAATAGAAGCATAAAATTGGTTTAGAAAAAAATTAGAAATTTAAAGAAAAAAAAAACATAAAACATTTTCATTTAATGGAACTTTATTTCGTTATTTATATTTTCGTACTTTATAAGTTAAATTAAAAAGGAACATTTTAACATAATACAGTAATCCCCGTTTAAATACATCCCACTTAATAACTTTTCCCGATTAGCTACTCCAAATGTATACAATCCCGAAATTTTTTTCTATCATATATGTATGTAAATACTCCCGTTTAATTACCTTCCGCATAAATGCTTTACCCGGTTATGAGCTCAATTTATTGTTAATGCTTATTTTTCTTTATCCACTTTAAATTTCCCCCGGATTGAACACCTTGAAATTTTTTTGAAATAAAATTAAAAACTTTAAGCTTTCAGCATTTGTAAAAAATATAAGTTTGACTGATTTGGAAGTTATTAAGAAAATAATGTTTATGAAAAGAGGATTCAATAAAAAATTACAAAATATTTTAATTATGATTTAATAAATATGTAAGATATACATATGATTTAATAAGTATGTAGTATATACATATGTATATATTACAAAAACTATATGTACATTTGTTATTTACATTTTTGTTATGAATAAAATACATACATATACATTTATGATTTTCTTAATTGCATTCATATTTTTAGTAATATATATGACATATATGGGGGTTACTATAGCAAGTCTGTATTTCTTTTCACTGTATTTCATTTGCCTGTATTTCATTTGCCTGTTTTTCATATTATACAAAAATATATTATGTATATAAATATTTTCTAGAAGGTGTGAATGCAATAAAGTCTCTCCTAATTCAGATTCTCACATATACATATACATATGTATATAAATATTCTGGAAAAAGCGTAAAGCCTTGCTTTTGAATGCAACTCTAAAATCTCTCCTATTTTAGAATGAAATACAGGCAAATGAAATACAGTCAAATGATCAAGAAATACAGACAAATGATACGGGCAAATGAAATACAGGCATATGACACGCTGCCGCCATATGGTATTAGCTGTTATTTAAAAAAAATTCAGATAAGAGCCTGATCGAGGCATTTAAAGGGGATTTTTTTTAACGCTTTGCCCGCTTTAATGCCTTAAATTTTTGATTGGGTATTTATCTGGGGATTACTGTATAAAAAATAAGGTTTTTCGAATTCAAAATAAAACGTAACATTTCATCAAAACCCAAATCAAAATAAAATTTGATAACATTTTTAAGATTATTTGACTTACAAAATAAAACAAAAACAAGTAAATGTAAGTCGATGCAACCGACTTATCAATACCCTACACGCGAATAATTCGAATTAAATTAAAAATCCATAAGTTTTTTTGGCAGCTGCTTGAACTTCTTCTCTTTTCTGTCTTATTCAACTCGAATTTCAGGAACGTAAAAGAGGCATCCTCTTGAAATATGCTTGACACCCTTGTAAAAAATTTTAAGTTTCTATCTTTATTAATTTCGAAGATTGTTAGTCCTTGGGAGGTGTGTGTCAGGTACCCGAATTGCCACTCCAATTCATCGAATCCATCTCAGGAACATAAAGAAAATATGCCAGAACACCATTGTACTAAATTTAAAGGTTGGTTTTTGTTGGTTTTGGAGGCTCGTTGCTCTTGTGCTCGTCCGGAAGTTTTCCAAATACGAACCCATGGTTCAAATTCTTTCAAATGTCAGTTTCCAATTTTACAGAAAAGGAAACAAAAACACCTTTGTACTAAAAATTAAAGTTCTATCTTTGTTGGTTGTGGAAATATACTCGTTTGCTCTGGGGCTCGTCCGGAAGCTTCCAAGATTTGAACCCATGGACCAAATCCTCACAAATTTCAGAAACATAAATCAAACATGAAGAGACACCATTCTGCCTAATTTAAAGGTTATATCTTTGTTGCTTTTGGAGATAATATCATTTGCTCTGGTGCTCGTTGGGAAGCTTCCAAAATCCGAACCCAAGGACCACATCCTCTCAAATTTCAGAGACCTAAATCAAACGGGAAGGAACATCATTGTAAAAAATTTAAAGGTTCTATCTTTGTTGGTTTTGGAGATAATCTCGTTTGCTCTGGGGCTCGCTCGGAAGCTTCCAAAATACGAATCCATGGTTCAAATTCTTTCAAATGTCAGTTTCCAATTTTATAGAAAAGGAAACATAACAGCACACTCTTGTTCTAAAAATAAAGGTTATATCTTTGCTGGTTGTGGAGATATACTTGTTTGCTCTGGGGCTCGTTCGGAAGCTTCTAAGATCCGAACCCATGAACCAAACCCTCTCAAATTTCAGAGACTTAAATAAAACATGAAAGAACACCACTCTGCCAAATTTAAAGGTTATATCTTAGTTGGTTTTGGAGATAATCTCATTTGCTCTGGTGCTCGTTCGGAAGCTTCCAAAACCCAAACCCATGGACTAAATCCTCTTAAATTTCAGAGACATAAATCGAACGGGAAGGAACATCATTGTACAAAATTTCAAGGTTCTATCTTTGTTGGTTTTGGAGATAATCTCATTTGCTCTGGTGCTCGTTCGGAAGCTTCCAAAACCCAAACCCATGGACCAAATTCTCTTAAATTTCAGAGACATAAATCGAACGGGAAGGAACATCATTATACAAAATTTAAAGGTTATATCTTTGTTGGTTTTGGAGATAATCTCGTTTGCTCCGGAATCATTCGGAAGCTTCCAGAATCCAAACCCATGGACGGATTTTGTCCAGATTCGAACTTAGCCTTCCTATCGTAATTTGTAACCTACTATATAAATTTCATCAAGATAGCTTCATTAGTTTTTGAGTTATCGTGTAAACGGACGGACGGACTTCGTTAAATCGATTCAGGAGGTGATCCTGATTCAGAATATATATACATGTCCATATCTAACTCGCTTCCTTTTACAAACACCATACCAAAGTTAATATACCCTATACTTTAGGTGTAGGGTATAAAAATTAAGTTTTGCAGTTTCGGTTTTAGAACATTCTTAAATAATACTAATTTCCTTAAAATAAAAAAATATTTTTAAGTTTCGGGAAAAAATATATCAAAAAATTTTTTTTAAATACTAAAATATGCAAATATGTATTTGCTAAGAGGTCTCGGTGGCCTAGTGGATAAGAGTGTATAAAATACGCTGTAAACACCGAGGGAGTGTGTGTTTTAAGGGAAAATATAGCAAAATATGCAGTAACTGGTGAAATATGCCAAAATATTCTCTAACAAATAGGGCTTAAAATGAATAACTTTTCATGAAACGGATTTAATACACAGTCCATTTCTCAATAACGAACTTAAGAAAAAAAATATGCTCGTGCATGCTTTTTGTTGCCCTGATTATAAGTACATATGTACGTACCTATATATTTAAAGAGACAAAATCCGTTTTTTTTTTTTTTTTTTTTAAAATTTGCTTTTTTGTTTCGACTCGTTTTAATTTGATTTTTTAAATTAAACTTTAAATATAAACTAGATACTATAAAATTTCAAAAAAAAAAATAAATAAATAAATAAAACTAAAAGAGAAAATTTTAAGCGGTTTTGTGTTACAATCCGGATGCATAAAATTCGGAAATTTCATAATTCGGAATCTACAAAATGCGAAAAATCCGCAAAATACGAACAAAATTTTTTTTTTTCAAATTCTACCTAATTTTGCACAATTCTTATATTCTTTCACGTGATTTTAAGATACGAAATTTTTAAAACCTAAAATTTCAAAAAAAAAACTAGCATTTCTAGCACTTTCCTATAAATTTAATAAATTTACTATACGAAATAAAGTTGATATAACAGAAGTTAGTCAAAATTAAAAAGTGAAAAAACAACAAAAGGTATTTTCCTTTCAGTTTCAGTTTTTTATGTTAGTTTGCTTATTTATAAATTTATTTTAAGCTTATTATATACATACATATGTATGTATGTACGATATAGGTATGTATAGCTGAAATTGCTAGTTAATGTCTGCAACATTCGTTTTACAAAAAATTTAAAATTACATATATAACTTACGTTATGATTTTGAATCATTGAATTTTATAATACCATATAAATTTAGATAGAAATGATTTTAAACAAAAAAAAAAAAATTTGCATATAATATTATTAAAGAGTAAAAAAGAAAAATATTTAGGAATGCGTTAAATAATAATTTAAATGAAATTACAACAAAAACAAAAAAATTTCTCGCTTTAGAAATTTCTTTTTTTTTTTTTGTTTTTTCCTCCTCTACACACAACAACATAACAGAAAACAAAAAAGTAAAAACTTCGTATAAATAAAAAATAAATAAAAATAAAACAATTTAACAATTTAACACGACAACGACGACAACAATGAAATTATTATACATAATATTATCATTGGATTGGACTTAGATTATAACCACGTCGCGTAAGCATAAACTTAACATACTTTTTTTATATGTTTTTGTTTATTATATTTTTTTTCTTCCTATTTTATTTTTTTTATTTTCTGATTGTTAACATACATATTAAAGCAAACGTTTTCAGATCTTAGATACTTATTCAATTTTTTATTTTCTTTCTTTCTTTCTTTCTATATACTTACCTAAAAAAAAAAAAAATCACAACTCGTCGATCGTGTTCATTGTATTTTTGTTGACTTTGTAATTTTTATTTAATTTAAATTTGTTTTTTTTTGCTTTTACTACTATTACACATATTTAAGTCAGCTTTTAATTTTAAAAATACTTTTACCCACTAAAAGAAAAATTTGAAGAAAAAAAAAAGGTACATACATACTTATGTACATATATAGAAACAAAATGAATAAAAATGTCCTCCACTTGACTTTTTCGTTTATTTAGATATTATATGACTATGCAAGAGAAAGAAAATAATATGTAAGTATGTACATATGTACAATAATATGTAAGTATATACATATGTACATAAATTTCTATTGTAAAAAGGAACAATAATTATTTTGTTTATTATTTTACAAAAAAAAAAAATAATAATATTCCATTTTGATTTTATGTAAGTATGTAAGTATGAATATAAAAGTACGTAAGTATGAACTTGTGATATGTACATATGTACTCACTTTAATTATTATTTCGTTTCCTTTGAATAAAGTTTCCATTGACAAAGCAAACAAGATAAAGAAAGTTATAAATTACTCGATTCTATTACATTAAATCGTCATCTTTAGCATAAAATTCAACTTCTTTTTCGATTAATTTTTTTTTTAACTGGACAATTCCGAACAATAACAGAAAGTCCCTCCGGACGATCCCAGAAATTTGAAAAACTTGAACTGGTCCGGGGAAATCCGGACGTCTGGCAACCCTAAACAAACACATTATGAGAGATTTTAAAGTTTTGGATAAAAATTTCCAGAAAATTTACTAATATACTATATGTATATGTGCGAGATTTTGAATTGGGTGGGATTTTAGAGTTCGTTACAAAATCAGGGTTAATATGCTTTTTCCAAAATATTTACATATATAAGTATAATACTCCTATTTTCAGTGATTTTGGGAGGGATTTAAGAATTGAATTCAAAATCAGGATTATATACGCCTTTTACAGAATATTTAGATATAAGCATATATGCGAGTTTTACATTAGAAGGTATTTATATTCTGCCCGCAAGCTTTATTATCTCGGTCGTTCTGTCACTGCACCATCTATTCTATGATATAATATTAATTATTGTATATAAGTATGTATATTAAATATTTTTATATAATAATAATTATATATTATATATTAGTAAAGGAAAATCTATATTATTTTTTTTATTAATTCTATATGATTCAGGTGAGATTTGAACCCGAGGCATTTCAAATATAGCTGGTGCCATCCAATAACCGATAGATATTTTACACTATTACAAAACTGTTCATATATACAACGAAAGAAAATTTAAAACTAATAAAATCGATATACCAAATTAAAAAATTCCCAGTATATGATTTAAAAATTACATAAAAGACAAAAAAAAAAAAAAAATCCAAATAATAAAAAAGTTTGAAAGTTATTCAAATATTTCATTACTATTTTTATGCATAATCATATTTTAATCTTAAATATTCGTTCATAAATTTAAAAATTATTAAAGTATACTCGTATATATTTAACTATAAAATATTGCCTTTATCCGTTTGATATTTGCCCTAAATATCATATTGACAATCTAAATTACATATGTATAATCAATCAACAACAAAACAAGCTTCAAAAAAGCTTATAATTTTTAAATTCTTTCAAATTTCAATAAAACATAATAGTAATATTATTATTTACATTCTAATACATTTTATTTATTATTATATTAACGTATAAAATAATAAAAGTTAAAGTCTGCTTAAATGAACAATTTGAATCGCATACCATACGAGTCGAACGCTCTACAATTTGAATAAATTTTCAACGCAGTAATAATTGAAATTTACAATTGATATAATTGAATTTTTTATTAATTATGTATGTATAAAAACAAAAAAAATTTAATTATTAAAATTCATTTATTTAGATACTAAACGATATATTATGTACATATTATCTATATAGTATATAAATGGACAGAAATTGATTAGATTTTATATTTGATTTCATTGCACTTGCAACACCCCTTGCAATTTAATGAAAATATAATTTTACACTTTTTCTTTTTTTATACTCTTTTACATTTTGAACTTCTCTTTAATTTGAAGGTATATTAATTAGGCTTAATTTAGATTTATATAAATTAGACTTAATTTAGATTAAATTGAGTTTATAGTTAGTCCTTTTATATATAGCTGTCAGCTGATTTAAAAATACATTTCAAAAGAATAACTAAATAACAGTGTTTTTTTTTTTATTTCGTTATTCGAGTAAAAATAAATCTTTTTTGTTTTTGTTTTTCTCTCTCTCTCTGTCTTTTTATTCTTATAATGTTCTTTAATAATCAGAATTTAATTTTATAAAACTTCCATTTTTTATATTATATTTGATGCAAATTTTTATATCAAATTTTAAATAGATCATAATTAGGTTCAGGTCATCTGAAATTAAGTTCAGGCATATATGTATATGTACAACGAATAAGTATAGGTATATAATTTAATCGTTATTTTATGGATATTAAATAAAACATACCTCTCGCTATATAAATAAAGCTATTAATTAATCAAATGATGCATTATAGATCAATTATAGGGGGCAAAAATAATTTAAAAATTGAATTAAAAAAAAATTAAAAATGACAAGTTATTTATATTATATAAAATTGTTTATTAATCCACTAAACAATAAATTATTATGATTCGTAAGGTACTTTTAACATTTTATTATATGTGTATTATGTAAAAAAAATAAGCAAAAATAAATTAAACGAGGAAGAGAGAGTAAACTGTGTCAACACTAGGATACCCGTATGCGCATAATATATACTGTCTTCATGATTTTACAAAATTTCAGACCGACGTTAAGTAACGATATATATTAATGTAAATTTTGAAATTGTATGACAGTTAACCGGACCTGTTACACCATAGCACAACCAAATTTTACAGAAGTTATTGCAATAAAACTTGATCATCATTTGAAAGATTTCAGACGTCAACCTTCATTAAGTTCTAAGAGGTGCAAGAAGCCTGAACCGGCTACTTTAAATCAACCAAATTTTACAGATGTTCTTGGCATGTAATTCGAAACCTCTTCACGAAATTTTTGATACCAAGCTTCAATTGACACTAAGTTATTTTCATTTAAAAAGAGAAATTGTATGGCATCTACCCAAACCTATTGAATCAGCACAATCATATTTTACAGATGTTGTAATTTGACACCATTTTGCAAAATTTCATAAACGTAGCTTCAATAGACACTGAATTATTTCCATATAAAGAAAAAAGTTTTTGGATGCAACTACTAGAACTCGGCGACCGAAAATGTTGGGTTTAAATAGCGAAATTGACAATTTTGCAAAAATGATGTAAACAAATTTTTAACCTCCTAGCTCTTTTATTTTTTGAGTTATCGTGCGAATGTACGGGCGTACATGGCTTCATCGACTCAGAATTTGATTCTGAGCCGATCCATACATCTGACAGCCTATATCTAGCTCGACTCCTTTAAGGTGTCACAAACGTAATGGCAAATTTATTATACCCTTGAACATATGTTCATACGGGTATAAAAATGTGGCATAATACTATAGTTAAAATAATAATAAATTAACTTCCGCAAATTGAACTCTAGGAATAAAATTATATATATATTTTTTTTTTTTAGTGCATTTCTCTGCCACATAAATGTGAACAGGAAATTACACAGCCTTTCCTTTTCAGGCGTGGCTGTAAATGTCGTAAGGAGGAATAACTCTTACGACGTGTGTGGGATTTGAACCTACACTCCCTCGGTGTTTACAGCGTATTTAATACGCTCTTACCCACTAGGCTTAGATATATTATATATATCCATCGTCGTACATTTGGGTCACTGATTTTGTTTTATTTTCGTAGGGATTAACACCTGTTCCAAAGAAATAAAACAGTTAATATCTCTACTCAAATTTTTCCAACGAGAAACAAGGAGGGCAACAGGGGCTCATCCCTACCATGTAGAGTTATCAAGATGGTGAAATACAGCTTATGGAAGTTCGTTCATCATACGCACGTCCCTTTTGTGAAACCATATAGCAATTACCATTGCATGTGTTCCCTAAAGTTGGTAATTCATATGTGTACGATTTATTTAAGTTTAAGAAAAACATTAACAGTTTTCTTCAAAATATCGCTCCAAATTTTCCTACCTATCCCCCATAAACTCAAATTTCCTAGATCCAATTTCTATAATCGTCCCACCCACATCCCTATCACCAAAACCAAACTATACATTTGTATTAAAAGTTCCATCCTGAAGTTTGGTTTTTAATTTTGTGTTAATTTTGTGAAAATTTTAAATGTGAAACATTTAAGCTAAGTAAGTTAAATATTTATAATAGATATGTAATTTAAACAAAGGGCCTAATTTAGATAATTTTTGGTTCTTATTTTAAAATAAAAAAAATCTTTTAAAGATTTATATACTAAAAATAATATATATGTACATATTTAATTACATAAGCTATATACATATATAATTGTTGTATCAATATTAGATGTTCATTTTTATTAATGAAAACTCTCTCAAATTCGTTTTTAAAACTTATTGATCATCATAAATTCGTATCTAAAATCATAAGTTTATATGGCGCTTCGATGGCCTAGTTGGTAAGAGCGTATAAAATACGCAGTAAACACTGAGGGAGTGTGAGTTCGAATCCCACACACGTCGTAAAAGTAATTCCCCCTTACGACATGTACAGCCACACCTGAAAAGGAAAGGCTGTGTAATTTTCTTTTACATTTATATGGCAGTAAAATGCACTAAAAAAAAAAAAAATAAGTTTGTATTTGAACAACTCAAGGAAAGCTTATTACCCTCAAGGATTATCAATATAAATAAATTTAACTAAGCTTATTAATTTTATTTTTTTATAAAAACTGCAACTTACAATACACATAAAAAAAAAAAAAATTAAAAATAAACATAAACTTTTATATATTTTTTTTTTTTTTAGCTATGAAACAACGATCTTAACAACCGTTTAATGAAACTTAAAATAATAAAGCTATACAGTACAGTTTCTTTTAAGAGGGATATACATATACAGATAATCCTTAATGAAATAATGAGATTGAAAAAAAAAAAAATTAAAATCTTTAAAAGAAAATTATTAAGTAAGTTAATGCTAAACAGTTTTCTTGTTGTGTGTGTGTAAGATTTTATAATTTAAAATACAAATTCATCTTCTTCTGTAAATAGAATAATAAAAATCGAAATATTTTAAACTACTCTTATATAACTCTAAATGGTTAGATCAAGTAATATATACATATGGATATGTATATGTATATAGAAAGGGAAAGGATTCAAGGTTAAAAGTGGGAGTGGGTGGGATTTTAATGGAAAGTATTTTTTTTTTTATGTATAACCTAAAACGAAACACTCGGTAATCAATCAAATTCACATATCAAATCAATTTACGTACATACATACATACATACATATACATATATGTATATTAAAAAAAAAATAATACGAAATTAAGCAAAGCAACATAAAATTGATTTCTTATGTTTTCTTTTTTTTTATTTTTTTATTTCTTTCTTTTATTTTTTTTTTTATATTTTCCATCTCTTATAAAACTTTTACACACTTTTACATATGAATGTCGTTCAACCAAAAGAAAAAAAAAAAACAAACAAAATCAGAAAAAAAATCAAAGTTACTAACAACAGACCAACGGTTTTGAAACTTTTTAATCGAATTTGGTTATGGTCTGTTATGTTAGTAGACTTTTAACAGCTTTTATTGACAGTAATGTTGTCGTCGAGAATTTGTGAAAAGATGTAATTTTTTTTTTTTTGGTGTGTTAAGTTTCTTGTGTAATTGTTTTTTTTTTTTTTGTTGTTTTGGTTTTTATCATTTTAATAAAAAAAAAAAAAAAATCGTTTATTGTTTAAAAATTTTATTTGTTTTTTAGTTCTATAAAATTTTTGATTAAAATAAAAATTTAACCCGGTTAAAAATTTTATATATACATATGTACATATGTATATATAATTTAATTTAGAAAATTTAATATATTTAATTAATAAAATATACATTTTTTAATATTTAAAAAAAAAACAAAAAAAAAAATATATATTACATATTAAAAATACATGAAAAAAAAATTATTCAAAATAAAAGGAAAATCTTACAAAAGTTTAAATTAATTTTTATTTATAATTAAAATAATCCAAAAAAAAAAAAAGAAAAAAGAAAAAAAGGTATTATGTATAAAAGAAAAAAATAAAAGAAAAACAAAAAAAAAAATTATTTGTGAAATTATGATAATAAGAAAAAATACATAATATATACATACATACAAATATATACACATTTATATTATTAATAAGTAAAAGTGTTTTAAGAAGCATTTAAAAAAATAAATAAAAAATTGTGCAAATTTTATTGAATAGTTTTTTTTTTTTTTTTAATTATTTCATACACTTTATAAATATATAAATTTACATTATAAATGGAAACATAATTAAACTGTGTATTAACATTAAATGATATAACAGCTCCTTTTTATTTTATAGTAAAAGAAAAATAAAAAGAAAAAAAAAAAAAGACTTTCTCCCTCTTTTTTCGCCCACAATAACTTTACAATAAACTCTTTTCTTCCTTCAAAATAAAATCATTATATCATTTTAATTTTTTATTTGATTTTTGTTTCTTTTTATAAACATCAATATTAGGTACCTACATATATATTAGATGAAATCAGCCAAACCCAAAGGGAAATTAGGCTGCATCCATTCCCATGTATATTGTATGTGCAGGGGAATAAATAAAATAAATAAATAAAATATTAGGTGAAATTACTTATGTATTGTAACAAAATTCCCCACAAATAACCAAACCGCAAAAGGGTAAAACAAAAATTCATTCAATATTTCATAATATTTCGTTCGTAATATATGATCTATTCCCATAACCCGGTCACATATCTATAACATACACATGTATATCGATCAGGTTATGACAAATTTTTGGATAGCATACATATGTATATGCGTATTAAATTATATTCAGACAGTTTTGTATTAAAATATTATTTATTTCTATTTTGATTTAAGAGGTATAAATGATACTATGACTTTTTGATGTATAGATCTATTTTTTTTTTTTGTTTCCTCCAGTTACTATGTGTTATAAATCTTGCCTCCACTTATATAATACTTCTGTTTCGTACGATTACGTTTAAGAAAGTAAAGATTTGTATATAGGGGTTTTTTTTTTGTTGGCCGCAGTTCATCTTTGACAAGGCAATTATATATGCTCCTATATATAACTTGCTCAGAGTAAACCTTTACAGTTTTTCTGGATTTGATTTGGAGTTTTTGGTTTTCTTTTAATTTTCTATTTTAATTATTTTTCTGTATAGGAGCGATACAATTCATAATCTACTATAGAGTTATGTTTCTTACTATAGAGCGAAAATCAAAAATTGTAAAATTAATTTCTATTAAGTAAAAAAAGTTTTATGTGAAACATATTTAAATCCATTTTGATCAAATCCATGTTCCGGAAATATATTTATTTGTTACATTTATATATTTGTTATATTTATATTGTTTTAATTTGTATACTAAAAAAAAATTTTAAAACATAAAACGTGTAAAACATAATATTATTTATAAAATACTAAATAAATATTCTGTTTTAAAAGAATAAAATTATTTTGATGAGATTTTTATATTTTTAATAATACATACATATATATCCGGTTAATATACCTTTATTGTGAATATTTTTCAATATTATATAATACCTATATACAGGGTGTCTCCGAATCGATGGTCTTCCTTGAAATGGGTGATCGGGCATGTTCTATCCTTGAAATGGGTGTTCGGGCATGGGGGCCTATTCTAGACCCTTTTTATATTCTTCATATCTTGAAAACGGTTAGAAATATAGAGAAATAGTTATTAGGTACTAATTATAGAGCTTGAAAATGGACTCGTTTCGGAATATGCTATAAAAAGTACCCCAAATTCAGGGTGTTCATCATCAGGGTGTTTAAATCATTTTGAGCCTTTGTAACTGTTATGATATGGGAATCATTAGTACACAAAAATTAAAGATGACAACTTACTCTCTACAAAATGAATTTTTTTTTATCTTTCTATAGCAAGTCGTTCAAAAGAGGCGTGGGTCACAATCCTTCACGCCAAAATCAACCTGCGACAAGATCTTGCTTTTTTTTTTTATCTTGCATTAAAAAATCTTTCACGGACAAAATCTTGCAAAATATTTTTAAATTGCATGTGCATTATTGCAATTGCATTAATTGCAATTGCATCAAATTGATTGTAGCTTTGTTTTTCAAGTATGTATAAACAAATAGTTAAGGAGGATTTGAGAGTTGTTCAAGGAGTTGGATTCAGAAGCAGGTTTGCCGCTTTTTCCTGAATGTTTATATATAGGAATATGTGACATTACATGCAAGATTTTGTCCTAATAGATTTTGGAAATTTTTTTTATGTATTATGTTTCGCCTTTCTTCCTTAAAATTATATTAAACTGTTCAATGATTTAAATCTATCTAAAAAGTTACTATGTTAATACATATATTGATAATCGAATGGATAAAACTGAACTATAGATATTACTCAAATCTCACAATTTCAAATAAAAAGCCTATACAAGTTCAGATGTAGATTTTGTGTAAAAAAATAAGATTTGAGTTTAAGTTCAGTTTTATGCATTTGGCCGATTAATTGATCTTTCATTTTCCTTTTTTTTTTTTTTAAATGCTTTTCATCTTAAATTCATTAAAGGTTTTTCTTTTGTATAGAAGATACTTATTTATTATCAACATTTATACTATACAATTTTTTTTTTATTAATATTTAGGTAGTCATTTTAATTTTTCATCCTATTTTATAAATTAAAATTTAATGCATTATATAAAGTATATTTACACTATATCGGTTTTTAATACAATTTATATATTATTAATTTAATATATATGTATAAAAATTTGGTATATCAATACTCAATTTTGATATACTACCTTTTTTTATTTAAGAAAAAGGATTTACTTTTCAAATGCAAGTTTTCCCATTGAAGTGATAGGATTTCCCTTTCAAATACAAGTTTTTCCATTGAAGTGCAAGTAATTTCCTTTATTCAAATACAAGTTTTTTTCTTTTTTTTTCATTGATGCATGTATTTATTTATTTTAAGGATTTCAAATAACTCTAAACCTTTTCAAGACCTTATTGAATACATATGTACATACATGCACACATATACGAAGGTATTATATTATATATTATATAAAGCTACTTCTGACAAACGTGTGAAACCACTTCGTATCAGAAAAAGATTGAAGCTCTTATAGATGTGCGATAGAGACTTGCGATAAAACGCATTGGATAGAGTTTTGTGTGTAACCATCTAAAAAAAATCTGGCATTGAAACTTTTCGGTTCCAAAGATGTATGGGTATTTCAATATTTATAGCCGAATGTCTTTATGTGGGGTATCATTGAAAAGATCTTGGCGAGCTCTACGATTGTGTTTGGGGATCAATGTTCCAGGTCGACCTGCTTGGGCGCTGAGACCATTTCAAAAACCCTTTGTAGCCTGTTTGAAAGACTTTGGCACATTGCGTATAATTATTAATTACATAAAACAAATTACAAAAATACAAATACTTGCACTTCAAAAGGAAAACTTGTACTTGAAAAGGAAATACTTGCACTTTAATGAGAACAAATGCATTTGAAAAAAAAAATACTTAATTATTAATTAATTGAGAAATACTTTTTCTTGAAAGAAAAAAGGTATATATATACCTAGTTTTAAAAAGATACATAGTTTTTAAGTCTATGTGTTAAACAAAACTGTGTTAAAATCTCAAAATTTAATCACAAAATAGAGAAATTTAATTAGAAATTTGTTATGTTGAGATTATTTAAAACGAAGAATTCCTATATAATATGTACTATCAATTTGGAAAATATTGTTATTTTTTTTTTGCTAAATTTCCCATTTATTGTTTTCCCACCAATTTTCTTTCGGTACAAAATTATTAGAACGGAGTTCTGTTGCTAAATTTACAAAAAATTTTTTTTTTTATTTTTTTTTTTAACAAAATTTAAATTTTCATCAATTTCATAATAAAAAAAAAGTTTTTTAATTATTATTTTTATTATTACAAAAAATGATGACAATTTAAAACAAAAAGTATAATATATATATACGTATGTAATTAGTTTGATTGGCTAAAATTTTTTATATTTCTTTGTGAATTGGAAATATTTTTTGCCATAATTTGTTAAATAATCATTTTTTTTTTTTTGTGTAAAAATGTGTGCCCAATATATGTATAAAAATATAAAAAAATTTTTTTTTTTACTTTTTCTGTTCAGTTTTCTGATTCATATTTGTTTAAATATTTATTTATTATGTTTCCATATTTATTTATTCAAAATGTTCCCTTTGATTTATTATTTTAACTGTTCAACTATATGAACTGTGCAACTGTGATTGACTAACTGCGATTGACTGATTCATTAATTGACTGATTAATTAATTGACTGACTAACTGATGGCTAATAAATTTAATCAATTTTTCTTTTTTCTTTAATATTCATCTAAAACTCATTTTAATCATATCATATCAATATATTATTGTACATATATTATATTAGTTAATTGTTATGTTGTAATGGTTCGCAAAAATATTCCATTATATACATTTCAAAAATAACAAAATTTTCAAAGTGAATCGCAATCTTATCAAAGTAAATCACAACTTTTTGAAAGTGAATCACAACCGTTTCAAAGAAAGTCAATCACAACTTTTTCAAAATGAATCACAAGCTTTTCAAACTCAATCACAACCGTTTCTAAATGATTAACAACCTTTCCAATTTCAAAAACAACTTTATCAATTTCAATAACAACTTAAAATAATGATAAAAATTATTTTGATAAAAATTAATTTTTTAAGAAGAATCTGCATCCTATCTGAAATTAGCATAATATGAAGTGGATAGGATGAATAGTTTATTTACTATATATATAGAACAATGAAAAAGATATGCTTTAAACTTCAGCCAAACATGTCCTGAAAATCGAAGTATTTGTATTTTTATCGACGAATGCGGATTTAATTTGTATTTGCGTAAGTCTCAAGCTCGATCAAAAAGAGGGACTCAACTAAATATGATAATTCATACAATTAAAGGTAGGAACATTACTTTAATTGGTGCAATAAACTCACAGGGCATAGTTCACAGTAAAATAATTACGGATTCCACATGCAATTCGGAAAAATTTTGTATTTTTCTAAGAGAAGTTATTGAAAAAATTGAAATCCAAAATAACATGTATGGAGCCTAGCTTATAATGAATAATACCAAAATACACAAAACTCGTAAAACGCAATGCAACTCCTTTTTTTTTTTTTGAGGTTTTTCCACCCTATTCACCGATGTTGAATCCCATCGAAAATGTTTTCTCAAAAGTAAAGGAACATGCAAAAGCAAGATTAACGAACATGGATCCCAATAGTGCCATGATCCTAAAAGAAATAATAAAAGAAAGCTGGGAAACTATAACACCTACCGACTGTAATAACTATTTACCACTTCATTAATTTCCCTTCAATTCTTTTTGTTAATTTTACTTAATATTAATATTTTTGTATACCTATATTTTATAATGTATTTTAATGTAAGTCGTTATTGAAATTGATAAAGTTCTTTTTGAAATTGAAAAGGTTGTTAACCATTTTGAAACGGTTGTGATTGACTTTGAAAGAGTTGTTAATGATTTTGAAAGAGTTGTGATTGATTTTGAAAAGGTTGTGATTCACTTTGAAAAAGTTGTGATTGACTTTGAAAAAGTTGTGATTCACTTTGAAGTGTGAATGGTATATAATACTTGATATTATTATATGTTAACCATATTAATCCGAAAATACTCATCTAACTTATCTAACAGTGTCAAAGAAAAACAAAAAAAAATAAATCTTACTTTTCTTTAGTACGAATAATAAAAAAAGAAAAAAAATTGACATCTAATCAATATTGTAATGAATATATATTTAATTTAATGTGGTCTGGAATTCTGGACATGTTAAATAAAAAAATTCCAAATAAATCATATAATAAGATTAATTGTATAATATATATATATATATATATATAGTATTTAAATACAAAAGTGTAACGATATAGATTCGGTTAGATCTTATATAAAATATGTATATATGTATTTTATATATATAGACATTCTAATTGGAATTCTAGGCATTCTAAATAAGTTTCGATAAAATTACAATCAAAGTTTAAATCAATTTTATATATGGAAAAAGGAAAACAGTATATAAGAGCAGTATTTTGGTTAGTAACAGTTTTACATCTATTTTTTTTTCCTAAGGGAGATTGGAATCTTCCAAAGACACCAAGAATTTCCCATTGGTATACAGTGTCAGATTCTTACTGACTAAACCCACTTACTATAGCCGTAAGTAATTATTTTTGTGTATGATATTGCCATAAAGTAAATTGTAACAGTATTCATCCAGAATATTATGGTGGGTTTATTTATTTTTAAATATTCATTTGAATAGTTTCGCACAACTCAAAATTATGGCATTAGTTTCTTAATAATGACAAGATTTGAAATGAACTGAAAACTGTCTATAACCAGAATCATAAAAGATTCAATATACATACATATTTCTTAAAATCTATATAGTATAATAGTTATTTCATACAAAAAGATATATTATAAACACAAATGAATAAGTTTTCCATTTTCATCAAAAATATATTGATAAAAAATAATGTAAAACAGTCAATTTCTTAAATTATGTTTTCTATCATGGAGTAGACTAAAATATGTATAGATATGCAATAGAACCTTACATTTTTCATTTTTTTTTGATTTTTTGATTTGTGACAGTATTCTCTGAGGATGCGATATGTATAGAGGAAAACAGGATTTAAAATTTATAATTTTTTTTTTTTAAATGCATTTTTCTGCCACATAAATGTGGACAGGAAATTGCACAGCCTTTCCTGTTCAGGCGTGGCTGTAAATATTGTAAGGAGAAATAACTCTTACGACGTGTGTGAGATTTGAACGCACACTGCCTCGGTGTTTACAGCATATTTTTATACGCTCTTACCCACTATAGGCCACCGACCCCATTTTTTCTTTTTTTATATAATACTAATTACATATAATATATGTATATACATACATATATAGGTACAAAAAGAAAAAATAAATGTTGTATATAGGTATACATACACATAATATAGTACATACATATTTATAATTATACTCTAACAGGATGATTACTATAAAATACATAATTCAATAGATCAGATATCAGACTTGTTATTTAAAATTTTTTCTAAATTACAAAAAAAAAAAACCACTATATTTAAAAATAATTTTATAAATTAATAACATTTGAAATGAATATATAAATTACATAGTTAAATTTTATATCTATATCTGGTATTTTTTGATTTTTCAATATTATATTACTACTATATTATACCGTTATACCATATATACCGTTATATATACATAACTATATAATAATATTATTCTTATTATACTCATAATATTAAAATATAAATCAACTAAACATTTTTGTTTTTATTACTTCTACTTTGGTAATAGAAAGCAGCAAAAGTTAAACAGAAAAAAAAAAGGCATATAAATATATTTTATATATACATATGTATGTATGTACATAATATATAATATGCATGTATACCTATAAAAAATTAAATAACTTTTACTTTCAAGAAAGAAAGTAAAAAAACAAGAAATTAAATTTAAAACTTAAAATAACATAAAAAAAAAAACAAAAAAGAAATTCCTGTTTAAAAAAAAAGTTACAACAACAACATAAGATAATAATAACGATTGTTGGTTTAAAAAAAAAAAAAAGCAAAAAAAAAGAAAAACAAAATTAAAATTTGTATTCATCATAAGTTTTTTTTTTTTTTTTTTAAATATGTAACAAAATAATTTATAAGCAGTAATTTTAAATTAATATTATTTTAGTATATACATATATATTAATATATATATATTAATTTAGTATTATTTATTTATTTACAAATATTTTCAATTAATAAACAAAAAAAAAATTTGCATTAAGAGACATTTTCTTTTTTTTTTATGGTCATTAAAAACAAACATATAAATACATGATTATGGTCTATATACATACATACATATGTATATTATATTATTATTCAGCTTGGTTTCTATGTATATGCGAGAATTCCTAGCGGATGCGGGACAATTTTTTCATTTGGCTATTGGTACACAAAATTTATAAATTTTTTCCAGAGAGTTTTTACCCGAGAAATTGAATTAACTTTAACTTTTTTTTGCCATAACTCGATGAGATTTTTACCAATGTCATTTTATTTATTTTGACTTATTTTGACAAACGTCAATATATTGTTTTTTATTTGTTGTTGTTTTGAAATTTTTTATATGAAAGAATTTAAATTTAAAATATTTTTTTGTATTTTCTTATAAATTATTTTATATAAATTAATGTTTTCAATTTATTTACTTTTTGATGACAATATTTTTTTTGACAATTAATAAAATACATATTTTTTTTATATTTTTTTTCCCCCCCTAAAGGTGGAGGTGAGAATCTTCCAAAGACACCAATAATTTCCCCTTGGTAGTGTCAGATTCTTACTGACTAAACCCACCTCCCTCTTGAGCCAATATAATGGGGTGAAACTCTTAACTGGTAACGCAGTATATTGGCTAGGGAGTAGGGATAGAAAAGGATAGGAAATGAATGCGGAAACATTGAATTGGGAGTGGGACTGCGCAAGGAAACAATGAATCCGCCTATTATTATTAATATTTTGCTAACAGTGACTATAGCTGTTACAACAGTCGCAACATGCAGTAGTATATAACACTTTCCTGCATGATATAGTTCCACTGTAGCCGCTATTATTATTATTACAATTATTATATATGAAAAATTAGTCAAGAGATATTTTATAAAAATTGTTCCGCATTCACGGACCACAAGGATTTTTTGCATAATATCCATATTACCAAGATTTATTACTTCATTTTAATTTAAATTCAAAATATTTTGTGTTTTTCATGTTCATAATTATATAAATTAAATTTTTTTTTAAATTCCAAAAAAAAAAGTTTTTCAAATTCAAGCTTATATGATATTTTCATATCAATGCATAATGTTCTAATTAAGTAGGTACCTAATGTTCCAATCTACAAAAAGAATAACATTTCATGATAAAGAAAATTAGACAATTAATTCTCTTTTACATATTAACTTTATGTATACAACACGAGATGGGAGATAAAAAATAATAAACTCTACAGAAAAATAAATTTGTTCCATATCGCACAGATTTACACGAAACTCAATCTCTATCACAAAAATCTGTACAAAAATTCAAACATTTTTGATAGAGCTCTATAACATACTTTAGCTGTCAATTGTTGTCACACGGTCTACTTATTTTTATTTCTAGTAGACTTATGATAGAGCATAAAACTATATTAATAATAATAAAATTAGTTTAATTGACACCTTTTATGTGTGTTGTGATGTGAAGACATTTTCAAATTTAGGCCGTAACAACTTCAAACTCTGGGGTCTCGGTGCCCTAGCGAGTAAGAGAGTATATGAAATACGTTCTAAAGACTGAGGGATTGTGGGTTCGAATTCCACACACGCCGTAAAAATACCCTTACAAAATTTACAACTACGCCTAAAAGAAAAGGCTGTGTAATTTCCTTGTCAAATTTATGTGGCAGGGCAATAAACCAACAAAAATAAAGACAGACAAAATAAAACAAAACAAAGAAGATATCACTATACTAAATTCAAAAATGACAAAATATCTGAATTTTATAAGAAAGTATATTCTACAATAGTATATGCTTTACAAAGTACCCATTTACACGTCTATAAAGAGATTTTTGTTTCCATACCAATTTCTGTGTTTTTTTTGTGTGGACATCTAAAAGAAATTTTTGTACAAAGATGATTTGTAGTTATTTAAATTTTTTGTTATATTTTATAATATTTAGTTAAAAAGTGTGATACACTATAGCGAAGGATGTAACAAATTATCCATCGAGGATCTCATTTCATATTATATATATATGTATATATATATGTATTTGTTTTTGGTTTATTTTGTTTTATTCTTGGCATTTTTACTAAAAATACTATATAGATGAAAATCCGGTGCAGTGACAGAACGCCCATGGGCTTTAAATCCTTTTAAAAAAGAGTTAAAGTCCACGGGTTTTAATTGCACTAGATACAATTTCGAAGTACATTTCGAAAGTACATTTCGAAAAAGAATTAAAGCCCACTGAATAACACAAAGATTTCTATCATACACTGGGACTTTTGGCTCAATGTTAAGGCCTCAGGGATTTTGGGAGAGATTTTAGAATGAAATATTTCTGAGTATATATTTTTTTCTCCCTCTTTCCCATTGGTAATACACTATATTTTTTCTCTTTCTAAAATTGCGATAATATCCATGAAATTTCTCATGAAAGCCAACCTTTAACCCTTAGAATACCTAAATTAATTTTGGAATGAATAAGAATAATATTTAAATATCGAATTTGGAAAGTTTTGAAAAGGTTCTTAACCCTTTCACTATACATATAGAGTCGGACCCGTTTAATTGCACACACAAAAAGCACATAATCACATCAAAAACACATTTGATGCTCATAATCGGGGTTTGAATTAATCCGAGGCCTGGATAATTGCATATTTTTGTGCATTTAGGAAAAGCTTTAATAAAAGCACAAATATGTGCTTATATGCGTGTTTTTAAAATTGATTTGTTGTGATTTTAAGAATGCAAGCTTATTAACAGTTCGTTACTTAAAATTCAAAAACTAATGTTAAAAAATTTGTATACATACAATATGTATTGTATATGTAATTTAAAAATACATATGTATGCCAATGTCATTCAATAGGTTTGTTCGTAAAAATTCAAAGGGTTTGTTTGTAAAATAAATTTTTAAATGTAATTTTTTTTTTAATGAATGTGCATTTAATAGATTTTTTATCTATGGGCTAAGGCTAATGAGTCAAGAGATTTTTTATGCTTTTAAAAGGTTTTTTCATTTAAATGAGTTGGAAATATCCGAGTAAAAATATTAGAAAATAATGTTTTAATTTATGGTGCAAAATTTTTGCGTTCTTTTAAACGGGTTATGCGCTTAACCGGATTGCATTTACACGGGTCAGACTATACTAAATAATTATGTAACTTAGCAATATAAAATTTCATTGTGCAGGTGATTCAATGGGAACAAATTGTAAACAAATTTACTGAAACGATTAAATTGAATTTGTTATTGAAATTAAACTTAACTCTAAATATAATCTTTTATATTTATTTTTACAAACCAAATCTGAAAAAAAATTAAAAACCTACCTACATACATAATTATATTGTACTTATATTTAAAAAATCTCAATAGTTGACAAATAGGAAATTTCCTAAAATTTCAAAATTGAATTAAAAGGTGGGAACTAATCAAATATATATACAATATGCAGATTGTAGACATTATGTAAATTATGACATGTTCACATAAGATACGTGTATCTGGATGCAAAACATATTTCAGTTACACTTCATGTACACTTCGGAAATACTAAAGAATATTTTACATCAAATGATCCATCCAAACATACATCCACTGGTGCATATACGCACATAAGCGACAAATTATGATTTTGTGGTTTTGTGGTTTAAATATAAAATATATTTTGTTACGTTAAATCATATCAGTAAACAGAGATACATTTTCAATTTGAAATTTATAAAGAATGTTGGTACTTATTAGATATATTCCGTTTTTCTTTAAAAAAGTGTTATTTTAAGAATTTAAAAAATCTTTTTTTTTTTTTAATTCATTTCTCTGCCACAATAATTTGGACAGCAAATTACACAGCCTTTCCTCTTCAGGCGTGGCTGTAATTGTCGTAAGGGGGAATAACTCTTACGACATGTGTGTTTTGGGCCTTCTAAATTATAATTAGCAGTATATTGTTTAATATTTTATTTTGTTTAATTTAATTTTTTTTAAATAATAATTAGCTGCGTATTTTGGCATTTAATATAAATTTGACTGTTGTATGCATACTTACAGAGGATTTAAACATTTTTGCTTCTTAATTGTTAAAAAGTGAAAGAACGTCATAAATAAGTGAGAAACGAACGTATAAATATATGTCGTATTATACATATATGTATTTTCAACCAATCAAAATCTTGCATCCGATGTAAACGTACTCTTAATTTCATTACACTCGTACAATATGTATCGGGTATAATAAAATGACTCCTCCGTTTGTAACACCTCGAAATAAGTAAATTAGATATAGACTCAAGGTATGGATCGGATCAGCATCAAAAAATCCGTCCGTCTGCACGATAACTCAAAAACTAAGAAAAGTAGAGTCTTGAAATTAACACAAAATATTTTTGGATTAATTTGTAGGTTCCCTATTTGTTTTGGTTGAGATCCGACTAAAACTTCGGGTAACTCTCGAACAACTAACTTTTTGATCTCCACATTTTTCAAAAAAAATTTCAAAAACATTAATTTTTTGGAACAACTTTTTTCTGTAGCCCAACCCGTTACGGATTACAGCTCCTAAAATTTGAAAAAGCGCTATATTTAAATTGTTATAATACAAGTTCTATATAAGGTATATCTTCAATCTGAAAGATATCTTCAACTCCAAACAATAGCTGCTTTTATGATCTTTACAAATATGCATATAATAAATATATACTTTTGCCATACGGTGTCTTAATTTATCGTTATGCGAAACTCAATAATTTTTTTTGCAAAATTCTTGACCCGTTCTATTTTCCAAACGGTTTAAGTTAGAATCTTGAAATTTAGACTTAATTTAGAGGAGTTAGATCTTTTGAAAATAGCATGAATCATTTCAGAAAATATTTTTGTACCGCGATCCGTTTAGGAGTTGTAAGGAATCAAAAACTGAAAATTCTCTATTTTTAAACATCTGTAATAACACATGTTAAAAATTTTTTGAAGGAATATACAAAAATTAAAGCTCCAACATTATATTTTTATTTCTGTTAATAACTTTTCTTAATAATATAGGGTTATCCTAAAATTGATGAATGTGTGACTTGATATTTCTCAATTTTTCTAATAATTTCTTTAAATTCTGTTTTTTGTTTGCTTGTATTTATCGATAATTTAAAATTGTTGAGGATGATGCGTAGTACAAAAAAATTGAAATAAATAAAAAATATAACGGTTGCTTGAAGAATTTATATGTATATGATATTGGTACAGAGCCTTATATAATATTATGTTTATTTGCATATTGTATGTATACAATCATACAATTATGTCAATGATGAATGAATAATGTATAAAGAAAGACATATATCTATGTATGTATACATATAGAGCAGCGTACACGTATATATTTTATGGTACTTATAAAAAATTATTCTACGAATGAAATATTTTTAAAGAAATATTGTGATATGGCGATATATAATAATATATATATGAGTACATTGTACAGATTAATATTTATTTGCTATTTTGTAGTAAGTTTAGTATAAATTAATATACATTTGCCGCTTACCATTAAATGGTAGGTCTTATATCATATTTGGAAAATTTTTGGATTATGATAATCGTTAGGTAGAAGGTAAGAATCTGCGTAGAAAGAATCATATACGTACACATAAACTATAGTTCCAGAAATTATAAATCTTATCCAAATTATTTTAAAACAATGAAAAATTAAAAAGATATTATAAGCAGAGTGATAGATATAATAACGGGTTCGTACGGGTATTTAAGAGTTGACAAGGACAACTGTTTTTTTCCTCGTTTGTTTTTAGCAATTCGTTTACAAAAAATGCTTAAAGGAATCAGTTACCTTTTGAGTACACAATCAGTGGGAAGTTGAGTTTTTACAATATTATTCGTTGATACCGAAATTACTTTTCAAATATAAAACAACCAATGTAATGTTTTTATGAATTACCCTTTTTACCACCATATTTAAATTTTTTTAAAATTTACTTACTAGTTTAATTTTGTTTGTCCGTCTTTTTACGAAACTTACACACTGTTTAATGAAGGGTAATGACATAGATCTCTCAAAAGCGAATGTTGTAGACGAACATTTTATGTAGCCGTAACACATAGCTATAGCTCCTCATATTTTGAGAAAGCCCTATGTGTAAATGTGAATATGTATATATGTATCAAGTTTCTGTTTAACATATGTTATTTTGATTTAAAAAATCCAAACTACATTGTTTACCTTTATAAATCAACCACAATTTTGATACGTTAACCTTTTCTAATAAAGAATAATGTTTTCAAATGGATATTAAATAAGGCTAAAAAAATATGTATAAGAACTGTAAGATTTTCGTTCTTTAAATATGTATGTACTAATTTTTAGATTAAATACTGTACAGAAATGTGAATATTTTTTTTTTTATGTATTTCCCTGCCACATAAATGTAACAAAAAAATTGCACAGACTTTCTTTTTTAGGTGTGGCTGTACATATCGTAAGATGAAATTACTCTTACGGCGTGTGTGGAACTCGAACCCACACTCCCTCGGAGCTTACAGTGTATTTTATACGCTCTTACCCACTAGGCCACCGAGGCCCGGAAATGTGAATATGTTTTCTAATTTAATTGATTATGTTTATAGTTTATAGTTTAAGGATATGTACATTGTACATACATATAGTTTTCAATGGTAATGCGTTACTGATTGATAGCATGATAATTGTCGTATGAAGGAGTTTATTTCTGTTCTTTAATAACGACCGAAAATTTTATGTTGTTAAAACTTAAACACAGTATTCTTAAAATACTTAATTAGGTTATTTTAATTACTATTAAGTAAGATATACATTATCACTTCAGTCGTCAGTTTGATAATGCAGTGCAATTGATGAATACTAAAAATGTTTGCTATTTTAATGAAAACTGGCAGTTTTATAAGTATACATTATCAGTTCAGTCACAAAATTGTCGGCTGAACTGACGACTGAACTAATATTGTATACCCTACTTTAGATATTAGAAATTTCTATTGAAAGCTTTTGATGGAATATCAAAAACAACATAGACGTAAAGAGTTTTGGAAATATCTTTTTAAAAATAATAACAATACATAAAATTGGGCAGAATATTTTTAATAGGTACTCATGCGAAAATGGGTTAACGAACGTTAACTTTCTAGTAAGTATAAAAATTAATATATATTTGCCGCTTAGTATTAAATGATACTATAGCATATTTGGAAAAGTTTTAGATTGATAATCGTTAGGTATAGAATCTGCGTTGAAAGAATCATATATAGCATTTTCTGGTAAAATTCAGATATTTACTAAATATTCTCAGGTATTTAAAAATTGTAAAAATTAAAATCTTCGACCTTAACCTTATCTTAAACCTTAAAGTCGACGGTAAATATTTTTCAGAATTTTAGCATGTTTATCAATAGAAAGTTTTTAATTTTTACAATTTTTGAATTATAAATTATCTGAATTTATTTAGTAAAAATCGGAATTCCAAAAAAAAAATCTGAAATTATTTATTAAAAATCTGAATTCATTTAGTAAAACTCTGACAAGTTGCAACTGTATTCTTTCTTGTTCTTCCTTTCCTTTTTTTAAACATAATTAAAACATTTTTTTAAACATTATTAAAAACATTAAAAAATACTTTTTTTTAGTAGGGATCGTACCCATTACACTTACAAATAAAGTTGTACATATAATGTGATGTGTGTATACAAATACATACCTAATCTACATAATATATTATACAATATGTATTAGTAAAATTATTTTATGATTTAATATCAAATATACGCATTTTATAAAGAAGAATGATTTGTTTTAAAATTATTGGAAAATTATCAAAATATGATGAGTTGATTTTATTTTTTGAAAAACTTCGGTAATAAAAATTATTTTGTGAAAAAAATATGATCTGTCTCTATATTAATTATTGGTTACCTGTATATATAACACAGATACTCATTATAAAACAAACAAATTTTTAGAAAAGTTTTCTTTTATTAATAATAACTTGGTGGCTTTGGTGGTTTAGTGAGTATAAGAGCGTATAAAATACCCAGTAAACACAGAGGAAGTGTGGATTCGAATCTGATACACATAATAAAAATAAATAATAAATAAAAAATAATTCCCCCTTTTCGCATTTACAGCCACGCCTGAAAAGGTAAGACTGTCTAATATTTCCATTGTCACAGTTTTGTGGCAGGGGAATAAATTAAAAATAACATCGGACACGTCACGCCACAATTTTCATTCCTTCTAAATTATTTTGAAAAATACTTAAAAATACTTAAAATATTTAAAATGAAAATTGCTTGTGAAATTAAATGGTCTTGATTTATTAAGAAAAAATTTAATATTAAAAAAAAAAAAAACCAAAATATACAATATGATAATAATTGGTATGATAATAAAATATACAATACAATAATATTTATATGCATATATGTATGTCTATGCGAGATTTTGAAATTTCGGATTTTGATTTTCGGAATTTCGTCATTCCGGAATTTTTATTTTTGGGATTTTGTTTTTCGGAATTTTGTTTTCGAAATTTTGTATTTGGGATTTTGATTTTCGGGATTACTTACCCAACCCTATAAACTTTCAATTTTTTTTATTCTTTTTTTCTGTTACCTAATGTATTAGTTTTTGCTATGAAAAATGTTATTGTTGCAAACGCTTACGGCTTTTGGGCTTTCCCTTAGGGATGATACAATTTAAAACTTAAAAAAAAAACACCCTAATTATTCAGTGAAACCAAATTTTCTTTTTTATTTGAAAGATTACATTATGCCATTATGCATGGAAAATAATATTATACAAATGACCATCACGACTTCTCCGTACGTACTGCATTCTGTCAGTCTAATTTTTCATCGCTTTTTCACATAAATTTGGCTGTATTTCATAAATAGCACGTTCAATGTTGATTTTTAATTGTACAATTGTTGTTGGATTATCAGCATAAACTTGTAACTTAACATATCTAAAAAAAAATAAATCACAAGGTGTTAAATCACACGACTTGGGAGGATAATTAACTGGACACTTTCTTGAAATAATTTCATCACCAAATTTTGTTTTCAATAAATTGATTGTTAAGGTGGCAGGTGGCACCGTCTTGTTAAAACCACATATCTTCCAGATTATTCTCAACAACAGCAGGAAAAAAATTGTTCTGTATCGTTACTCTTCGATCGTTACTTCGATTGTTGACTGTTATTCCTCGATCATTTTCTTCAAAGAAATATGGACCAATCACTCCACCAGCATGAATTGCACACCACACAGTGACTTTATCTGGATGTAATGATATCTGAATAGTTTCGTGTGGATTTTCATCACTCCCAATTCTGAGTTAATTAAAACCATTTACCCAAAAATGAACATCACTGAATAAAATTTTTCGATAAAAATGTTCAACAAATGAGAACTGTATCTTTCCATGATTAAATGGCATTGGCATAGCCTACTGAACACAAATGACATAAGAAATGTGAAAAAATAATACGCATTTTTGTCATTATAACCATTTTAAATTGTATCATTCCCCTTGGAAAACCTATAGATGATATAGGATTCTATAAAAAATTATTAAAAGCTGGTTTTATACCACAGTATTATAGGGTACAACCCAACACATTTAAATCTTATATAAAATTAAAATGTTTACCGTTTTGTAATAAACTATTATCACCTCTTCTACAAAAAAAATTCATTTTAATTACATCCTATATATTAAAAATTAAATAAAAGTACAAAAAAAACAACAAAAATACATTAAGAATGAAATACCAAAGTATTTATTATATTTTATTGCATATATGTATGCAAATATGTATAACAATAATGTAACTATGTGTATTGCTCAATATATTTCATATGATAATTAAATATGTTGATATTTTTAATTAGTGTTATAAAACGGTTTTTTTTTAAATATGATGTACTGTAGATAATATCTTTACTTGGATATGTATGTACATATATTATACTTTTATATTTATAGTTAATAAAAGCTTAAACTTATTTTCAAAATATTTTATATGTAGGATGGTATAAGTTATTTTTCTTCTTTTTTTTTTATTTTTTTATTAAAGTTTTTAAAAATATTTGTAGTTAACAAAAAAAAAAAAAATCACAACATTTTTCTGGTTAAAAAAATAGAAAGTTTTTCATATTAAAGTTGAAAAAAAAGGAGTGTCATCCTCTTGACTTTCTAGTATAGGTACTTAAAAAAATTTTGAAGTGATCAACTACTTATATAGAAAATCTGATTTTTATAATATTGACGAAATTTTAAATATGTATTATATAATGTATACAGTACAGTTAACCGGATTTTTTAATCATATTCAGTTCAAAAATCTATAGATATGTGTAGGTACATATAGTACATACATCGCCTATCTGTCTTGTTTAAAAATACAAAGCACATTTAATCAAATTTTGTTTATGTATGAATGGGTGAAAAAGTACAAAAAAAATTAATCAGTCAGAAAATTTGTAAATTTTTTTTTCCAATTTACATCCAATTATTCAATTTTCCTTTTATTTAAACTATAATACGCGAGTATAATAAAGTGTATATACACATTAATAAATTGAAATATTATGGGTCTTCACGTAAAAGTGCATCGAAGGAAAAATTTTCTTTCTTTACGTGAACGACCCGATGCAAAATTTAAATTGCAAACTAAAAAAAAATTACAGATGACAGTTATGTTGATTGCGGTTTAGAGAGAAACGTTTATTGGTATCTTTCTCAGAAATGTTGATTGGTATTTTTAAAAATATGTTAATTGGTATCTATCTATTATTATCTATCTATCTTATATTATATTATTATTTGAATAAATATTTATATTTTTCACTTTGAAAAACTAAAATATAATTTTTGAGTTTTGATTTTGGAAAATAAATAATTTTTAAATAAAAAAAAAACCAAAAGAAAATTTTTAAAGCATTTTTATAGATTACTTATAGTCCAATGTGCTATTTTTATTTGATGCATTCCCAATACATTCCAAAAGGGGACCTGGGTAGCCTAGTGAGTAAGAGCGTATAAAAAACACTGAGGGAGTGTGAGTTCCGAATCCTACACACGTCGTAAGAATAATTCCCCCTTACGACATTTACAGCCACGCCTGAAAAGGAAAAGCTGTGTAATTTCCTTATTACATTTATGTGGTAGGGAAATGCACCAAAAATAAGAGAGTATAAAATACGATGGAAACAGCGAGGGAGTGTGGGTTCGAATCCCACACACTTCGTAAGAGCTATTCCCCCTTATCACATTTAAAGCCACGCCTGAACGGCAAAGGCTGTGTAATTTCCTGTCCTGTTTATGTGGCAGAGAAATGCATTAAAAAAAAATTCTAAAAAGGAAATGTCATTAACTTAAACAAATTAACTTCAAAAAAATATCCTCGAGCAAATAAAATATGCAATAGGGTTAAGGTAGAGGATATTTTAGTCGAGGATCGGACGAACGGTGGATATTTATTTTATACATGAAACAACATTAATTTCTGTCAAAAATTTCCTCAAATCTTCCGATCCTCCGATGCAAAACTATAATTTGCACTTTTACATGAAGATCCCTATTATATTAAAATGTTTTCCTTGATTGAATTTATATAATTTGCACTTTTACATGAAGATCCCTATTATATTAAAATTTTTTCCTTGATTGAATTTATTAAAAATGAAATTTATTAAATTGTTTTTTTTTCACTATTATAATACTTTCTTGTATAGCACTATAACACTATACATATACGAGAGAATATGAAAAAAGAAAAACTATCCTGAAAACTGAAGTAGTCAATATTTAAATAACTAGTGAATAAATATTGTATAATAAGTACGTATCTATAACTGAAAAATGATTATTTTAAAAAAAAACAACTATGGAACGTAAACTTTTTGATACTTTTTCAAATGAAAACAAACATAAATGAGAGAAATTTTTTTTTTAGCAAAATTTCAATGAAGGACAAGATAGTATTTATTTTTTTTCGAAAACGGTAAAAGATATAATACGGTAAAAATGATGAAAACATAAATCGTAAAGCTACGATTTTGATAAAGTTAACAAATTATAATAAAAATCATATGTCAGTAACGGTTTATACATGTTTATATGTATCTATATCTACCATATGTATGTATGTATGTATTATTAAAAACTTATAGTTTCCAGCTGAATCTGTATATCGATACCTAAACGATCGATACCTAAATGTATATCTTCGAATTTCAGAGACCCCGCATATACATAGCTTCTGTATATATAAAGACTATCTAAAAATAGATTATCTCTGCTGCTAGAACAGTATAGATCAAAATGAACAAAACAATAACTGACCGCAATCTCTTCCGTAATATGTAAATATATTAAGTTTTGTTAGTTTTAGTTCATGTTTGAAGTAATATAACATATAACATATACATACATATATCATGCATGCATATGTCAATTTTTTTGATTACAAATATTTAGAACAACTTATTAGAAGATATTTTCAAATTCTTTTTAACACCGCTTTCGATACTTATATCATATAGCATCCGTTATAGCTTTTATTTTCCTTCAGATTTATTTATTTATTTTAATTGAAAATATTACAATTTTAAGAAAATATTTGAATCAATATATTATGTATGTCTTATTATAACTGTAATATATTAACAATTCTTTCAATTATGGAACTGGTATATTGAGGTGCCAAAACAAGCATTTGCATTTCATTTAACTTTAAATTCGAATTATCATCTGTTTTTTTTCTAGTAAGAATTTTTCCATTTAGTCTGTTTTTTTGTTTTTACGGCTTTAGCAGCCGCTCTTAACCTAGCAATTTTTTATGAAAAGAGTATCACGTTATTTTTTATGATTTTTTTATGAATTCGCTGATCTTTTAAAGATTTCAATCGATCTGCTATCTCTTATTGTCATTGGTAGTAAGTTGAAAATAAGTGTTGCTGCTGGAATAAGACTTTTTTTTTGTGTTTTTCCAGTACGTTTAGTAAATTACCATATCTAGTAAATCTATTGGTGACATCTTCTCTACTTTCCAGGTTTACACTTGATTTTGTACTTTTGTTCATTATTTTGTAGATGTCAAAAATAATAATTTCCTGCACTTTGCTTATATTGGTTTCTTTGAACATTATTGTCGCACTATTTTCTCGAAGGTAATTAAAAATGTATTTGACAGCTTTAGTCCGAATTTGCTGACATTTATTTATAATCTACTTAGCGCACGACGACCAATTTGTAATATTATACCGTATATATGCGAAATAACGTAGTTAATGCTCACATCCTATAGCGACTATTTGCGAGATTTTTATGTTCAAACGCTTAATTGCAATTATCAATCAATCAATTAGAGGAATAATTTTCGACCAGATGTATACCAAGTGAATAGCCCAAAGCAGTAAATTGTCAATAATCATACCTAGATGTTTTGCTTCTTTCACTTGTTCAATTATTATTATATCCTATTTATTTCGATTTTTCAATATGCTTCCAATATCCTATCCATATCTGTTTAGTAGGACCAAACTTAACACAGAATTTTCAATCTGACATTTTTTTTTTCAAAAAATTCATCTCTAGGATGACATTTGGCTATGAATGCTATTCATGACTTATTTTTTGTTTTTTTTTTTTCCAACTTATACCTTTGGAATTTTACTCAGTATTTTATTTAATAATATGTTGTGTAGTTTTAAATGACATAATCAACTTATTCATATTTTCTTTTAGTTTAAATTTTTTTTGTATTTAATTAACAAATATTTATCTTAAAAATCATCTTAATATCATTAACAAATATTTATCTTAAAATGAACATTAACAAATTTTTTGAAACCGCTAATTAAGTCAGCGTATTTTATTCTAAATAGAGTTCGAAATATTTGATTTTATCTATACGTAAGAATTTAGAATACGATTAAAATTAATTTTTATATGATATACTACAATACACTGTTAGATGTTATGGTTAATCATCTAGTTTAGTTAGATTTTCTAAAATTTTAAAAACAATAATATTATATTATTACATAATAGATGTTATGTTTTTATTAATTTACTGTTTAATTCTTGTTTTTTCTTTTTCGTGTGACAAACAAGTTACAATACACAAAAAATGAAAATTATTTATATTTAACTCTTATTTTTTTATAATATAAAATTATAAAAGGATAATTAAATTGTTTTTATATCTGCACGATTATAAGTTCAAGAGTATATATCAAATATACCATTACACATTTTATGGAACACCTTAAAGAAAGCGAGATAGATATGTAAAAGTATAATATACAGGATACCTACGTTATCTTTTACATAGAGCAGGAAGTGACGGAGAGCAACGAACAAAAAATTTTATGGGATGAAGGGGTCTATCTCGAACCCCTAAGAAGTTATGAGGCTTTAAAGACTTATAACTTTTAAAATATGTTATTTTGAAGTTATATCTATAGAATTATAACTACTGAAGATATTGGAAAAATTAAAAAGGACATTTAAAGCTTACTAAATTATCTTTATAGCTCAATATCATTTTAGTTTGTAGTTTTGTAGTTTTGAAGTAAGCACGACTTAAAAGTAAAATTTATAAATTATAAATGAATTTAAAACTTTTTTAGTTTTCGGATCTCATGACCTGTTATAGGCTTAAAACGCAGTGGATAATTACACAAATAATTTGGAATGTTAAAATGTAGTACCTAGTTAGCGTAAATTTTTGTTTTATGAATATTTAAACCTTTTTTTTTAAAAAAAAATTCATAAATTTGATTTTGAAGCCGTGCTTACTTCAAAACTAAAAAGCCTACAAACTAAAATGATTTAATAAGCTTCCAGCAGCTTCTTAGTTCAGGGAACCTTTACTCCTCTTAACTCACGTCGAAAAATTGAGCTTTACCTCTCTTTTATATCTTCCTTGAGATATCTTGCAGGTATCTCTCTTAAGATATCTTGTAGGTAACGACACTTGTTCTATTGAATTGAAATCAATAATGCCTCCCCTTAAACAATTCCAACGCAATACTAGGGGAGCCTCAAGTGTTTCAAAAAGAACCTATTCAGGTTCTTCTTCAATTTACCCGCCAATTCTCCTTTATGTTCATATTTCCCTTGAACTCGTCTGCTTCTTGCTCAAACCTACAATAATTTTGTAAAAAGGAAAACTTTCCTAGAGTTTGGGTAGCATGTAAAAAAAAAAAAAAAACTATAAATTCCTTTTTTAATTGTTCCAATATCTTCAATAGTTCTAATTATGTAGATATAACTTCAAAATAACATATTTTAAAAGTTATAAGTCTTTAAAGTCTCTAAACTCCTTAAGGGTTTGAGATAGATACCTTCCTCCCATAAAATTTTTTGTTCATTGTGATGCTACCCATCACCTACTACTCTATATAAAAGTAAACGCAGGACACACCAATTTAATTCTGAGTTGATTTTGTTGTATACGTCCGTCCGTCTACTCGATAACTTAAATAAAACAAAACAGCTACAATTCTGAAATTTTTATCATTTAATTTTTTATATAGGAATTATGTAAAAGACAGTTTTGCTATTGAAATTCTACAAGTTTGACGGGTGGATTGGAGTATATATAGCTACCATACCATTTTTTTTTTTATCAGAGAAGAAATAACTCAGGTGTGAGTTAGATAAGTTAGATTTCTCAAAATTTGAAAAAAGAAAAAATTTTGTTTTATACCATCCAGCCATTTCTGGATTGGTTTGTTTAATGACACAGGTTCGGGTAGCTACCATGCAATTTTGTTTTTTTTTTTTATATGAACGTAACATTTTTATATGAACGTAAAGAAGATCAAATCTGATGACAACAACTGTTGTATAATGTCAGTTTTGCTATTTAAATTGAATAAGTCGACGGGATCGAGTAGATCGTGATCGGAATCTATCATACAACAACTGTTAGGGTAAGTTCACATGGGATGCATGCATCCAGATGCTAAAATTATTTCGATTACATTTCGTTTACTCTTCGGTAAAATTAACTAATATTTTGCATCCATTATGCATCCACTCGTTCACGAGATGCAACACGACGACATTTTTATTTTGAAAGTTTTATTTGAAAGTACCTAGTAGGCTAGTATGAGTATATTGTTTTGTTTACAAAAAGGTTAAACCAGAGAAAATTGTTATTTTATGTAAGAAAAAAATTTTAATTAATATATAAACTAAATGGGGCCTCGATGGCCTAATGGGTAAAGGCTGTGTAATTTCCTGTCCACATTTATGTGACAGAGAAATGCATTAAAAGAAAAGAAAGAAAAAATATAAACTAAATATAATTTATTAACTTATATTTATTTAAATTTAATATTAACTGCAAACTAATAGCAAACATTGCAATTTTTTTCCTTTTTATTAAATCTATCTTCAAAATATTTTAAAATATTTAACGCTTAAAATTTTTGACGTTTGATTAAACGTCTATATTTGACGTTAAAACAAATTTGCATCTTGTATGCTTCTTATAGAGGTTGCAAAAAATTTTCCATCTAAAATAAGCGAAAGGGAGATCATGTCATGAATACGATATATATTTTCAACCAATCAAATGTTTGTATGCGGATGCATGCATCCCATGTGAACTTACGCTTAAGTTTATATAAATATGTATATCTCGGTACTTAATTAAGGCAGATTTCTTAAATTTAGTAAAAGATTATTAAGTTTTATAGAAATAACATATGTACATATACATATAATATTATGTAACTATGTGCGGATATTTTAGAGTTGAAACAGTTAATTCTATACTCTTCCTCGTTTTTTATATTGGATTGTTGAAAGTTTTGAGAAAATAAATATTTATCATATATGTATATTTAATTAAATTAACTCTCTTAAATTAAGAAAATAAATTGTTATTTATTTAAAAATTATATGTATTATAAAGGTTAGGTGTAGTTATTTGAAGAGAAAAAGTGTTTCGTAATAAAGTGGGGAAGGACAACTTTTTGGTAAAAACAACGTAAAAAGCTTTATCAGATACAAAGTTTTTCCAGAGTTACAAAACTTTTGCAAAAAAAAAAACAAAAAGCTCTTCGCAAAACTAATGCGCAATTAAAAATCTAATTTTTGCATCAATCAAGAAATCACAATTCTATTATAAGTGTTTAAATATTGACATTTACAATTCATGCAAGTATCATCATCAGAAAATACGTAAAACATACATAATTTAAAAGTAAAAAAAAAAAAGCTATAACTATTTAAATTTTTAAATCAAATAATTTTTAATTTATTGATTTTTTTTTTATAAATAAGTACCTACTACTCGTATTCTCTTGTTTGCTCATTTCCAAACCACATATGTATGTATGTATATAAGTTTGTACATGAATACTTACTTATATACAATCGTATTATTTATATGAAAGTAATATTCTAACATTTTTTCTCCCTTTTTAGCACATTTTCAAAAAATTTTGTAAAAATGTGCTTATTAGACAAATCGGAACGGTCCAAAATTATGTAATTACTATCAGCCAAGTCGCACACGTAGTATTTATAAGGAACGTTTTACTTTTTTTCATACTCAATTTCGTTAAATCACATTTTAATTACTTTATAGCAAAGAGGAGTTGGCTTGGCTGTATAAGATTATAATCTTAGAACAAAAATCAATTAACTGATCTTGTAATTCAATTGCTGTGTCGTACGGCGTTTTTAAAAGCCCTACATACATAATAAGTGTTTACCGAGAAAGAATATAATATACATATTGTAAAAACACCCATTAATTATTAATTAATTTTTCAGAAGCACGATATTTTCTTGAAAAAAAAAAATCTTGAATTTAATCTTGAAATAAAATATTTTTCAAGATTTTATTTTATGTCTTTAAAAAAAACAAAAAAAATATTTTTTAACTAAAAAAATAACAAAATCAAAAGTTTTCCAACAAAAAAAATACCAAATCAGGATTGTCCCTTTTTCCAGAATATTTATATCTATCTATATGTGGGATTCTGAATTAGGACGGATTTTAGAGTTGGATTCAAAAGCAGAGTTATACACTTATTCCAAAATATTTGTTTAAATATATATGCGATATTCTCAATTAGGAGGGATTTTAGAGTTGGTTTAAAAATTAAAATATTTCCTTTTTGCAGAATATTTATATTAATATATATTGCCGAATTTTAAAATTCGGGATTAATGAATTCTAGTGACGTGCTTAAATACTTGATATATAAACTCTCAAAAGAATATACGTTTTGATAATTTAATTAAAAACTATGTTTTTATAGCGAGCTATCGAAATCTCATGTATCAAAATCTTGTTCTTTTATAAATCTCGCGTTTCTAAATCTCACATGTCAAAATCTCGTGTCTCAAAATCTCCTGTTTCAAAATCTGGTGTTTATATATTTAATATATAGGTTAATATTTCAATATTGAAATATGTATGTGGAAACATATTTAGAAGGGAAGGAGCGGCATCCCCCACTATTTTAAAATGTTTTTTAATATTTTAATATTGAAATATGTATGCAAAAACATAATTAGGAAATATTTTATAATTGGTTACAAAATCAGTGTCCCACTAATTTGTTTAGCGGGGGTTTGGGGGTGGCAATCATCACTACTCTAAATCCCTTGCTGTTGAAATATGTATCTAAAAAAATAATTAGGAATGATTTTAGAGTTGGTTACAAAATCACGATTCCAGTAATTTGGTTAACGTTTGGGGCCGACAGTCTTCACAACTCTAAATGCCTTGCTGTTGAAATTTTTTTTTTTTAGTGCATTTCTCTGCCACATAAATGTGAACAGGAAATTACACAGCCTTCCCTTTTCAGGCGTGGCTGTAAATGTCGTAATGGGAAATAACTCTTACGACGTGTGTGGGATTCGAACCCACACTCCCTCGGTGTTTACAGCGTATTTTTATATGCTCCTACCCACTAGGCCACCGAGGCCCCGCTGTTGAAATATGTATGTAAAATAAATAATTAGGAATGAATTTAGAGTTAGTTACAAAATCAGGGTTCCAGTAATTTGTTTAGCGTTTGGTACCGGCGTCCCCATTTTGTTCTTTTCAAATCATAATTTCCAAAAAAATAAAATTTTATTATAATTCAAGATTTTAATTTCAAGATTTTTTTTTTTTTGGTTTTTGTTTTTCAAGATTTTTCTTTTTAGGATATCGATGGGGACTCTAATTTTTCTTTTATTAACTTCTTGTTTTTTATTTTTTTTTTTAGAATTTTAACATTAAAATCACTTATTACCTAATTTAATAATTTAAAAAAAGAAGAAATTAGTAAAATAATTATAGTTAGAAAAAACAAAAAAAAAAAAAAATAATAAATAAAAATAAATGAACAAAGAAAAAATTAAACAAATATAATAAAATTTAAGTTATTAATATAATAATAATAATACAAAAAAAAAAACAGAAAAAAAAATAGCATTTATGTTAAGATTATGTTTTTAAATTATAAGTTATGACAACAACAATTAAATATTTAAAGTATGTACATTACTATGAAAATATTAAATGAATATAATATTGAAGAAGAATTAACGCCATTGCAAAATTTTTATTATGGAGCAAATATATTAATTACTGGTGGTACTGGTTTTTTAGGTAAAAGTAAGTAATATTTTTTATTTTATTTTATTTTTTTTTTTAAATTAATTTATACTTATTATAATAACTTAAATTGTATATATTATTAATAAATTTGAAAAAAGGGGGCCTCGGTGGTCTAGTGGGTAAAAGCGTATAAAATACCTGTAAGCACCGAGGAAGTGTAGGTTCGAGTCCCACACACGTCGTAAGAGTTATTTCGCCTTACGACATTTACAGCCACGCGGAGCCTGTAAAGGAAAGGCCGTGTAATTTCCTGTTCACATTTATGTGGCAGAGAAATGCACTATAAAAAAAAAAATTTGAAAAATATACTTATTATAGTTTCATTCTATCCATATTCTTCAGTGTTTGGTTAACTTCTAAGCTCATTTAATTTTGGAACAATGAAATTTTAATCATAGATACATATATAGGCTACACGCTATACGGTGCTACCACCTCTCAAAGTTAAAGAAAAATCTTATTTTCAAATGGTCCATATCGCAAGTTTTGCTTAAAAATGCTAAACGACAGAAAATAATATAAAGTATATAATTGGAATTCTTCAAAATTTTACTTCCTCAATTCTGGCTGTATCTTCGCGTCATGAGTTTGGTCAGAACCTTGAAATTTTATTTGATCTTTGAGAATAAGATGAAAAAAATTTTTGTATTTCTAACCAGTTTAAGACTTAATAGTGATCAAAAATTGAATATTTTCTATTTTTAGACATCTGTGCAAATAAAAATTAAAGTTCTAAAATTATATTTTTAAATGTGTTAAATGTGGCTTTTTAGCACATTTCCAAAACAAATTTTGAAAAAATGTACCTATTAGTTTCACTCTGTCCGTCCCTCTGTCCTTCTGTTTAAAAAATTTCTACACCGTTAATGCTTTTAAATAGGAACTTGAAATTTTGAGACAAGAAATAACTTTTAGAATTAGTATCAGTTTCCTCAGAAAACTTTTTTGAACCACCCCCTGTTTTTGAACTATTAGGGCTCAAAAATTGAAAATTTTCTATTTCTAGAAACTTGTAGCTTCGGCACATGTACAAATTTTTCATTTTTCGTATACATTTACGTGTGTTAACGGTTTTTCTTAGTTATATAGGGTTCCGGAATTACAGCCCCTTAAAATTGCAAAAAAGTCCTATTTTCACTTTTTTTCTTATATGAAATTTTCAAATTTTGGTGCAAGTCACAATTCTAAACAGTTTGTATTATCTTTTGGAAAAGTGTGCTTTTAAAAAACCGCTGTTTTATTTGCCAAAAAAACGTTGTTTACATTTTGGCTTGTTATACCTTGTTATACACATTAAGTATAGGGTATATAAACTTTGGTATGGTGTTTGTAACCACCAAAAGGAAGCGAGTTAGATATGGACATGTATATATATTCTGAATCAGGATCACCTCCTGAGTCGATTTAGCGATGTCCGTCCGTCCGTCCGTTCGCACGATAACTCAAAAACTAGTGAAGCTATCTTGATGAAATTTATATAGTAGGTTATTAATTACGAAAGGAAGGCTAAGTTCGATTCTGGACAAAATCGGTCCATGGGTTCAGGTACCTCCCATACAACTCCCAAAACCGAACAAGCACATATTCGAAATTAATAAAGATAGAAACTTCAAATTCTATACGAGGGTGCCTGTTCCTGAATCCCTGATTTGCCTAAGACTTGAGATAAATTGGAGAGGTTGTTCGGGTACTTCCCATACAACTCCGAAAACCGAACATCGAAATTAATAAAGATAGAAACTGCAAATTTGATACGAGGGTATTGTTTCCTGAATCCCTGATTTGCCTAAAATTGGTTTAATTATTTCAGATGATTGTTTTTGAAAATTGGATAAATTATTTCAGATGAATTGGAATGGTTGCTCGAGTATCTGCCACACAACTCCCAAGACCAAACAAGCATACCTTCGAAATTAATAAATATAAAAACTTGAAATTTGATATAAGAGTGTTCTACCCTGTTCTGATGATGTCTCCAAAATTTGAGATGAATTGGGGTGGTGGTCCGCGTGCCTTCACACACTTCCAAAACCTAACAAGCATATTTTCGAATTTAATAAAGATAGAAATCTGAAATTTTGTACAAAGGTTGTAAAAGCATTTATTTTTTTCGCTTAGGTATATTAAATAACTAACTAAAATAACTTATGGATTTTTAATTTAATTTGAATTTTTTAGGTGTAGGGTATAAATAAGTCGGTTGCATCGACTTACTGTTACTTTTATTTGTTTTATATTTGAATTATACTAAATAGAAAGTTAAGGAGGAATTCATGAACTTTTGAATTGTTATGTTTATGAGACTTTTATTGTTATATTGAGTATAAACTTATAGGTAACATACATTTTTTATTTAAATAATTTTAGTATAAAATTCCATATATACAAATACATATAAATAAAATATTATCCTTTGCATATTAATTATAAATTTAAATCACACCGTTTTAATCGTTTTAGTAGATTTCAGTTTTCCATAATAAAAATTGAGTTATCAATTAAATGCGTTGCTTCTTCTATAATATAATTCCATTACATTTAGATGTGATAATGAATTTTATGTTTCATATTACTCTATTTTTAATTTCGTTTATAGTCTAGAGATTTTAAAAGATTCCTATATAAATATCGGCACTGCAAACATATTTCGGGAGGCTTTAAGCAATGCGTACTTTTTTGTTTTTAATTTTCATACTGTATGGTGGGTGCAAAGTTTTTTTTTATAGTCTGCCATTGCGCTATTTGATATTTTCCTTTCTTTTTTTTGATGTTCTTTGCATATAGGGGTATCAATCATTACGAAAGTAAAATAACTACAATGTATACATATTATTATATGGATGTGTCTATTAAAATAAAAGTATTAAATTTAATTCCTTCTATTGCAAACAATACTTGAAAGTTGACAAAACAACGAAAAAGAACCGGAAATTTCTATAGTTTTAGTAATTTTCTTAACCTATACATATGTATATAGGTCAGATAAAGGTTAATTTTTGTTCCAATGTTAAATTATGAAGTATAAAAGAGTTATGTAGTATTAAATTAAAAATATTTTCCCTTGAAATCAGGGGCGCAAACCGTACCCGAACCTGAATCCAAAACCAGCTCCGAACCAAGCATTTTGACGAAGTCGAACCCTGTTAAAAGCGTGGTTTAGGTTCACAAATTTTTTTTATCGTTTTTGTGTTTTATTTCATTATTATTCAATCAAAGTCAACAATTTTTTTTTAATTAATAAACTGCAAAAGAAATAAATATACTTACACACAGTAGAAAATAAACATACATATATATCAGCGTACTATAGGTAAATGTGAACACACCACTTCTATATGAAGCTGCCCAAATAATATTAGCTGTGTCTACTACACAGGTTAGTGTAGAGCGGGACTTTTCCGGACTAAAATTTATTTTATCTCCACAAACAACTTCTTTAAATGAAGAAAATTTAAAAAATCTTCTATTTGTGAGATTAAATAAAAAAATTTTTTTAATAAATAAATAAAAAATAAATAAAATTACGTTTTTTTAAATACATACTAAAGTAATTGAGGACCGTTATTTCAAAAGTAAACAAATCGCTCTTTTGTTGAGTTTTGAAAAAAACATAAAATTTTTAAAGTCTAATACCTTTTTTTATATCGAAATTTTAATGAATTTATATGCACAGTTTGATAGAGCTTGGAAACCTCGTATTTTGATACCGATATACCATATTTTTTAAACTTTATTGAATCATTATTTTTACAAAAATTTGAACCTGAACCCAAATTCGAACTGAACCTACTAAAATTTTCCAGGTCGAACCCCAAGCTGAACCTGATTTTTCGCGGAAATGCAGCCCTGCGTTGAAATACATATATGTACATAATACATATGTAATTTCTTTGGGAGCACTACGAATGCTCGTATCTCAAAATCTCGTTTTTGAAAATCTAGTTTCTTAAAATCTTGTTTTATCAAATTCTCGTTTTTTAAACATTTCGGTAAATTATTTTTTTTTTAGAAAATAGAGTTGGATTCAAAATCATGGTTTTTCGCTTTTTTCAGAATATTTATATAATAGATCTCGGCCACGCAGAAAGCGGGCGGGCGATTTTTTGACCATATAATTTTGCGATTTTTCTGCGGCAAAAATAGCTTTTTTTTTTTTGATTATTTTTCAATTTCACGCTAGCTTTAAAATAAATTATTCTTTAAAATGCCGATTTATAGTAAAAGTTTATTTTGTGAAGCAAAAATTTAATTTTTAAAAATAATCGAAGATGTTCATCAAAATTTTGGGTGAGTGTTTCAAAATTTTTTCTTCATTTATCGCAGTTTTGCCGCTCCAAAATTCAAACAATTGTGATTTTAAAAAATCGCCCGGTTGTCGCTTTTCTGTATGGCCACTTGTTTGAAAATCAATATGTTTGAATTATTTTTAAAAAATCGCCCGTCCGCTTGTTGCATGGCCCTACTATATAAGTAGGAGAGAGTTAATAGTTACAAAATGAGGATTTCAATAATTTGTTTGTTATGTTATGTTTTTCTTTTGTTTCCTTTTTCATAAAATAGAAGTATTTTTTTATATACCATAATAATGTAAAATAACACAATAAAGTAAAATTATAATGTTGAAGCGTTAATTGTTATATATTTCATTTAAATGTGTACAAGTTCTTAAGTTATAGGTGTTTAAAATAAGTTAAATTTCAATTTTTTACATCTAATAGCACTTAAACAGAGAAAGGCAAAAAAAAATTTTCACGCTAATTCTGAAAGATGTTTTTCTCTCAAAATTTCAAGGTCCTAACTAAAAATGTGCCGAATTTAGGAAAAAAGCAAAATCTTGCAAAATTTTCCTTCACATAATGGTAAATGGCAATAGTAAGTAGCAAAAAAAATTTCGTAGTTTGGTGTTTTTAGATTGAAATAATTTTAAGCACAACCTGACATATACATATTTAACAATAGGCATTTTTCATTTGGCTGTGGCTCTGTAAAGTTGTTCTAAAATATTTGTTTTGTTTTCATTCGTGGTTTTCATTGTTCTATCTTAAACGGTGTATAGAACGGTGTTTTGTAAAAAGACGGACGGAAAAACGAACGAACGGGCAGAGTAAAACTAATAAGCAAAAAAACTATGATTTTACAAAAGTAATTTTGCAAATGAAATAAAAGTGAGATTTCATTAGGTTTTCCAATTATTGGCATATTTATAGGCTTTCCAATGTAAATAATTGATCAAATTTTCATATCATATGCCTGAACTGACATTTGACTGTATTTTTACAAATTTCCTGAATTATCATTTGATTAAATTTCACTTGATTGGATATCAATAAATTCTTTGTATTTATAAAATATTGAGAAAGATTATATAAGACTTTAGAGTTGAATACAAAACCATGATTAATATAATCAGTTTTTTGTTTGTACATAATAAATTTTTTTTTTATTTAAATGTTAGTGTCCACGCACAGTGAGAACGATAACGACTAAAATATCTGTCGTTGTCGTTGAATGCCGCCATAATCCCAACAACAGGCATATTTAACATGTTAAGTGGTAAAGCATTAATAATCATTCTTTGTTACCTTCATTTACTACTTTGCTACTTTACTGACAATGAAAATGTTAATTCAAAATTAATATTTTTTTTAATCAATTATTAATGCTTAAACACTTTTTAACAATTTTTTTTTATAATTTGCCGAATAGCTTCATAAATTAAAAAAATAATTCGAACACAAAATTTCAAATTATATTTGATACTTTTTTGTACATAAAATTGTACCTCTATATCTGATTATTCATAAACTGACAACTAAATATCATTTAGTTACACGTGGAATTTGTCAAAATTATGTCCCACAACGACAAAATTAAATTTAAATCTAATTGAATGGCAACCACAATTTGTTTTTGTATTGTATGGTAAATGATAATAGTCGTTGTCGTTATCATTGTGCATGGACAATTTTTGCATATGTTTTTTTAAAAGTGCAATATGTTTAACATAATAACAACATTAACATCATATTTCTTAAAGATTCTTTTAACGTTAAGACAACTGAACATTTAGTTTTAGTTAACTATTTCAATGTAGTAACCTTATGAAGTGCTGTATTATGAAAATACGCAAAAAAATTATTTTACTGCGAAGTACCTATTCCACCCAGAATTTCTCACCAACATTATAGTTATTTAACAGGAAAATATAATTAATTTGGAGTATACTTACAGTGTTCTCTGATATTTTATTTTACTTTATTTATTTAAAGTTTACAAACATAGGATAAAATATCGGGTAATGTCAGTTATAGGTGGGTCAACTTCTAATGCCTGTAAAATATTCTGTAATGGTGTGATCGTTAATATTTTTTTTTAGATAATTCTTTGGCCTTTTCTTGTTCGATGGGTGTACTTTTTTTTTAATTTTTTTACTTTATATTTTTTAAGTTTAAAATTTCCGACTTTTCATGCAATATTTTAATATTAATTCTATTAAATGGAGGGCCACGTGACCCGGACCACCCAAAATAGGCCGAAAACCGATAGTCTTTTACCATTAGAATATAAATTTCCCGAAAAAATTAACTTTTTTGCATATATTATCGCGCGATTTTTTTCCTAACAAAAATGTATGTATGAAAATAAACGATGTATGAAAAAAATTTAAAAAAATTTTTTTCGGGATAAATAATGCAAAAAAGTTAATTTTTTCGGGAAATATATATTCTAAATCTTTTAATGAATTGACCTTTAACAAAGAGTATGAATATAAAATATAGGATTAGAGTAAGAGATAAATGTACATTTATACATATTTAGCAGGATATTACTCTTAATAGATCAATTATAAAAGCGATTAAGATCATCTTGCTTCGTTGATTATTAATGAAGGGCCCAAGATGACTATACCTTATAAGATTACTGGAGTTTCAAATTGAGAAGAATTAATTATCTAAAAGAAACGTAACTGTAGGTGCGTGTTCTGAGAGGTAAGTTTCCATTTTATAAAGTTACGTTGAAATCGTAGTCTAATTAACTTAATAATGATAATATTATGGCGAAGAGGGTCAAAAGTTTTTACGACATCATTGTAGATTAAACCTTTTTCTATATTATTTAAAATATTTGATGTAGATTCTATTAAATAAGTAACAGTAGATTTGATTTTAATAAAATCATGTTTGAAGAAGGGATAGAAAGCTGATGCAGTGACCATATATAAAAACAACCACTATTAATTAAAATAGTTTAGGTATTGGTAATATATAGCTAGTCATTTCTTTTTTATTATGAATTGGTTTAATAAGAGTAATTTTCTAAAATTACAGCAGAACAACAAAAGTTAAAGAAAAATTAAATGAAATTGTTAAAAAGTCTTATAGAAATGCAAAACATTTTTTTAAGAACAGCTGGTTAGAAACACCATAAAAATTAGTCTTGGAATTGTCATCAATTTGAAAAATGTAATTAGAAACAATATATATACAAATTAATGATAATGTCACCATTAGAGTGGTTCCAACTATATTATTCAAATGACTGAAATTTTCTTCCTTTAAGAAGGAATCGCACAAAGTATAGCTAGATGAAAGAAAATCTATAAAATTTCGGAAAAATTTTGAAAATCAATACTTATTGAGTTTTTATGTTTCACAAAAATGGGATATTAATCGTTTTAGTATTCAAAAATTTTCAAAATTTCCATTTAAGATCTGCTTTTCTAATTCCAAACGTATCTTTAAAATAAATTGAGCAAAAACTGTCTGATAATATATCAAACTGATAATATATGAAATTCATCGAACGAATTAAGAAAAGGTTAAAATTAAAGGAAGAAAATCTGAAATAATGAAAAAAAGGATATGATAACGCAAAGACGTTAAGGCGTTATTTAAGTTTGATGAATATAAAAATGAGAAATTGAATTAACTTAAAAATATTAATATTATTATTATTAATATTATAAAAGTTTGCTTTCTAAATGTGACAGCGAAAAAAAGAAAAACAAATAGATCGATAGTAACGATCTAATTTAACACAATCTCTGACGATTTACGTTTTTTTACTGGTACTTTTAGGTGGTTTATTTAGGGGGTCAGTACGATAACGTAAATGTTTTTGCATTTATAGCAATTGCACCGGAGATTTTCTAGTTAGTGTTAAATCTATATATTTCAAAAAGCTCAAAATTTGATGCAAGGGTGATATACAAACACATAATTATTAACATGGATAGTATTATTAGATTGGACAGAAAAACGACAACGTTATCTGGTCCTTCCTTTAAATTCATTTTAGTTTCGCCTTTAGTATTTTCGTTGTTTTCTTTTTTCAACCTTTTGTTAAGGTTATATTTGTATTTTATGCATAATCATTAATGCAATTTTTTTTTTTAAATTTAACTGTTTTTGAAATTATGCCAAGTGGAATTGTCCGAGTGAAATTGTGTCTAGTGAAATTGTGACTTGTGGAATAGTTCTAATGAAATCGACCGGTTCCCGTCATTTCGTATGTAGACATAAAACATCAAAGACACAAGTTGAAATTCATATATAGTTAATAAGTTCATTGTTCGTATAAGTACGCCTTTCCGTATTTAACAAGAAACACATAATTGACAGAATATTTTATATTAAATGATTAGAATATGTTTTTTAATTTTATATATTGAATGACAACTTAAACTTAAGTTTTAATAATTTTTATAAAATATTTTAAACATCCTTTATGAGATATATTTATAATAAGAACAATAATATAAAAAATTTTTTTTTTTTTTTACAGTTTTGTTAAATAAATTATTCACATCATGTCCGGGTTTCGAGAATATTTTTTTATTAATTCGAAACAAAAAGAGCAAAGATGTACACACCCGTGTTGAAGAAATATTCGATGATCCTGTAAGTTCTATTTTTTTTTTATATATATTTTATAGTAATATGAAATAAAACCTAATATAACAGAGCCAAATTGACTTTACTTTTCTTTCAAATTAGAATTAAAGTCAAAACCATTGGTTACAAAGTCAGGAATAAAGTTGATTTCCACTATAACCTATGCGTGACGACACAGTGGCGGGGCGTGGTTCTTATTTATATTATATATTTCGAATATATTCACACTGAACAACTGAGCAACATTAACGACGCGACGTACTGACGTACCGACAGTATACCGTGATTTAAAATATCGGTCTCAACAATATTTTTCTGTTACAGTTTTCCAAAACATAGTCACGTCGTCATTGACGGTATACGTATAATGTAAAGTTATACATAAGAATTGTACATTATGCATAAAAAATAAAAATAAAATTAAAATCACGTCATTGGTTTGTGTGAATAGGTCAACGTGACGACAACTTGAAATTAATATTATTTGTAAATAATTTTATGAATGTAAAAACTGTTACCGTCATATGTATATATATATGAATGATTTTGTAAAGCGAGATAAAGTAAAGATAGATTTTGTAATTTAAGAGTTTTTTGCAAGATTTTGTAATGGAGTATTTATTCCATGCACGAGTCTCGACCCATTAAAAATGAAATTTTGTTTTTAATTCTAGGTAACTTATCTATTAAAAAATTATCAATTAGTTTTATATCTAAAGAACTTTTGCCAAAAAATTTTTGTTTTTAAATTGTGTTAAAGGCCGAAAAAAAAGATACAAATATTAAAGGTCATACGAAGGTTGAAAAATATCATAAAAGAACATTGAAGAAGGTTATAACAAAGCTTTTGAACTACATATGTATTTAGGAAATTTACAAAAAAAAAAAACCTTTGCAGAATGTTATTGAGACCAACGGAGATTTTTTTAAAGACGACAAATGACAATTTTGATCAGAAAATAATTTATAATATACGCTTACATTTTATTGCCGTTATAACTAAACAAAGTTAAAGTTCTTACCTTTGTATTTTATATTAACTAGCAAAACTACTCAATGTTATTTCTTTCAAACATTTATTTCATCTTTACACCCATACGATAGTATCGGGTATAATAAAATTGTTCCTCCGTTTGTAACACCTCGAAATAAGCAAGTTAGATCTTAGATAAGACTCAAAGGTATGGATCGGATCAGAATAAAAAAAATATTCGATTAAGCTTTGTCCGTCCGCCTGTTCGTCCGTCAGCACGATAACTCAAAAATTAAGAAAGCTGGTCTTGAAATTAACACAAAATATCCTTGGATCAATTTGTAGGTTCACTTTTTTCCATTTTTTTGGTTTGGATCCGATAAACAAAAAACAACAAAAAAATAAAAAATAATGAAAAGCTATTGTGTCGCAATGGGTTAATAGATTTGATAACTATAGGTTACGGTTCTACACAGAAATCTTATTTTTCAATATTTTATTTAGTTTTTTTTTTAAATCTTATTTTTTCAAAATTTTATTGCCTAATAGGCCTCATTTCGCTTTGAAATGAGAAATAAAGCCTAAATTGTGAAATGTAATTTATTATTTCAATAATTTTTTTTTAATATTTTTCTTTCATAATTTAATTCCCAGATATTTCAGCTTATTTAAGTAATTAAATGTGTTCTTTTTTTTGGCACATTTTACTCCGTACGTATGTTCGTCAGTTAGTGTTGTTCCATAATGAAATAAATTCGTCAATTTAAAAATGAAAGAATTTCGTTTAAATTCAACATTGAAACTTATTTTACTTTTTAATGGAATAATTTTGTCGAACTTAGTTCAGTTATTAGAGTTGGTTAAAAAATCTGGATTGCCTCTTTTTCCGAAATATGAATATACGTAAATAATTTAAAAAAAGCTAATAACTCTGATTTTGAAGCCAACTCTAAAATCTCTCCTAATTACAAAGAATTTAAAATCATGGGGGAAAAAAATAATGTTTCACCTTTCCAAACAAATTTATTAAATTTTAACTGTTCTCTGTGAAAAATTATAATAAATTTTGTGAAAATTTAGACGTTTTTAAAAAAACCAAAAAAATTATATTAAAGGGCTGCTGCTTCCGCACAGATTCATCCGCGCAATCGTTTCCCCGTGCCGGTGTTGCGCGTGGGCTCGTTAGCTAGACACCAGCTTCCATTCCTTCAAGGGAAATGCCAAAGCAGTTTTGAAGGGTAGGGTTATGGTAGGGGCGAAGAGTGGCTCGAAGGAAAGAGCGTGAAAGCCAAAGAGTTGACCAGAATATAGAAAATTGTTTGAAACCTGTTGAAAATATTCCGATTTTACAGTCGGCTGCAAATTTGGAATTGGAATAATATAATAATAATATAATTGTTCTAAAGTGAAATATAGGCTTTAATTCTCTTTGAAATGAAAATTAAGACCTACAGCAAAATTTTAAGAATTAGGCCTTATTTTCCAAATCAATTGTGAAATAATGCCTATTAGGTCTTATTGCTCTAAGCTTTATTTCTCCCTGCCATTATGTACACATTTTAACAATAAAGTATTTAAAAGTGAGAGAAAAATTAAATTTTATAAAATTATACACTATATATGTTTAATAATTTTAAATAATTTTTGTTATTTTTATTTTAATTTATAACAGATTTTCAATCTAATGAAACAAAAAGAACCTAAATTTCGGCATAGAATTCAAGGTATTTACGGTGATTGTATGATGCCTGGTTTAGGTTTAAATTTAACTGATCGTCAAACGTTAATCGATCGTGTTAATATTGTATTTCATATGGCAGCAACAGTTCGTTTTGATGAAAAATTAAAAATTGCAATGCAAATAAATGTACAAGCATGCAAAGATATTATACAAATATGTAGTGAAATGAAATATTTAAAAAGTATTGTACACATATCAACAGCTTATACACAATGTCCTTTAAGTAAAATTGAAGAGAGATTTTATACACCACCAATTGATTCTGGAAATATGTTATTATTAACAGAATGTGCAACAGATAAATTATTGGATAGTATTACACCCATGTAAGTTTTTATTTTATTATTTTTATATATATATATATATATATATATATATATATATTTATTTAAATGTATTATAGGTATTATAAAATATATATTTTTTAAAATAATGGGCAAAAAATGTTTGCGTAAAACAAAATCGGATTGAACCATATATTTTCTATTCCTTTTCATACCTCCAAGGATCGAGGACAAAATTACTAAAATTAAACTAATCTTCAGTTTCATTGAGTCATTATTTTCATTACTTACTCGATTCGACACCATTTATTATCTGATACAAGAATTATTTATGTATTTATATTATATACGATATAGAAGTATGTATTATCAAATAATTTTTTACGATATAAACTCCTACTATTTGATATAACCTATCTGGAGTTTTAACACAAGTCAATTTTGATTAAAAGTTAAACCATATAATACATAATTTAATTTTGAAAGATTATAAGTTCATAATAAAGAAAACGTTTGTAAATAAAATCAGAACGCTAAAATTTTGGTTATCAGGTCTATATAACAAATCCTAAACAACAGAAGAATCGGAAATTAACGCATTTGATCACCTATCTTTAAATTTTTTTTAGGCAGATAAATAAGATAAAATTTAGAAATCTATGTATGACTGATGGCCTATGCAGTATAATTCTATGGCCCATTTTCTATCTGCAGTATAATTTTACTCATGATCGAAATAATTTTTTTATTAATTAATCAAAATCTCAATTTCTATTAAATTTATCCCTCTAAAATCTAGAACATATATAAAGATTTTAATTCCCTATACCTGCCAGATCCGATTCTTCAAATTTTACTCAAAAAGGAAACATAAAAAATAATGAAATTTATTGAGGGTTGTGATGATCCATTAAGAAGTTAATGTCAACTTTTGAAACAATATTCAAGTTACTATACAAATAACTCCTAAATCTCTTAAAACATAATATCATGCTTCTAACTGCTTTTCTTTCCGTTTGCCATTTAAAGTTCAAGATATAACCATAAAAATTAAACAACTGGCATAAAACTTATTTTTTTTTGATAAAATTGTTCAATTTCAATAAAAAAGTGGTATTCATATAAAAATTAAATGGTAGAAATTTCAGAATTCTACCTCTATTATTATATCAGTTATCGTATGGACAGACAGGTTCACATACAGTTGAATTAACTCAGAATTTAATCCTGAGTAAGATTCTTTAAGATGTTACGAACGTATAATGACAAATTTTTTATACTCTTAGCACTATTTTCGTTACAGGTATAATAATACATTTTAATTAAAAACCTTAAATGAAAAAAAAAAAAATTAACACACTTTTACCAAAGTATTTAAAAAAAAATGTAAAGCCCGGTAACAATGCGGGTATGCAAAATTAAAGATTTTAATTTTATATTCTTAGCAGTTCGAGAAATATTTTCTTTAATTCAAATTTTGTATGTAATATTTCAAAAGCCGGTACTAATTTCTTAAAGCCTTCATTGCTAAAGAGGACTGCAAGTTCAATATTTTTGTTATATTTTCTGTGTGCAAAATTCCTTTTGCATTGGAGCCCGCGGGCGGGTGCTAATTTCTTTTTTAATTGGAATTAAAACCCATAATTAAAAGGAATAAAAGCCCGCGGACTTTAATTCCTTTTGAATTGGAATTAAGACCTACACTATTTTTTGTTCTTAAAAGAAGAGGGTAATAGAATATGTAGAGTAAACCGATTAGGAGGGGTTTTAGAGTTTTGGATAAAAATTGGGGTATCTCCTTTTTCCAGGATATTTACTAATATGTATATGTGCGTGATTCTGAATTGGGAGGCATTTTAGAGTTGGTTACAAAATCAGGATTATATATTTTTTCCAAAATATGTATAGATATATAAGTAATACTCCTATTGTCAGGAATTTTGGGAGGGATTTTAGAATTGAATTTAAAATCAGAATTTTAAAAAAACTTACACGCCTTTTACAGAATATTTAGATATATGCATATTCCAGTTTTGAATTAGGAGGATTATAAACATACTCTGGAAAAAGCGTATAACCATAAATTCATAAAAAAAAACTCTGAGTTATAGTAAAAAAAGGATTAAAAACAAATTGCATAGTTTAATTATTTATATTTTAATAATTTGTTAATTAAATAATTGTTTATAATTATATTTTACAGATATGTAAATTATATTGTATTAATTTTATTGTTTTCATAAAAAAAAGACTGCTAGATAAATGGCCAAACACATACACATTTACAAAAGCAATTGCAGAAGATGTAATTTATCAGCATGGAAAATCTCTTCCAGTTGGAATGTTTCGACCTGGCATAGGTAAATTTAAAATTTCACATACATAAGTAAATGTTTTATTTAAAATTAGGTATTTAACAGTTTTATTGTCGCAGAACAGCAGATAATATACATTATGGTTTTATAATTTTAATTTTTTATTGGATTATTTCAATTTAAAAAAATTAATAATATCTCACATCTAACTAAATTAAATAGATAACCTATATAGATAATCCTCGATTAACACAATACGCATAAAATGCATATTGCATACGCATAAAATGCATAAATGCAAAATGCATATATTTAAAAAAAAATTATTATAACATTTTACTCTTTTCTTCAGAACATAAATATTAAATCGTTTATACTCTAAATATACTATAAATTTCTATTCCATGCAATGGCCCTCTATTCAATTCAATATTCTTGTTTGATTTTAATCAATAACTTTCTTTTTTCTATTTTTAAATTTCGATCGAATAGACAACATTCTGGTGATATTACATCATTTTTATTAACTAAACAAATAAATATAAATTTAGCGATTTAGCAATATTAATTTGTTATAATTTCATCAAAATTAAAATGGAGTTATGAAAATAAGTAATTAATAATAAAATATTCCTTTTGGCGCCTTGGTGACCTAGTGGGTAAAAGCGTATAAAATACGCTGTAAATACCGAAGGAGTGTGGGTTAGAATCCCACACATGTCGTAAGAGTTATTCCCCTTTACGACATTTACAGCCAACAGTGTAATTTCCTATCCACATTTATGTGGCAGAGAAATGCATAAAAAAAAAAACAATATTCTTTTTTCACGAAACTATCGAACTATTTATATTTTAAAATTTTGATAAAGAATAACTAAATCATTTCAATTATCGATCGAAAATCATTTCAATTATATTATCAATTATCGTTTATTCATTTCATTATCTTTATCAATTCTTGCAAGACCGGTTCGCTATTTTGATTTCTAATAAAAGTGAAAAATATAGTGTAGATTCAAAAATAGTAAAAATGAAGCTCCAATCTTATTGAAGCTGTATCAGGACCTGATTATCAACCTAAAAATAAAAGAAATTTAAATTAATTAAAAAGATTTATTTTAATTAATCTGTACATGTCCATATAGCAACACAATTTTAAAATTTTTTTTTCTATTAATTAAGTTGAACTCTTCTCCGTTATACATAGTGAAGAATAATTATAACTGCATTGACTAATTTTTGTCACACTTTAGCGTTTAGTAGAAAAAGAGTTTTAAATTTTTAAATACATTTGTTAAATCTAAATCTTATATAGAGTCTATTATGTTTTGATTTTATTTTAATTCGAATTTTTTTCAATAATATCAGCAATTATAAATGAAATGATCAGTTAAACATGCACCAGAAAACAAAAATATTCTAATAATCTTTTAGAAGGTTCATAAATTCAGAAGATATCTTTAAGTTTTCTTTTACAATAAATTTAAATTAATGTATATTTTGTTTATTCCATACTTATAATATTTGTAACAAACTTCAAAATGTTCGTCATTGCAACATTTTCATTTTGTTTTGATGTTTTTTTCATTTTTGGCATTTTCCTTATATATATTGTAATTGTATTATACTAGGAGTGTTTTTCTTTTTTAGTTTAGAGCAGAACTGTCAAAAAAAAAAATTTCTATTTCTTTTTTCACTCTGGAGTGCGTTTCGTTTCTTACTCCAAGTAGAGTTTATGCTATTATAGGATTAACTACCACACTCACATCCAGAGTTAACTTTACTCTGCCATTTCGAAACGACTGGAGTTAAATATGAATTTGAACTGTCAAAATTGGATTGGAACATTTATTTATTTCAAACAAATAATGGAGCTTTCCAAAAATAATTGATTTTAAGAAGTATTTTAAATTCAATTGAACTATTTCGCTTACAATTATTTTAATATTTAAGTTTATAATGTTAAAATTTAAAAAAAAAACAATGATGACACTTCATAAGGCTTTGACATTTGTAACACTCCTTAATTCTCCTCGCGAGTAGGATTAAAAAAAATTAACTCCATTAACTCGATTCTGGTGTTTCGAAACGATATTTGTGACGTCAGAGTGTATTTTATTCGTATCAGAGCGTATTTTACTCTACTCCAGCATTTGGAAACGACTTTTATCTATCATAGTGTTAAATAAATACCAGAGAGTTAGAAACGAAACGCACTCCAGAATGATCAGAGTTTATTTTTTGTGTTTCTTTTTTCACTCAGAGTGCGCTCAGAGTATTTATTATCTAAAAGTTCGATTTTCATTTCCAGATATCGTACAGCATTTGAATTTAAATGTCAAGCATTTCATTTTTTTATATACTTTGATACTTTTGCAAGCTTAAAGTTCTAGTGTGTTTCAAAATTATTTCGGAACGTTTAGAGATAAATTATTTTAAATCTGTTCAGAGCACAAATCTGAACTAAAAAAGAAAAACACCCTAGATATCTTATTTCTGTAAATGTCATTTATATTATAAGGTGTCAAATAATTTACGTTTTGATAATCAATTTTTATATCAATTTTATTTGAATATATTGAACACATCTAATTAAAAAAATTAAAAACTTTTTAGATAATAATCGATTTTTTTCCATGTTGTAAAAGGAAGAGCCAAAAATATTCAAAAACATAATTATGGAATTACATACATTTTAGATTTTTAATTACAATTATTTAATATTATATTATAATGTTTAAGTCGTTTTTTATAACTTTTATTTATTATTTTCACTTACCTATTATTATTTTATTATAATAATAATTATTATTATTATTTTTTTGTTATTATAGTTATTTCAACATATCGTGATCCTGTATGCGGTTGGATTGATAATTTTTATGGACCAACTGGTGTTATAGCTGGCGCCGGTACTGGTATTATAAGAACATTAAGATGTGATCCAAATTCTGTTGCAAATATGGTCCCAGTTGATTTATGTGTCAATAGTATTATTGCATCAGCATGGGATATAGCCCAAAAATATAGGTAATTTAATTCATGAACTTAAGTAAATGGTAAAAACTCTAATAAAAAAAAAACTTTTAACAACACAAAATAAAAAATTTTTAGAAAATAAAAGGAAAAAAAAAAGAATTTTAAATTATTTGTACTAAAGAAACATTCTTTCAATTTTCTTTACTTATTTTTAGCTAATTATTAAAATTTTTTTTTCTTTTATTAACATTTTTTAATTTCCCTTTAACCCTTTTTTTTTTTTCTTTTATTAACATTTTTTAATTTCCCTTTAACCCTTTTAGGATTTTATCATGACCTTACAATTAATTTAAATTTTAATTTAGGCCCTTAAAGTTTTTAATATTGTCCCCATTTAGTTCTAAAGCTTACTAATATTATGTTTTAATCGGGAGTCGTGAAGGTTTTCGTATTCTTCACAACTATGTTTAATAGTTAATCTGTTTCCACAATTGCATATAGTTGGAATTATTTTCTCAAGCAGGAACTTATGAGTTAAACTATATGGTATGCCCTATTCTTAAGCGGGTTAGAAAAAATTGACTCGAAATAGTGAATTATTATAAAAAATCTTGTTCACATCTTCTTGAATTTCTCTAAGTTTATTCCCTTTGTATGTTAATCCAATCGTTAGGTATTCCATTTTTTTTAATATGAATTTATTTATAGCATTTGTATGATCTGTATGTGCGTATGTTTGTATGTTTCGTTGGTTTTGTTTTTGATTATTTTGCTAATAAATCCGATTCTTCATTTCCTTTTATGTCAACATGACTTGGTATCCATATAAAAGTTATTTGTTTCTGCACGTTTTTAGATATTAGATCTTTAATATCTAATACTATTGAATGATCTGAATATAGTTGTGATGAACCCTGTATTTTATTTTGTTAAAACTTCTGAATGGCATATTCAACTGCTTTATATATTGCATAATTATAATTCAACTGAGTATATACTGGTGTGTTTGCTGATATGAAATTCTTGTGAATGATTTAAATACTTCAAAGCTTAAAACTTGAATGATTCAAATACTTGTGTTGATTTTCTTATAATATCTGTAATTTTCTGTTGTAGTATTTTTCTTTTTAAATTTAGAGAATTCTGTATCTACTTTAACATTTGTTGGTAGTCATGGAGGAAAGTCGGATGTCTTTTTATTATTGTATTCAATATTTTTGTTAAAAATGTTCATTGACATCATAATATCTCACGAAAAAAAGGTTGTAGATTATTTGATTTTTCTTTAAATTTAATAAAAATGTTTTCACTGAACTTCGTTGGCTTAGTGGGTAAGAGCGTATAAAATACGCTGTAAACACGTAAGACTTATTCCTCCTTACAATATTTACAGCCACGCCTGAATAGGAAAGGCTGTGTAATTTCCTGTCCACATTTATGTGGCAGAGAAATGCACCAAAAAAAAAAAATGTTTTCATTTTTTAGATTTGATAAAAGTGGATGACTTTTGAATGACCATAATTTAAATTCATTTCTTTGAGTTTATTTCATATTTTTTCATTAGTTTAAAGCATATTTGCATCAGCTGTTAAACTGTCTACAGGACTAGTTCTAAATGCTCCTGTTGATAGTCGTATCCCTAAGTTAGAAAGTAGTTTTAGAAGATTCATAATGCTAGTAGATATTGCTTTAATTTGCTTAATATGATATTTTCATGTTAATCTGGAATCGAAAATCATGCCTAAAAATATATGTTGGTTTACAATTTTAATGCTTTTATTATTGATATTGATAGAGGGAATTGTTATAGCTTTTTTTTTTTGTAAATCTTATTTTGGTTAATTGTTTCATTGATACAAATATAACTAAATCATCTGCATAAAGCATATATTTTGCCAGTGATTTAAATTCTTTAAAAATATTGTCAATTAAAATAATGAATAAGGATACGCTAAGTACAGATCCTTATGGAACTTCATTCATCAATGATTTTTCTGGTGATATACAGTTTCCCTGAAATGTGGATATTTTTCTGTCTCCTAATAAATTATTTATGAACTGAGTTATATTTTCTGTAAGTTCATATCCGAATAATATTTCAATTATTTTTCTTCGCCATGCCTTGTCGTATGCTTTCTCTACATATGTCAAAGAAAATCGCCATTAAGTATTTATTTGAGGAAAACGTTTCATTTTTTTCAAATCCTAAAAAGCATCCATTGCACTTCTATTTTTGCGGAAATCAGATTGATACATATTGATCTTACAATTATGTTCAAGATACCACATTTAGTCGTCTATTTATCATTCCTTCCATTACCGTGCATAAGCAATTGGTAAGAGATAAAGATCGATAGTTTTTAACATATTTTAGATCTTTTCCAGTTTTGGGAATCGGAATTAATAGAGCTTTGCTCCAATTTGCAGCAAAAACATTATTTTCCCAAATATAATTGTAGAAATTTAAAATGTAAATTTTGTTTTTCCTGCATAGATTTTTTACCATTTTGTAGATAATGCCACCTACCCCTGGTAAATGTCCATTACATTTCGATAAGGCATATTTTGATGATATTGTGAAATTTTTGTCTAAAGTTTTTAAATGGTCGTCTGAAATTATAACTTTCTTTTCCGCGTTTTCTTTTATTTTTAAAAATTCATTTGAATATGCTTCATTTTAAGATACATTTAGTTCCTCAAATATATCTTCAGTTGAAGTTATAATTTTATTATTTTTAATAATAGATGTGATAATATTATTTCAGCTTTTTCCAATAATTTTTCTAATTTTAACAAAAACAACTATTGCTGATGTTTTTGAATTGATAGAACTTACAAATTCTTCGAAACATTTTTTTTGGTTTGTCTTGCAGCAATCTCGTTTTTCGACTAAATATTTTTTAAAATTTCCAATACTCATAATTTGAGTACATTTTCTATACGCCCTTTTTTGTTTTTTAAAGCTATTTTTTTTAATGTTGTTATTACCATGCAACGCTTTTTTTAATTTCTTTATCACTACTTAAAGGAATTACTTCTTTAGCTGCAGATATTATTAGCTTCCCAGTCAGTTAGTCTGCTTTATGTTTTTGTGGAATCGTTGGCCCACATCCGAGAGGAAAAGAATCCATCAATTTGCAAGAACATTGCATGCCCTGGTAAATTTAAAATAAATAAATTTTTGTGGAATGTTTTTGTAATACCTACATAAATAATCAGGTCAGGAGTGGCTAAATTCAGAGTTCTAACAAATATTTTTATAATAATGTAAATTATTTATTGTAAATTTATAATTTCTATAACGTTTTTTATACAAAAAAAAAATAAGAAAAGCGAGATAATATTCTTAAAAATCGTCAAGCTTCTGAAATTAATAGTGCCTATATTTAAATTTATTTTTTTTTCTTTTTATTTTTATAAAGGACCATTCAAGTAAACCAAGAAATTCCTGTATATAATTTTTGTACATCAAAAGAAAATGAAATGACATGGGGTAATTTTACAACAAAAACAACAAAATATGGTTTAATGTATCCAACATTAAAGGCAATTTGGTATTTATGTTATGCAAATAATCCAAATTGGATAATGCATATGCTATCCGTTTTATTTTTACATTATGTTCCAGCAATATTATTTGATGCACTTTGTATATGTGTAGGTAAAAAACCAAGGTAAGTTATTAAATTGAAATTTAAATTAAATCTTTTTTTGTTTTTTTTTTTGTATTTATATATGCGGGTTGGGTTCAAAAAACAAAATTCCCAAAATACCATTTATATAATTCCAAAAAAAAAAAATTCCAAAAAAACAAATTCCACAAAAAAAATTTCAAAATTCAAAATTGAATGGGAAACATTTTAAATAGCGCCGCTTTATTGTATGTAAGTAGGAAAAAAATGTATTATATTTTTTCGTGCTTATGAGTTTGTAATTTGTACTTATGACATATGGCATAACACCTTTTTGTTGTTTATAAGTAAAGTGACCAGACGTCCCGGATTATGAAGGACGTTCCCGGATTTAAATCGTATGTCCTGCATTGAAAATTGTCCCGGAAAGTGTCCCGTATTGTATATCTTACCTTATTATTGCTCTCTATTTGTAAGCTAACTTTTCCAATTAAATAACACTGATATGGTTTAACTGGCAACAATTATTTAAATTCAAAAATTCAACTATTTCAATTCAAGTATGTCATGAGTTTTTAGCGAATTCACATTGCTATTTAAAAAAATCTATTTCTATATATAATTGGTATTTCAGTTTAAAAAGTTGAAGTGTACTAAACAAAAGTGAAAAGTTTAAATTTATGCAAATTATTATTAGTTTATTTTTATAAAGTTTATTTCTTGTAAGAATAATTTTATTTTTTGCTTAATTTTTTTTTATTTTTGATATTAATTAAATTAATAAAATGAAAAATCTATGATATTTTAATTCGGAACAATTAAATAAACTAAGAAAATTATGTCCTGAGGAATGCGTTAAGCTTTTCTTTATATTTATTTGAACTTGACCCGGATTTCAACATAAAATACATGGTCACTTAATTATAAGACATATGTTTAGGGTAAGTTCACATGGGATGAATGCATCCGGATGCAAACATTTGATTGGTTGAAAAAATATATTGTATTCATGACATGCTCTCCCTTTCGCTCATTTTAGATGCAAAATTTTTTGCATCCTATAATAAGCATATAAGATGCAAATTTGTTTTAACGTCAAATACAAACGTAAAATCAAACGTCAACAATTTTAAACTTAAAACTTTAAAAACCTCAAAAATTTAAAAAAGAAAAGCACAAAAATTATTTTTGCTTACAAAACAAAGAAATTCCTACAACCTGAAAACTGTTATTTAATTAATGATAACAAATTCTTAAGATTTAAATATTTAATATTATGATGTTGGAAACAAAACAAGTTGTTTCAACAAGTAGGAATAAAATGTACTTTAAAATCATACAGGTCATAAAATTATACTTATATGTACATTAAACTAACGGAAAAATTGAATAATATAAAAGCAAAATTAGTAAATTCATAAATTTCGGAGGATGGCGCCCAATAAGTGTTATTTACTTTACAATGTTTTTAATGCCATTAGGATTTTACTATAGGATTAGTATAGTAATAACTAGAATATGGTCATTTTTAAACAAATTATAGATCCTTCATCTGGAAAAGAATTTATGGGTTTAGTAGTAGGAGGAAATCCATTAGGACAAATGATATTTAGTCTACTTTTTGGTTTGTGGGAAAATTTTAATTTTATTATATTTCATTAAGTAAATTAAATTGTAATTATGATAAAACATATTGAAAATAAATTAAAATGAAATGAAATATAGCAAATAATGGATGTTGGTATCAACGTTTATTTTAGTAGGCGTTAGTTAAGCTAATATTGCTGTATGTAGGTCTTATTTATCAGCAGCTACTATAGAATATCAAAAAGAACAAAAGCAGTATCTATGGTATCCTTAGTTCAAGTTTTAGCTTTTATTGTATTGATCGTGGATTACAAGCTACCGTTACACCTTTAAGAAGTGAAGGAATTACTATTTTTGGTTTGTGAAGATTTTATTGCCACATCTATTCAAATTTTAATTATTTCATCCCACTCTATATATAGTTTATGAGAAATCTTAATTTATTTATTCGAGGGAATGCTATATCAGGCGCTCCTAATATTAAAGGAACTAATCAATTTCCAAATCCACCAATTATAATAGGTATAACTATAAAAAAAATTATAACAAACGCATGAGCTGTAACTACTACATTATAAATTATGAGAATTCTGCGAGAGACTAGCCACAGTCTGAAACTACTGAAATTTTTGATACTAATTTTAACAAAATCTTTTTTATTTTAAACAAAATTTTAAGAAAAATAACAGGTTCCTGTGATGTCTAACTGACAGTTGTAGATTTCTATGGTATTTAATCATTTACTAACCGTTTAAATTATAATTAAAAACGAAACGACTAAGGAATTTTTTTTTTGTGACATAGATATGCAAATTCCGTTTACGGATCAATAAAAAACGACTAGGGAAATAATTTTTGACATTATGCAAAAAAATCAAATTAACTCGATTTTGATAGTTTGGTATTTGTAAACAAAAATAAGAAAATAAATGGTTTGAAAATGAATGGTTTTAATAAAAAAAAATATTAAACTGTATTATTTTTAGGAAATTGAGAAGCGAAATCTCAATTTCCTAAAAATAATGCAATATAATATTTTTTTAAAATTATTTTATTGTACATACATTCAGTTTCAGTATTATTTACACACCGCTAAATTTTGTTGGGACTATGAACTGATATGAAATAAATTCTTTACTATTTTTTCAACAATTCAAAAAAAGAACAACAAAAAAAAGTTTAAAAACAAAAAAGTTGCAAACAAAACAAAAATTTCAAAATTATTTGCACACTTGTTAAGTGTTTCAAAAAAGTAAAAAAAAATAATACTGGAAAGTAAGGAGGCATGTGTGACTACATCAGCTAACTTATTTATTGAAATAGAGATTTTATAGCCATTCGAGTTTTATTTTTTATCATAATAAAGTAATTAGAAAGAATAAAAATACCACGAAGTAAAGAGTTCACTTTTGAAACACGTTTAGCGATCTTTGCTGATTATAAAAGTGGAATTTCGGCTTCTGAGCTTTCAAAAAAAAACAAATGTCACAAGCGTACGCTTTATTATCAATTTTCCAAAAAATCTAATAAACAAATCCTTCTAAATGTACCTGAAAGAGGCAAGAAAAGGATAACAAATGAGAAAGAAGATAATTATATTTTTGAATATGTAAAGAGAAATCCGACCGAAAGTTTGAGAAACATTCAAAAAAATGTTAACCGTAACAAAAAGAAAGAAACAAGCAAAACAACAATTTGGAGAAGGCTCAAAGAAAAGAAAATTAAAGCGTATGTGTCTTGAAAACAGCCTTACATTTCTCCTAAAAATCAAAGACAAAGACTAGAGTTTGCTTTGGAGTATAAAAATAAACCTAAAGAATTTTGGAGACGTATATTGTGGACGGATCACAGAAAAGAGGAAAAATCATTTTGTGGGGATGTGTTCCTTATAATGGTTTAGGTTCACTTGTCGCATGCCCAGAAAAGATGAACGCAGCCGACCATTTGCATATTTTGAATGATGTTGCAGGTACCGAATTGATTGACCAGAATTTTATTTTGCAACATGACAATGCTTCCATTTATAAAGTAAGATATATAAAGCAATTTTTATAGGGTGTTGAACAAAATGTGTTAAAATGTCCTCCCTGATCTTAACATAATCGAAAATGTTTGGCATAAGATGAAGTTTACAATTCCTAAAAAAAATTTCAAAATTAAAAGATGAGTCACATGCTGACGCTTTGAAGGCTTGGAATGAAATAGACCCCCAAATTTTAAGAAATTTAGTAGTGTCCATACTGAAACGTCTTCAAGAGGTAATAGCTGCAAAGGGCGGAAATACAAAATATTAATTAATTCCACTTACATCAGAAATGCCTCCTTAGTTTCCAGAATTACATTTTTTTTATTTTTTTATTACGATGTACGTGTACTTAATACGTGTGCAAATAATTTTGAAATTTTTGTTTTGTTTGACACTTTTTTACTTTTAAACTTTTTTTTTGTTGTTCTTTTTTTGAATTGTTGAAAAATAGTAAAGAATTTACAAATTAAATTTGAGTTCAAATTGATAAAAATTTTAGAAGATATTTTAATTTCAGTTCATAGTCCCAACAAAATTTGGTGGTGTGTAAATAATATTGAAACTGACTGTACATTTTAAATATAAAAATTTTCAAAATTAAGTTTTGATTTGTGATTTGTCATAATATCGATTTGAAACATGGTCATAAAAGGAAAATTTATAAATTTCTCAAGATTTACATTATATACATATTATATATATGTATATAGAGATCTTGATAAAAAATTGAATCAACGATTTGTATAATTGTATATGAAAAATCATAAAATTTCGGTAATCGGATCAATAAAAAAACACTTCAGTTACAATATTTAAATTTTTTCAATATATAATAATATTAAGGCTTAATATGTATAGATAATGTTTAATTTTTAATAATATAATAATAATGCTTAAATATTTTGAACAATTTATTTGATAGTAAATTATATATTATATATGTATCTATATATATATTTTATTTTAATTTTTATACCTATGTATAATTGTAGATTATTAAATACATACAAGAAAATACATCGTTTCATGCATGTTATTGAATATTTTTCAATGCGACAATGGGAGTATAATATTGATAATGTTAAAAATCTTTGGGCAAAATTAAATGAACGCGACAAGGAATTATTTTTCTTTGATATGAGCCAATTAAATTGGGATTTATTTTTGCAACATTATTTTCGTGGTATAAGGCAATATTTATTACATGATCCACTTGAAACTATACCACAAGCATTAGTTCGTTGGAACAGGTAAGTATCTATAAAATATATACTATTTTTGTATCTAAAAAAAATTATTAATTTTTTGTTACCCTAAATATGTATTAGCCTTTTTATTTAACACGTTAATTTCTACTAAAATAAATAAATAAAAAATTTTATTTTTCTTTGGCAATATTACATAAATATACCTAACAATTAATATACCTTTTTTACTTCAACTGAGGACATTTTTACTATAAGTGAAGATATTTTTATTTTAAATGAAGATCTTTTATTTCAAGTGAAAAAATTTTTACTTTAAATGAAGATTTTTTACTTTAAGTGAAGATATTCATAATAAAAATTATAGTAATAAATTACATATAATATATATTATATATACATATATATATCCTGAACGGTAAAAGATAATTCAACGTATCAACTTAAAGTTTGTAAAGTTTGTAATTCAACGTATCAACTTAAAGTATATCAACTTAAAGTTTGAGAAGAGGGATATTAGAATATTTTAACACCTAAAATTTTTTTTTAATTAAGTGACTGTCAAAATGACATTTTTTCTAAAAAAAATTTAAAATTTTTAATTTTAAAACGTTTTAGGGCAAAACCTAAAAAAGATAGAGATTTAAGACCAACACATTTAAGAAAGCTACTTTCTCATTGGACCCATAACTTAGCCCCCATACAAAAATATTGTCCTCACGGTATTTCCTACAGGATGGTATATATCAAGGCACTTACTTGCGAATCACCCTGTACATGCATATACATAAATATTAGATACATAAATATATCGAAATATATTATATGAATTCCATAAATTATATGTACTTATAATAAATATTTATATAACATAAATTACTGAAGTAAAAATTCTTCGTTTAAAATAAAGTATAAAATACGCCTAGTGATTAAGTATAAAATACGCTGTAAACAACGAGGGAATGTGGGTTCCAATCCCACACACATTGTAGGAGTAATTCCCCATTACGATATATACAGCCACGCGTGAAAAGGAAAGGCTGTGGAATTTCCTTGTTACATTTATGTGGCAGGGAAATGCAAAAAAAAAAAAAAAAGTTTTCAGTTAAAGTAAAAATCATATTATGTAGAAACATCAACATGATATTAATAATATATGTATACATGTACGTACAAACGTTCTAGTGGAATTAAAACCCATGGACTTCAATTCTTTTTTGAAAAGGATTTCAAGTACACGGGAGTTAATTCCAAAAGTTTTGATTAAAGATTAAGATTAAAGCCGGCGGCCTTTATTACCTCGGGCATTCTGTATATATGTATACATTCTGCGGCCTTTATTACTTCGGGCATTCGGGCATACTGCATCGGTACTTATATCATTTTTCTATACAACCACAACAGCTAATGTGTTAAAAACAGAATTAATTTTATTTAATATTTGAACAAAATTTAAAAATGTTATGAAACTTGTCTAATTGAAACAGGCTTAGAATACCTATACATAAGTACATTAAAAAAAAAATAAATGAAACTATTATGATGTTGTATGATTTTAATAAGAGAAAGAAAACAAAAAAAAAAGGAAGTACATAATAATAAAATAAGTTTAAGTTAATTAGAAAATGATCCGTTTCTAGAGTTTCTCAATTAACAAGTTTCATTGTATTCCATATATATACATTTTATGTAAAATATACATTTTTAATATATTATTTAATTTTTTTTCTTTTTTTTTTTCTTTTTTTTTTTGCTTTTTTAGATTATATTGGCTTCATCAGTGTGTTAAGTGCGTTGTAATAGGAATTATAATTAAAATATGTTGGTCAATATTTTTATCATTGTTTCTAATAATAAATAATAATAGAGATATTTGTATAACATAAATAAATAAAAAAAAAAAAATTTTTTTTTGTAGTTATTATTATTTCATTAAATAAAATAAAATATTTTATTAAAAAAAAAAATCCAAGTATACATTCATTTAATAAATATTTTTAGTTTTTTCTTTTTTTTTCGTTTTAATTATGTACGAGTGGTATGAGGCATACAGTTGTAATAGATAAAAACATTTTGAAAAAATATTAAAGGGAAATAGAAAATATTGCTGCTAAACTATAATAAAACAATAAAAAAATAACGAAAAATAAAATAATGTATCTACTGTAAATATGCAAATGTTAATAAATTATCCATAAACAGTTTAAATAAAATCAATAACATAAATTAAAATACTTTGGTTAAACTTAAACACTTTGATTAATTAAAAATCTTGAATTAGTCTTTTTTAACAAAATCATATTTGCTATTTTTTTCATAACTTTTTAATAAGTTACTTATCTTGTTCTTTTTTACTTCAAAAAATCTATAAATTCACTGCAAGACATACATATACCATAATTAATTTTGGTACAAAGTTCAATTTTAACCATTTCTATAGACAAGCATAGTTTCTTTCAGAAAAAAACACGCTCCGTAAAATGCATTACTTACAGGCGCAGATAAAATATGTCCAACAATTTTAGAAAGCTCAGAAAAACATCCTAATTTAAAAACTTTCATCCACTTTTGATCCACAGGTTCATTATTATTGGTTAATTCCTGTTGGACTAATTTTAATAAATATCTATCTACTCATACAGTATATTTTCATTTAATAATTATATTTAAATAGTCAGCAACTTTAAATACATACATATGTATATACATACATACATAATACATACATACATATGAATTTGTAAAAATATAATACTTACATACATTAACTTCAAAAAGAGGAGATTAAACGTTTAAAGCCGGAGAACAGAGATTGATTTTGGTCTTTAAAAAGGTGAAACTCTGGGCGAAAACCAGCGACCTGGCAGACCTATTGTTCAACTATCCAGTTAGCTTCTTCCCTTATAAAATAAGTTTTATTCTTTTCTTTCTGAACAACAAAATATTTTTTTGAATTAAACTTTTGACTTTCAGTATACTTTAATTTTCTTTTTAATTCCTGTTCAAAAGAAATATTTTTTACACATTTTAATATTACAAAAGAAAATAAAAAGGTAATTAAAAAATTTGGCAAGGATGGATCTTAAAGAATTGCTCTAAATTAAGTTTCATCTCGTAATTAAGGTAAATTTTGGTCTTATCCCGTATTTAACGATTAAATTATGACAATTAACATTTCAATGGAGAGACATCTATTGGGGAAAAAAAGAATCTTTTACTGTTTTTATAACGCTTTAACTTTTGACAATTTTAAAATTTGAATTTTGAATAAAAACAAAAGAAAAAATTTTCCACTAAAATTTGTGATTGGATACAAGTATTTTTATTGAAATGTCAGAAAAACGATTTTGTGTTATGGTAATCATAGATAATATATAGTAATAATAGATAGCCTACTTAAAAATTTTAGTTACTAGCGCCGCCATCGCTGGAAGTGCTCCTAGTTTCAATAAACTACTACATCTAAAAGGCCAATAGATGTCGCTATACAGTTTCACTTTAAAATCACTAGATGTCACCACACCTATATCTATTCCCTATTTTATATTTCAAATTTTCAAATAAAAAAGAAATTATATTGTAATAGCAAATTTTATTACATATTAAATAATAAAAATTAACAATTCTTTACATATTAAATTATAAAAATTTACAAAATTTTAGTTAAAGTTGGGTAATTCCTTGAATGTTTTTCATCGGTTGTTCTGGTAGTTTATTTCGGAAACACCATTGCTAAAATTAATAAAAATGATATTAGATTAAACTTCATAATATTAAATTTATTTAAAAATATTTAATCAAAAAGCATAACTGAAATAACTTACATTGGTACTGGGGTTGGAGTAACAAAACCACACCCAATCAAATTATCCCTGATTTGTTGAGATACTTGGAATTCTTGAAACTAATTTTCAAGATTCTGAGAATTTCAGCAACCCAGCATGAACTTCTACTTTTCTTTTGTTCTAACAGAACAAATTATATTTTGAAAATTTACAAATGGCTTGAAAAGGCTTTAGAATGTATTCATGCAGAGGTCTAATTGTATATGTATGTATGTCATATAGAAAGTAGAAATCTAAAAAATTAGAATAATAGAATGAATGAATAAAAAGTGAAGTCTTTATATAGTTAATGTTTATATATAATTGTATTAAAAATTTTTTTTTGTAAATTAGGATACATATGATGCAAAATTATTAGTAAAAAAATATCTTACCTGCAATGTGTAACGTTGGATAAGCATTATATTTTAGGCCTCTTTTGCGTGCTGAGCATTCTACAAAACATTTTTCATCAAAATGTACTGCACATACTCTAAAGCTATGGTAAATATTTTTATCTGAAATAACACTTAACCTAGGGTTAGAAATAATAGATTTCCATTTATTAAATATCTCAGGATATCTATCTGGAAATGGAAATCTATATTTTTTGTTTAATTTATTACTACAATAAGGAACACAACACTTAATACCTACCATGCTTAAAAATTAAAATATTTAAAAAGTATACAACCTGATTTGTAATATATATGTATGTACATATATATGTAGCTCCAAACGTCCAAATTATTATCCTTGTATATATTTATAGAATATGAAAAATTATTCGAATTATTATAATCCAAAAAATATTATTATTAGAATTTTATTACTGGTGTTATATATTCTCAACGTATATTATATATGTTAGAATTAATCAGAATCAATTATGAATAAATTTGAAACCATATAGAATAAATATTTCATTCAAAATGGATTCAAAACAAATTCAAAACTGGTTAACATCAGTTAACATATGACTTTTGACAATATAAAAAATTTCATATGGCGGTAATAAAAAAAAATGGCGCTATTTTTGACATTAGGTGGAAGTACTTTGACTTTTATAAAATTTTTGATAAAAAAAAATTTGTTCTAAGTCAACCACCCGTGATGGTAATTATTTGCAGCAAATTTTGTTATCAATTTGTTTTTTAATAGATGTCAGCAGAGTTTTGCTTATCAGTTGATAAGTAGTTTAATCAAAATTCAAACTTATTACTTTTGATCTTCTCGAAATTATTTATGTCTACCATATTTATTTCTTCATCACTAATATTTTCATTTTCTGACATTTTTATTTTTTTTATTGAAATCAAAACAAAATTATATTTTTAAAAAATTTTAGATATTAAATTTATAAATGACAAATAAGACATTATTGTCAAAATGTCAAAGTTGGAAAACTGACATTAGATTTAAATTTAAACCAAGTTTAAGCTCCCGAATTCCTAGGCTTAAACTTAAGTTTAAATTCATAGTGTGAAAATGATTTTTTGAATTAAATTGAGTTTGGGATTTATATTAAGCTTAAGCGCATACTGTGAAATTGGCCCTTAATGATCATTAAAAAGTTTAAATCTGTCAGGGCAAAATTTAATAACAATTAAACTCATGCTTTGACCAACTAATTTTCGTAGTCTTTTAGCATATTAAGCGCGTTTTTCTTTTTCTCATTAGATCAATGCTCAGAGCAGATGTCGAGCACTCAGAGCAAACTTTTATCTGAACTCTGACCGCTCTGAGTTCAAAAAGAAACGTTCAGAGCAATTTGTCAATTTTTATCCAAATTATTTTCTAACTTCAGTTTTTTTTTATTTTATTTTATTATAAATGTAATAATATAGTTTTGAAAGGAATTTATTTAAGAATTAAAATAAAACAAAGTTATTTTACTTAAAATTTCATTTAATGAATTTTAAAAAAAAAAAATTAAAAAAGAATGTTTATCTATGCACGAAATTTTATTTGATGACATTTTTATTATTTTTTTTATTCTTCATTTGACGTTATATTTATTGAAAACTCTGTTAAATCTGAGAAATTTTTACGAGCTCACAGATCGCGCTCTGATCACACTCCGAGTTAAAAAAAGAAACACAAAATGGATAATCTGATTAATCTGAGCATAAAAAGAAACACAATTTGTTTGCTTGACAGCTCTGATTCTGCTCTGATGAGAAAAAGAAAAACGCCCTAAGTCTTTTTCAATACGCCAAACAAAAAAAATGTTTTAGTGTTCGCAACTTTTTTTTTTTGTGGTCGGTTTTAAATATAACGTAAGATATGTTTGATACGTTTGACATTAGAGTATCAAAATGTAATTTCATAAAAAATTTTATAATATAAATTTTAATTTTAATTTAATTTTCTGGGAAATAAAATATTAATAAGAAATTATTTAAATAATTATGTTAACTATAATAAACTAAACAAGTCGAGATTTTGAATGAAAAAGTTTACCTATAGTTTTATTTTAAATTACAACACTTAGAAATTTTTATTTAGACATCTCTTGATATAGTAAAATTTTAACAAAAAAAACCTGAAAAACCGTTATGTTCTTGCAGAATTTTATTTCAACGCAAAAATGTATGTTTTTAGAATATTACTAACGAAAAAGGTAGCTTAGAAATAAATTTACGAAATTAATACATTTCAAAAGAAATTGACTTTTGTATACATACATGTGTATATATTTACATATGGTATATCATCTTAAGGATTGTTTATAGACCTAACTTTTGGTACTACAATGGTATTTATAGATCTAACAATTTTTTGAGATATTTTCCGTCATTTAAACATATAAAATATGAAATTGCATTTTTTATTAAAATTGTTGTTTCAATTTTCAATTTCTAACCTCTGATAGGACTATTTACCAAGCCGTACCATATTTATTATATAATGTTGAAAAGTGTGAGAAAAGACCGATCCTCTATATTATTTTTGTTCTGTTAGTTTTCTGAAGATCTTTGACAATTTATAAAGTATAGTGGTTTTTATGGAAAGCCTAGAGAAATTTTTTTTTTTTTTTACCAAAATTTCCCATTTGAACTGCAGTATCTCAAAAACGGTAGCACTGATGAAGATGAAAGAACATATTTATTAAAGACAATAGTAGGTCCCATAATGTTGTAAAAATTTGGTTCCTGTATAATTACCGTAGACGAAAATATAACGCTTTTAGTAAAATACTACAAAATGTTAAATTTCAAAATAATCAATTTGACCTTTAAATGACCTCTGCGCCAAAAGTCATGTTCTATGAAATATAGGTAACGTTACTTGGTACCGTTATGTAAAATTTCAAGGCAATCGGACAATGTACCTAGAGTAAAATATATCAGCTTATTTTTTCATATTTGGTTGGTAGGGCTCAAAGAGTTTGATGAATTTAGTTCGGACTTGTGCAGTATTTCAAAGAGAGTGCCACATGAGTTTATTCTGGAACCTGTGCTCTTTTCTCTCTTAATCAATAAATTATCCAGCTCGACTCGTTTTTACTTAACTCATATGTTTGCCGATGATGTGTAATTACTCCACTCTTTACCTTGATCTTCAAATGTAATGTGGCGCACTGTATTGAAGAAATAAACATCGGCCTTCCTGCTATCTTTTTGTCGCCGATTTCAACAGGCTAATATTTAACTCACAAGCAATTCCATTTAATTACAAAGTTAAAAGTTAAAAAAATCTTTGAAAGTTGAAAGTGTTTGCTGTCAAAGTTGAAAGTGAAAGTACTGCTGTTATTTTATTTCAAGATTTATCTACATATGTACCTAGGTGAATAAATTTTTATTTTTCTAGCAAATCAAATCTGCAAATGTCATTTTGACCAGACATGTTTCGCCATTTGTTTTGTTTTTATGAATTTTGAATGTCAAAACGAATGAAGGTTACGAGGACTATAGCTATAATTTAAATTTTCAAGAGTATTTAGAATTCGAGAAAATTGAAGAAACGAATGTTGAAGATAATTCTACTTTGAAGGTGAAAAATAGAAATGTGAAGATAGTTAACATGAACAACGAAGTAAAAAGAAAGCTAATTAATTTAGTTAAAGTGAGGCCATTTTATGGGATTTAACTAACAGTAAAGTATTTATTTCATACTGCTTAACTTAGAGCTATCTGTACCAAACCAATCAATGTTAAAATCACTCACCACAATTATTTTTCCATTAATATCACCTAACTTTTCTAAGAATTGATTATTTTCGTAAAATTAATTTTTAATATTCAAATATTTTGGAGAACGATACAAACAAAATTATATGAACATAATTATTACCATAGTTAATTCTAACATAAAGCCACCATAATTCTTTTCTTAAACATATTACATTGACTGACTAATTCATAATTAAACGTATTTTTTATATAAATCAAGACACCACCTGTATGTCGTGAATGACTAGTTAGTTGGATGGCTTATAGTCATCTATTTTTATTAAATTTTCATCATCATTTTCAACCAGGTGAGTTTCAGTTAAACAAATAATATCTACTTTAATATTAAAAATTAACTCTTCGAGTTTGGCGAAATTATTAATCACGCCTTGTATATTTAAATTAAATATAAACACTTAATATTCTTTATTTGTTATGCAAAAATATTTACTTTTCTATTTCGATTCTTAAAAAAGACGGATAATTTCTATTCATAACATTGTGAGATATATTTAGATCAAGATTTAACATTTCATTTGCATTTTTACAAATATTATATTTTAATTCTTTTGACTTAAAATCTTCAACTACATGATTACCTCCACATTTTCTACATACTTTTTCATTAGCAGTACATTTTTTTAATTTATGAACAAAACCCAATCACTTTACACATCTTCATACATCATAACTTTTATACACTCCACAACTAGCCCATGCAATTTTTATTTTTTCCACATCTAAAATTTTTTTTAAAATCGTCAACATTAATTTCAACGATTGCATTATATTTATTTTGTCCCTTTTGGTTTTATATGTTCTTATAAATCTTATTTCATCTTCAAATGTAAAATTATTCAGCATCTTAATTTTAGTAACAAGCTCATCTGTATTATAATTTTCAGACACACCTACTATTAATATTTTTGGATTTATGTTTTTCGTTATTATAACTTCATATCCATGTTTGATACTTTTTTTTGCTTCTTTTTTCAGATTATTAATCAACTCTTTATCTTTACAATATATTGCAACTGTCCCATCTCTCTGGTAATGGGTAATGGCTCCCATGCCCATCTCTCTGGTAATGGGTATATGCTTTTTTAAACATCAGATTTTGTTTTTTCCTAATAGTACGTTCACAAACACTTGATGTTGAGAAATTGAGATTATTTCGAAAATTGAGTTGATTTTCTCCTTTATTTACATACATTTTTTCCTATATATTTTTCAAAAATTTATCTGTTAAAGAAAATCAACTCGCTACTTGATTTTCTGATAATCACTTCAAAATCACGCCGTTCGTCCATAAAATTTCGATTTTTGTATTGATTATTTAAAATTTTTTTGCATAACCCTTGATTTATCAAAAAAAATATTCAAAATCAGAAATTATGTTTATTAATGTTTTATTGTTGCTTATTTAAAAAAAATAAATAAATTTATTTATTTTTTATTGTATCAACAATATGCCAAAAATTAAATTCTTGGTTTTAAAAAACGATTGTGAACACTGGACATTTTACTTGATTTGTACATGATAATCAGCTCAATTTCGGAGTTTGTTAAAAATTGTATACAATTTACTTTGACATTGTTAGCTGCTATGAATTTTTATGATAAATGTTCATCACATATTAAAATACCAATTATTATACATATACATATATGGAAAAATATTTATCTTAAACCGAAAAAAAGCACTTCAAATTCTGTCGTTTAAGTTTTGCTGAAAAAAAACTTAGATATGCATCTTTTATACTGCATTATTTATCTTAACGGTAATATTTTTTAGCTTCTAAAAAATTTGACATCTATCTATTTCTTTTGTTGTCATTTAAAAAAAAAAGATACATCAATCAAAATAACTTTTTTTGTGGTTTGTTTTCCAAATAAAAAAAATTTTTTGGTTTGGATATTAGCATTATTATTCAGACATTAGAGTTATTTATCTGAATTCTGAAGTGATTAATATTGTAAACTAAAAAAACTCAAGTTATTACTTTCTAATTTTTTTTTGAATTGTCAAAAAGAAAAAATTAGTTTTTTTGTTTTTTAAAGCTTAGTACAAATGGATGATGATGTTGCAACAGAATTTATATTATCTTTAAATAAATCTCCCGATATTTCGTCCGAAATTTTATTAGAAGATACAGTGTCAAATATTGTAAATGATCAGAATAGATGTAGAAAGTGTGGAAATGTAAAAAACGATGTTCAAAATCAAAACAGAACTGATGTTCAAGTAAAAGTTGGAGACAATAAATATAATTTAGAAAGCAATCAAGTTGTGAATATTGAATCATTTGAGTCAAACGAAAATCCTTTTAATCCAGTAGAAAAAAGATTTTCCGAGTGGATACATTGTATGTGTGTTGTGACGTTTGATCTTGAATTGGGGCAAGCAATGGAGGTAATTTTAAGTTTTTATTAATAGAAATCAATGTCAGAGTATTTATTTAGCTACTCTCTTTTTAATTTCTTACGCTATGAAAATAATAAAATGTACTATATATATATATATATATATATACATATATTTGACTGAATATGTAGAATCTTGTACTATAAAAAAAAAAAAAAAATTTGTAAACAATGAAGAAAATACTTTTTGCGAAAATTTAAATTAATTATATTAAATTGTAGCTCAAACGAATAAATGAAACATATCCGGTCAATCATTAATATTTATGTAGTTAACTTTAAAAAAAAAAAGCAATTTTGAAAAAATTGATGTAAATATATATGTTTTTAAACATGTTCTTTTATTTTAAGGATTTTTATCCAAGAAATGTTATTTTAACTGAGCAGGAGAAAATGAATATTTGCTATTTAGCATTTCCTGATTCGAATTCAAGTTGTATGGGAGATACGCAATATCATGTCCGTTTAAGATTATCTTCGGACAATATTGAATTATTACCTTTAAACTCTGTACAACAAAAATTCAGTGCTCAATGTATATCTGTGCAAAGACCTGATTTAACACATTATTGGGGATTTGTATATTTTCGACAAAAAAAAGATAAAACAATACCAAGAGGATATTTTCAAAAAGTTTGTATTAAATACTTATTAATAAATAATCATATTTGCATTATTTGATTATTATTTTCAGAGTTTTATCTTATTAACACGTTTACCATTTTTTAATTTATTTAATGAAATTGTATCAGTAATTGCACCACGATATTTTCATGATGGAAAACAAATTTTACAAATTGTATATAATCAAATAAATAATTGGCCAACATTGCAAGCTGGTGAAACTTATGCCCTACATTTATTAGGTACTGTGTATCAAACTATTATACCGAAATCAAATCATAAAACTCACAGTAATACAAACTCCGGCAATAATATTAAAATTAACAGAAATCAAAATAGTACTGAAAATACAATTGAAATTAACAAATGTGATAATGATAACCGTAAAAATAATATAAATGAAAATCAAATTGGAAGTCTATGTACTAAATGTGAAAATGATATAAAACAAAAGAATAGTATAAAAGAATTTGTTGGTCCAATGTTACCACCACAAGTCTTAACTTCAGTACATGAAATTGATATATTTCGATCTTTGTCAGCTTACATATCTAACATATATACGTTATGGGAATTAGTATTAGTAGCAGAACCTATTGTTGTAATGGGATCATCTCCAATTGATTGTTCTCATATGGTACAATCACTAATATCTCTTATTTATCCATTGTGTTATTTAGCAGAATCTCGTCCATATTTCACAATACATGACAGTGAATTTAAAGAATTTACTTCGCCATCAATAAATTTCTCTGATGTTAATAACGGAAATTTAACTGGTAGTGGTAAGAATAATTAAAATAAAATTATAAAACTTAAAATAGTAATTTAAATTTATTATTAGGTAATACAAATTCTTCAGCAACAAATAATACAAATTTAGTACCACCATCAATTATATTAGGTGTAACAAATCCATTTTTTGGAAAATTATTACAAAATTGGCCTAATATGATTAAACTTCCTGACAGCTCTCAACATGTATATTCTATTATACCAAAATTTTCATTTGGTAACAGTAGCAGTAATATAACAGATAATGAAAACAGTAATAATTACAATAACATAGGTTATTGCAGCATATCAAATCCTTCTACAATAAAAGTAAAAAATTCTGAACTTTTAACAAACTATAGTAGCAGTAATAGTAATTCAAACTTAATGAATATTGTTACTGGAAATATTGATCTTAAAAATACACCTGGACTTTATTTAAAATATAAACCTTTCTTAAAAAAAGATAAATCGCTAATCAAAAAAATTCAATTGGGAATTAAAACAAAACGGCCTGAACAAGTTCAATCAGCTTTATTGCGACGACATTTTTTAGAATTAACACAAAGTTTTATGATACCACTTGAACGATATATGGCATCATTAATGCCATTACAAAAAGATATTAGTCCATTTAAAGCAGCACCTAATCCTAATGAGTTCAAACAAGATGAATTTTTAGCAACATTGGAACAATCGGGTCCGCAATTGACATCTTCATTGAAAGGTAACTGGAAAGGACTATATAAAAGATTTTTCAAATCGCCAAACTTTAATGGATGGTATGAAAATCGATATAAAGAATTAAAAAATACACTACAAGAACTGCAACTGCAAGCACTATCCGATGCGGTAAATTAAATTTTTTTTGTGAGTTTATTGATGAAATGTATAATATTTTATTTAATTTTTTAAGGATTTAAACCAATGGGCACAGGGTAAACAAGAAGTCGAAATAATTGACATGATATTAAAGTTAAAACAAAAATTAACACTTTGCTCTGAGTCACAAATAATTACAACCAACTTTTTAAAATCTCCAACAAGAATTCAAATTTTAAAACAAATTGATAGTATAACACAGTCTTTACCAGATGATTTAAAAATTATCATACAAAAATCAACTTCAACTACAAAAACTCAAACAAATTAAAAAAAAAAAAAAAACTAAATATTGTATATTCTAATAGAACAAAAATCTTTAGGTTATTTCAATAAACATTTTTATAAAAAAAAATTGGATTTCTTATTTTTAATATGTACATAATTCATACCTAACACAGGAAGGCTAATTTTCATGGAAAAAAATATCGGCGATATTTGTTAGAGCATAGGCAGAAGATACAAAAACACTACTTGTGTGACAGAGAAAAAATACAAAAACATCGGTACAAGCGTTTAGAAAATATCGGAGATATACCAAAATATCGGATGAAATTTAGCTCGATGAAGCTAAATTTTCTATAATTATCTCCGATATTTTTAACACATACGTAAAAAATGTGTATGTACACAAAAAAAATGGACACACTACTACATTCTTATGGATACATGACATTTGAATTCATTATTTTTCTCCTTCTTTCCTATTGGTAGCATTAAGTATATTTTACTCTTTCTAAATATCCGATATTGGATGAAATTTTTTCCATGAAAATTAGCCTTTAGGGAGCCACTTCAGTCGAAAAACTTTTTTCTTTCTTTCGTAACGGATTAATAGCACAAAAGTATTTTTCAGTTAACGTAATTAATATTCTAAATTATATATTCAATTACAACTTTTAAAATTACTTTTTGAAAATTTTAAAATTCTGAAATAAATTTTGTTATACATAAAAATTTATGAAAATTATGTCGAATTAAAAATATATTACGATCATTTCTATAGCTTATAAAGCTTGTTACAAAAAGACGCATGCAAGATTAGAATTTTTCAATCTTTTTCCTTTTTTACTTATCTACAAAATGGTGGTTTTCTAAAATGTTCGTTCTGTTGAAACCGTTTGAATTTTGTGATCCAATTTAAAATTTCTGTCAACAAGTAAAAAAAATGGATTTTGTCTAAACTTGATTATGGGCGATGAAATCCGTACTCCCTGTAGCGATTTACGGTTCCTTTTGAAACGAATCAGTTCTAAAAAAAAGTACAGTTTCTGACAGACGCGTCAATAATGTTTTGCGTTTTTTTTTTTAATCGACATCATATTTTTGACATTTAAGAAATTTTACAATGATACGATGATTGATGAAGTCCTGGTGTGGAAGCACGTAACTTTGTTTCAATCGCTTCTATTCTTCTAATCAAAAATATATTGGATTTAGAAATAAAAATCATAAGTATAAATATAATGGGCTTAATTATTGAAAACGTGCAGAAATCATAAATGCTACCGAAATATCAAATTAACTATTGTCGTCTGATTGAAAACGCACGGAAAATGTTTTTTTCGAAGTTAATTTATTTGTCAAAATGTTCCGCTTTAGTTTGTTGTGTATAAGTCAAACGCGTGGATATGTTCGTGTTTTAAAAAAATTAAAACATTTAGGCTAAGTTCACATGGGATGCATGCATCCGGATGCAAAAATTTGATTGGTTGAAAATATTGGATTGGTTTTTGCATCCTCTATAAGAAGCATAGAAGATGCAAATTCGTTTTAACGTAAAATACAAACGTAAAATCAAACGTCAAAAATTTTAAACGTTAAATATTTTGAAACATTTTGAAGATGGATATAATAAAAGATATACTTTAGAAGCTATTAATTAATTTTATGTGTATTAATAAATTGTATTTAGTTTATATTAATTAAAATTTTCTCTAGTTTAACCATTTTGTATTTTGTAAATAAAGAATTTTTCATCAAATGTCAAAACTTTACTAATACTTTAAATAAAACTTTCAAAATAAAAACATCGCCGTTTTGCATCTCGTGAACGAGTGGATGCAACTATACAAGAAATTAGTTAATGTTACCGAAGAGTACACGAAATGTAACCGAAATAAATTTTGTATCTGGATGCATGCACCCCATATGAATTTACGGTTATGTAAGTTTTCCATTTATTTTAAATCTTTTATGTGAACAAACTGAAAAATTTAAGTTTTTTAATTTATGTTATACTAAAATTTGTTTTTGACAGCTGTCATTTAATTTTGAATTAAAATTTAATCACGCGTTTTCAAACATAGAGTGAAGCTGAATAATCGTTTTTGAGTGGCGTGCGTTTTCAATTACAAGCTACAATATTTGCATTTTAATAAATTTATAATTGCAATAGCGTAGGTTGCAAGAAGTCCCAGTATTTTGAAAATAAGAAAAAAATAAAACAACATGTTTGAAACAAGTTACGTGCTTCCACCCTTTCAAACATATTTCGTGTCGATAATAAAATAATCTTAATAAAAACAACATTCTATTGTTATTTAAAATTAGATATTTTTAAATAAGAAACTGTTAAGTTTTCAAAATTTTTGTGACAAAAATTTAAATAATTTTAAGTTGATTAAAGGCAAAAGGGAAAAAAATTAATAAATTGGGTATGTAGATTTTTCTTTATAAAGTGAAATATAAAATTTTAAAACGGTAAAAAAATGTTTTACATGATCATATAAGGTTCAAAGAAAAAAAAAAACGATGAATTTAAAATATGTATGGAAACCTTTAAGTGATACACTTAGTTTGATAATATACATATATATATAAATATATATATATATATATAATAATCTGTATTCAGAATACACAAATTTTGCTAAAAACCAACTTTTTATTAGTTAATTTATAATAAGAAAACACTTAAAATTGTACGAAAGACTTATTGGAAGTTAAATAATTTATTTTATTTTAATTTTTTTTTTTCTTATATGATTTTATTATTCCTTGCTTTTCGTAATTTTTAATTGTTTCACTTGCGAGAAATCATTATGCTTAAACTTGGACCAGAATCTTTTAAAATTTGATTAGCAGCATTTATATCCAATTTTGTAAAATCATATCCATCGACATCAAGAATTTTATCATCAATTTTGAGCAAACTTGCAGCCGATGTGTTTTGTGTAATTATACTAACAAATATACCTTCATGTTGTATTTCTTTAATTTCAAAACCAATAGCTGGATCTTTTTTAACCATTACTTGTTTCTGAAATACAAAAAAAAAAATTCAATAATTGCATTAATAAAAAAAAATTGAATATGTGAGAAAACAAATATGTATTAATAATTAATAAACAATATGTCTATCTAAATATCAAAATATTGTAAGCATATCGATATTTATATATGTATATATACAATTCGTTTTCTTTTTATCCGACATTGAATGGATTTTTATATTTTTATTTTTAGTGTTGTTTTTAACGAAAATTATTATCTTTGTTTATTACGAACATAACGGTATAACACAAAAACTGTAATTAGAGTACTCAAAATACATATTATTTGATAACTCCCACAGTTTGATAGCTCAAAACATATAAGAAATAAGTGTAATAAGGTCCTTTATTAGGAAATTTATTTCTTTATGCTTAAGAAAACGATTCAAATTTATATTCAGGTATATTTGTGTCACTGAAATTACAAAATATCTTTCTCTTTCTTAGAAATTTATTAGAAATCTAAATAAAAAAAAAAAAAAATGAAAATAATAAAAAAATTTACAATCTAAAAAATAATAATAATAATAAAAGAACTTACAACTGTTGGATTTTTATGCGTTCCAAATAACCATTTTTGTGAATTCAATTTTTTTTGATTAGTATTTGAAAATGTTGCTGTTACAAATTTTAATTCATCTGAATTTTTATCAACTATTTGCTCTGATGGAATTCTAAAATCTTTTTCAGTAGCTGAGTTAATATCATTTTTATTACTAATTTCTTCTACATCCTTAATATTATTTTCATCATTAATAGTATCTAAACTTGTTTTCATTTTTGTTCTTTTAGAATTAATAATAGCATTTTGTGTTGCTATTAATTTAATATAATTTTCATCATTATTATAGTTAATATTATTAAGATCATTATTTTTATGATTATTATTTAAATAATTTAAATTTTGAATTTGATTAACATCATCATTTTTATCACTATCAATATTATTTTTGTCTAAAACGTTATTTATATTAATATCTAAAATATTTTCAGTCGGATTAACAATATCTTGATTAATATCATTATTATTTTTTATTATTGAATCCTCAAATTGTTGTTTTTGAGAATATCTTATATTCCTTAATGTATTATAATTTAATAAATCCTCTTGTGATTTTTTTGTATAATTTTTTGCTACATAATAAGGCGGAGGACTGGTTAAACTATTAAACCTTTGTGACTGTTGTAGTTCATTGTTTGATATTAAACAATGATTATGTAATGGCAGTGTATTTTGTTGATTTTCTGTTGATGATGATGATGATTGTCTATTTTTATTATTATTTACTAAATTTGAAGTATTTGTGGATAAAGAAGAACTTGTTAATGGGCTTGCAGATAATGGTGGTGTTGATAATGAATCATTTACAGTTAAATAATGTACAAGATTAATATCTTGACAATTGTTAGTACCTGAATAATTTTCAATTGTACTAAGTTCATGATTATTTGGAATGTTCGATTGATTAACTCCATTCGTAATTGAATTTTCTTGTATGAGATGTTGTTCTGGTAATTTTTGATGATTATTAGTCAATTGTAAATGATATTGTATAGGAATATTTTGTTGTGAAACTAATCCATCAGATGAAGAACAATGAATATACATGTTATTTTGATTCAATCCTGTATAATCGATAATTTCATATGAATTATATGGTTGACCATTAGTAATAACTTGAGTATTTGTAAGATTTTGTTGTTGTTGAAATTGTTTTCCAATTAAATTTCCACCTAATTGCTGATGTTGTGGATTTCGCATTGTAAGTTGTTGATAATCAATGCATTGCAAAGAAGGATCACATGCATTTTGTAATTGAGATGCCATTAATTCAGAATCCATTTTATTTAAATAAGTATCATTATTAAATATTTGATTTTGTAATTCATTATTAATAATTGATTTTGTATTTAAATGAGGTATTGATTCTTTTGGCATACCTAAATTATCTTGTACTTTAATAATTTTAGTGTCATAAAGTTGCTCTTGCTGATTATGTTGATTGCGAATATATTTAGCCATAACACGTAATTCTTTTGGATAAGGAGTTGGAGAGCGCATCAATTTTGATGTGATAGATAAGGCATCATTTGAAGTAGAAGAGCTTGGATTCATTGCTATATTTTTGTTTCCAGTAACATTTTCTAAAATATATGATGGAATAATAAAATAAGAAATTTATATGTTAACATAATTTATTTTTTTTAATATGTTTACTGTTTTTGTGGTAAAATGTAGTAAAATAATTAGAAAATTAATAGGATCTTACACATTTCTTTTTCTACAATAATGTTCCACATTTTTTAACGTTCAAACTAATTTATTTCTTTTAATTTCTTTTTTATAATCTACTTGATAATTTAGCTATTTATTTTTTTTTTCATTATATTATATTAAGAAGCAAAGCAAAAACAAATAATTTTAATATATTTTTTTAATCTACACTTACCATTTTCAGAATTATTTTTAATATCAGTTTCATCGGCAAACCATATTTTTTTTAAAGGACTTGCAGTAATTTGATTTTCTTTTCCGTTCATATTATTTCTATTAAGTAAACATAATTGCTTTTGTTCAAAATATAACCATTGAGGTTTACTACAATTAAAATTTAGCATATTATGATAACCATTAATAGCTTGATTTTCTGCATTAATTAGCATATTTTGTTCTTGTTGTCTATTTTTTTCAGATATATTTAAATTTTCTTCATTTTGAATTTCTATACTATCATAATTACCTTCATTATTTAAAACATATAAAGGTATTTTTCTTTCATCATTAGTTTGCTGAGGTAATAAGTAACAAGTTAAATATAACTGATTTGTATCATAATATTGTAATGGTATTAAAGGTTGCGTTTGATTTTCATGTAACCATAAAGCATGTAAATTTTTTAAATTTAATATTGATACTGGTAAATATGTAATGATGTTATTAATAATATTAAGTACTGTTAAATTAATTAAAAGTCCAATATTATCTGGAAGTTCATTTAAATGATTGCTATGTACTGATAATACTGTTAAATTTTGGCAATGAGATAATTCATTAGGCAAGCGTCTTAAAGCATTTTCATCTAGTTCTAAAAATTTTAATTTTTTTAACATTCCAATTGTATTCGGTAAACGCATAATAGAATTATTTTTTAATATTATTTCTTCTATATTTATTAAATGGCATATTGAATCTGGTAATTCTTTCAATTGATTATTATCACATTTAAGTGTTATTAATTGTTTTAACATTCCAATTGAAAATGGAATATCTTCTAGTTCATTTGTTGAGACGGACATTACTTGTAAATTTCTCCAATTGCTTATTTCATTTGGTAATGATATTAATTGATTACTATTTGCTTCAAAATGAATTAATTCACTTAAATTCGAAATATTTACTGGTATACGGCATATTTTATTAAAATCTATCCAAAGTTCTCTTAATTGATTTAAATTACCAACCACCTTTACATATTTAATTAATTAAATTAGTATTTTGAATATATTTATAAATTTAAATTTTGTATATATTTTAATAAAATGAAATAAAGCAAAAAATTATAGGTACATGATATTAATTTCGAAAACAATAATTATATTCATTAAAATAATTATTTAAGAAGTTTTTGTTTTATTTCAACACTGTTTTACCCTATTAACATATTATTAATTAAATTTTGTTTCATTTTTTTTATTTTAAATAATTATATAAAAAAAAATAATATATTAAAAAGAAAAATATGTATGTTCAAGAATAATAATTATACAACGAATTTTTAATTAAACTTAACATAATTTCTAATTTTTTTTAATATATATTAAATAATTTAATTTGATTTTAGAAAATTTCTATATAATTTTTTGCTATATTTTTTTTTTTTTTTTGTTAAATTACCTCTGGTAATTCGGTAAATTCATTAGCACCAATATCTAATCTTTGTAATGCTGCTAATAACCCAATAGATTTTGGTAGTGTTATTAAATTATTGGAACGTAATTCTAAAATTTTTAAATTAATTAAACGGCCAATATTTGTTGGTAAAAATTCTAAATATGTTTCATTTAACAATAGTTCTTCTAATTGTATTAAATTTGTTATGGCATCTGGTAAACGTTGTATATTATTTAAACTTAAATCAAGATGTGTTAAATTTTTTAATAATTTTATACTATCTGGAATGATTTTAATTGTATTCCTTGATAAATCTAATTGTTGTAATTGTCGTAATATACCAATATTATTTGGTATTTGATCTAATTCATTATCATTTAATTTTAATGTTTTTAATAATTGAAAATTTAATAAATCTTGAGGTAACTCGGTTAAATGATTTGATGATAATATTAAAATTTCTAAAGTTTTTTCATATTGCCATATTTCTTCCGGTAATTCTTGTAATGAACAACTCGTATAATCTAATTGATGTATTAATTCATCATTTGGAAAACGTAAACATGAAAAACAATCCCAAAATGACATTTTTAATCAGATTCTGTTTTCTTTTTTTTTTTTATTTATTTATTTTTATCTTAATTGAATACAATAACAATGCGCTACATAATTTAATACTGATGAATAGTCTAAGTGTAAAACAAAATTGAAAAAAATGTAATATTAAAATACTCTATTATAAATATTTTTTTTTGATATTTTTTCTAAAACAAATATAATTCAAGTAATTTTTATTTTACAAAAAAAAAAAATTCGCATAAACTAAATTAAAAAAAAAAAAACTAGTTAATATTTTTTTTTATTATTAAACCACACAAAAATAAAACAGAATTTAATAATTATATAATTTGACTACAGAAATTTCTCATTTAAATAAAATTAAATTTAAAATGTTAAATAAAAATTAATTCTAATTTTAAATGTTTTTTTTTTAATATTTCGAAAATTTAATTTATATATTTATTTTACTACTAGAGTTTTGTAAATATGAGAGTATAAAAGTTTGGCACCCAAAATGTATAATAATATAATATAATTTATAATAATTTTAAACTAATTATTTATAAGTAACATAATAATAAAAATAAATGTCATTTCCACAAAAATATTTCATTTAAGTTTTTTTTTCATTTAACTAGAACCTAAAATTAAAACAAAAAAAAAAATTAGTACATTAAAAATTTAAACAAATATAATATATAAGTACATGTATAAATATGTATATATATGTATATATTATTTTTTTTTTTTTAAAGGAAGCAAATAAAAAAAAAAAAAGCAAAATGCATAAGAAATTATAGAACGAATTAATGCTTTTCAACAAGAATAACATATTATTATTATTATTATAGTTAATATAAATTTATATATTTATTTATTTATTTACACAATAAAACGTACTGTTTTAAAATAAATACCAAAAAAAAGAAAAATAACATAACATAACTAAAATATAAATAAAAATTAAATATAAGTATGCTATCTGTAAAAAAAAAAAAACAGAAAAAAAAAAAAAACATTCTACATATTTGATTTTCATTAAAAATTAGCAATACATATTTTGAAAATATGTACATACATCAAGTCAATTTGAAAAAAAAAAAAATGGAAAGGATCATATTAATTCGATTTATAGTAAAATAGATTTTATTACATACATATATGCACAATAAATTCTAGAGTATAGAATATTTACTAAAAAGACACATGCGTAATTAATATTTGTTTTTTTTTTATTGTATATATTTACAAATAAAATAATGTTTTGTTTTTAAAAAAAAATAAGAACATATTTTTTTTTTGCATTTTTTTGTTTTTGTAAACATATGTGTACATAGTACACATTTTATTTTAAGAAATTAATACAATACTAATTAAACAATAAAAAAAAACAAAATCAAATATGAAATTTTTTTTTTTTTTTTTTTATAAGTTATATATGCATATAATATATAAAATTTATATTCTAATTTAATAAAATACCTTTTTACAGAAATTTTCTTTTTAATTTTGTATTTTATGTAAAAATTAAAAAATATGTATGTATGTAACATTCACTAGATAAATTTATGAATACAATTTTTTTAATAATTAATATTTGCATTCACCCAATTTTTTTTTTTTTTTATATTTAATTTAATTTAATAAAATTAAAAAATAGTATTTGATTACCACCAACATATGGCAAAATATTATAGACAAAAAAAATTTTTTTTCATTATAGTCAAATACACTATGGTATAATTTTGAGAATTCAATTTAATCATTTTTTTTTTTTTTTTGTTTTCATTTAAAAATTTAATTTACTTTTTTTATTTTACATTTATTAAATATCCTTTTAAATAAAATTTAGTTTGAGTTCTTTTTAATTTAAAAAAAAAAAATAAAAAAAAAGAAAATGGTATCAACAAAGAACTATCCTAGTACTTAATATTTTATATCAACTGCAATTATTATAATAACACATTTAAACAACATATTTTTTATTAATTAAATATTATTGAATAATCTAAAATTTTTTAAAAATTATTTATAATTTAATTATATTTCTTGGAATTAATATTTATAATTTCTTTTCCATCAAAAACAATTTTCTGTAAATTATATTATATATGAAATATACCAAAATATACATATATAGCTTTGTGTATTTACAAAATCAAACAAAAAAAAATTTTTTTTTTTTTTTTTTGACATATAAAGCTTTGCTTTAAATAAAGGCGAATGACAATAAAATGACAATTTGTTACAGTCAAAACAGTGCTACCATCATTTTGAAATCGAATGAATGGTTTTTTTTAACCCTAAAATCATGGTAGCAAGCAGAAATATAAAATAAAAATACAAAAATTAGAAAGATTTTTATAAAGAAAATTATCATTATTTTTGAAAATTAACAGTTAACTCCAAAATTTATCAATTTCTTTTTCTTCGAAAATATTTGCTAGTAAATATGAGCTATGAAGAGCAGCTCTCTCCATTTGTCATCTATTTTTGCAAAGAAAGATTTTTTAAAAATCATGGAAGTAATGTAGTTAGTTCATATAGTGATGGTATACAGTTCATATGTGCTTTTGAATCTAGCACTATGTTTGGATTAAAGATATAAATATTTTTATGGTATTGGATCAGCGAAATTATATTTATTTTTTTTATTTCAATACATGCTATTTGAAGAAATGTTTTGCAGTTAATTTTAAATTCTTTTTTATCAATTTCAATGCTAGTTAAATTATTTGAACCAGGTACTTACCTCGTTTTTAATATTGTCAATTTTGATAAGAATTTCGTAAAATTTTTTAAAACATATGTGTATTGCTAAGCAATGAAATACATTCCATCAATTCTGCAATGTTAAATGTGTGCAATTTTTAAAGTTGAGTGTACAAACATAAAAAGAACGTAAATTTAGGAAACATAAAAAAAAGGTGCTTTTAACGTACAATGACGAGTCTTCATAGTACATTATACAAAATTCCAAAAAAGGGTACATTTATCATGATAATTGTACGATTGACAGCACTGATTCAAAGTCATAAAATATTTTAAAACACATTTGACCTGAGTTGACTTTGACCACAGAGAGATTAATATTTCTATGTAAAGCCACCTTTATACATAGAAGCTGTTAACATTGATTTTAAATGGCTGCCATAGTCATTATGACAATTGTAAACAAAAGTTAATTTGTATGAATTTGAATATTCTTCATATACGGTATGGTAATTTTCTCTCCAGTATTAAAAATATAAGTAAAAGAATTTCCAATTAGATAATTTCTAATTGGAAAATAAAAATTTAAAACAAATATTAGTTAATAATAAACAAGTGAATAATTAAATATAAATGAATAAATAAACTAAAAATAAAAAAGTAAAACATAAGTTTTTTTTTTATTGCTATAATTCTTTATTAGTGCTGCATCATTATAGTCACTTTTTTACAATTTCTTAAATATAATAAAAATTACTTAAATATAAATACAATTTAATTAAACAAAATACCTTCTTATTATTAATTAATGTTTTTGTTTTAATTTGTATTTTCTAATTAGAAATTATTTTATTTAAATTTTTAATTTTAATTTTAGTTATTTAAATTTAATTTTTATAAAAAATTTTCATATAATATATGAAGAAGTTCATATAAAATGTCAGACCTGTCAGTATAAAGGTAGATTTGTACTTAAGGGGCCTCGGTGGCCTAGTTGGTAAGAGCGTATAAAATACGCTGTAAACATCGAAGGAGTGTGAGTTGGAATCCCACACACGTCGTAAGAGTTATTCCCCCTTACAACATGTACAGCCACACCTAAACAGGAAAGGCTGTGCAATTTACTGTCCACATTTACGTGGTAGAGAAAGAGAAATGCATTAAAAAAAATTTGCTCTGCCTGCTTAAATTTTAATAAAAGAATGTCTATACCCCGTTTAACACTTGGGCATCTCGCTTCAGCTGCAAGTTGCTCTAGTGTGAAAGGGGTTATTACAATAAGCAGGGACACTCATAGCGTTTTTTTTTATCTGGCAAAAAATGTTGACCATAAAAAGAACAAAACTGAAAAAAGCCAAAATTATGTTTTTCCAATTATGCTCTTTTTTTCAGTTTTGACCGAAATACATTTTAGCAAAGAACGGAACAGAGACATAATTTTTGTTTCCATTTTTTTTTTTGTTAAGTGGCAACTGACAGATGACTAATTTTATAATACTAGTTGTTCATTACAAATTTAAAATGTTTATTACTAAAGAGATTTTTATAATTTATTTTTATAATTGACTTTCATGCTCGAAAGATGAAAAAAACGATTGCAATATAGCCTTTTCAGAAATTTTTATGTTATTATTATATTATGTGGTTATTACTATTTGAGTGGCCTGATAGTTATGTAGACATACTTTTTAGTGTTATTATTCTGGAGAGTGAAAAATTGGCTCTCGGAAATAACTCCGCAAGACATAATCCAAAAAATAAATAAAACAAAATATTTTATATGGAAAATACTAGTACACCGCAAAAATTGAGGCGTTATTTCATTTTTTTGCGGTTCTGATTTTAATCCCCCAAAACAAAATAATTTTGCAAATGAAATAAACCCCAAAAATAACTGTATTTTGTGGATTATTTCATTTATTTGATGAATGTATTTTGGTTTTTTTGATTAAATTAATTAAACTTTTATATTTGTTTTAAATATTCCAGTTTCAAGTTTGTCCTTCTAGAGTTATGAAAATTCAAATCCTATCTGATGAACTTTATAACCTGCAGGCTTTGACAACTTTTTCAATTTTCAAAATTTCTGACCCTGACTTTGTAAAAATTTCTCCTAATCAAGAATCTCGCATATACATTTTGAATCCAACTCTAAAATCTCTCCTAAGTCAGAATCTCGTATATACATATGTAAATATTCTGGAGAAAAATACATATTCTGGTTATAATAGTATATCTTCTAAAATATTAAAGAAATTTTCTGATAAAATTACCCAGTCCTAGTACAATTTATTAATAATGCTTTAGAGTCTGGTAGTTTTCCTGAATCTTTAAAACTTGCTACGGTTACACCTATACATAAAGCTGGCGGAAAAACAAATCCCTCAAACTACCGGCCATCTATACGACCATACAGCCATACTTAATGGCTAGGGTCTAAAAATAAAATGATTATAATACAATAAAAAACTATGTAAAAACCACTTAGTATGTAAATAAAAAAAAAATTTTAATAAAGAAAAAAAAAAAAAAACAAAAGAGAATAAATAAAATAGCCTGATTTCGTAGCCAACTTTAAAATTCGTCCTATTTTTCGGGATTTTTTGTTCGTCCAAATGTAGTGGATTATTTTATGTTATTTAAATTTTCTTAGTAGATAACATCTTAAAAAAATTTGGGCGATTATTTAATTTTCAATTTGGGATGTTATTCTATAATGAAATAATGTTATTGTATGTTAATATTTTTTACGGGGCTATTTCCCGTAGCCTGAAAAACTTTATTGTCCCGACAATTATTTTCAGGTTAAGTTTTTAAAAAAAATGTTGCCCTGTGCGAGTTTGCATCTACATTTCTTTTCAGAAAAAAATACGTGCCCAAAATTTTTTAAGAAAAGACCACGAATAAAAATTTCAAATTTGCATTTTTTTCAGAAAAGAATGAAAATGTGACCTGAAAAAAAGTACGACCCCAGTTATTTTTCAGAGAAGAAATCGCTATCAGTCTTTTGATAATTTTTCTCATGACCTTTGGTACTGTTATCCGTTACTTTTTTTTTTTTTTAGAAATTATTAATTAGTAATAAGAAGTTTCTTGCAAGAAAGGGATAAAAAATATTTGGAATTATGAGAAAACAATTTCTAAATATAAAAAAGAAATCCGAAAACTCATAACCAAATTTTATTTGCAGTCGTTTTTTACAGATTTTAAGCATATTTTCATATCTATTTTGCTGTATCAGTAAAACCTGAATTTTTCCCTTAAAAATTTGAATTTTAAACTGGAAAAGGAGTTACTGTGTACTGTAAAGGCTAATTGCTAAATATAAAAACGAAATTCGAAATTCATAACCACATTTTATTGTCTGAAAATGGATTTTGAAATTACTAAATTTTTAAATGGACTTTTCTACCATTTCCAGCGACTTTATGAAGATTTTAACAATATTTTGCTGTTAAGAATATTAATAAAACGATGTCGGTAAATATATCTATGTATATATATAGTTCAACAAAAATAAAATTTTTTATTGAAAAAAACTTGGAATTTTTTAATCAATTTTTAAATAATTTCTAGGTAATATTTGGTAATATATAGTTCTTTATTTTTTTAGCTTATTTTTATACACACCCTTCCTTCAATAATTTTTTTTCTAGTTTTTTCAGAGGCTATGTTTTTTTTCCAAGACAACTTGATGCTGGACGTATTCAAATTCTTTTGTAAATGTGGAGTTTTATATTTATTTGTTTTTTTCATTCTTTTCATTGTTTGTTTTTGAACCAGAAGACTAAATTCAAAAATTAATATTCAAAATAATATTTTACATAAAAAAAAATTTATTTATTCACAGCGCCAAATTTAATATTTACAACGCCATCTATTTTGCTATATGATAAACTGTCACAATTATATTTAAAGTCGATTTTAAATTGTTTTTTTATTAGAGTATCAATTTTAAAAATTGACTCAAAACTATACATATATAAGCAGATATAAGACATTACAGGTAGAACAAATTTTTATGTATATATTTATATGTATAGTCTTTGCTTAAAGTCTCTGCTAAAATGTTGTTGCTAAAATAAAGTAGGTTTTAAAAAAATGTAAAAGGTAAAAGGCCACATAATATATAATTTCTGGTTATATGGTTTTAAGTTTTTAGATATCATTTCATTTATCATTTGTACAAAATTTCAAATTCTTAAGAAACACGACAAGCTACACGACAAAAGATTTTTTTATAATTTACATTTTAGAATTTTATCAGATTTTATGTTTATTTTATGCTTATTTATTTTATGTAAACCAGTGTAAACTCAGGCTTGGAATTTTATTTATACTCAACTTTTTAACACTGAAAAAAATTTTTATAATTCAAAAATACTATAAAAAAAGTAAAAGCTAGGATTAGGATGGTTAGGGTTTGAAAATAACTTTTTTTTGGTCTTGACACTCAAAAATATTATGCAATTGAAAAATGTTAAAAAAAAGTATAAAAGTTGAAAAAGTTTGAAAGAAACTTTTTTTGTTTTTAATGTCATCTGTTGGCAAATTTTGTTTTACGTTTTAGACTTGGTGTTTGACTTAACTATGCATACCTGTATTTTATCAGATTTTTTTTGGGAATGTATTCTCATAAATCTCAGGTCTGTTGTTTAATTGTTTTTTTTTTTTTGGGAATAAAATCATGAAATATAACCAGAAATTATATATATAACCAGTATATAATATAACCAGTAAATACTAAAGTCTCCATTGTGGATTTCATGTTTAAACTTTAATTTTTTTTTATGTGTGTTTGGTTGGGATATAGGATAATTTTTTTTTTTTTTATAGTTGTATTAGAAAAGTTGTTTTCACCACATGTGAATTTAAAAGTTGTTTTCACCACATGTGAAATGTTACATGTTATCAGTTATTATTCTGATATTATGGTACATGTATATAAAAAACGAAAAGTTAGGTATCCTAAATTATGTATATAGTTATGTTTGTTATATTATTACAATTGATAGAAAAAAAAAGGATAACATACATACATAAATAAATATTTCCATATAGGTATATGAAGCGTCTTCTACATATTCGACAACTGTGAAAAAAGAATCGACGATACATTTAGCACCTGATTGATTCCATTTCCCATGAGATTAGGTGACAAGAAAGAACAAAATAGAATGATCCTAACTTTTTATTAAAATTTGATATTTAATATCTTTTTTTATTTATTTATTTATTATTTAATTCAACGTTTTTTTTTAAAGGAATAATTTCTAAATATTAATTTTATACAAAATTACAGATTAAAATTAATTAATTTAATTTATTTGATATTGAAAAATTTAATTCTTAATATAATTTATAGCGAATTTTTTTTAAATTTCATATAATTTGATTAATTTTTTATAGAGGAAGGTACATTATACATTTTTAACCCAGAGTACATTATTGTTTTTTGAGCATTTTCCGATCAAAAAAAAATTTAATCTAAAGTTGAAAATGTTGCGAAAACGATAATGTTGAACGTCTTGTACTTGAGTCAGTTTATTTGTTAAAAAGATATGGAAGGCATACCATTTTCCATTTTAAATACAAAAACTAAAACATTTAATACCTATTTAGTTTTAAAATTATTCTCATACCTAAATTTTGTAGCCTGTCCATACATTCACTATAGTTGAAAAAGCAACTATGGTAGAACAACAATATTCAAAATGTGGTTTAACCATCGTATTGTAAATTTGCACATTTTAATATAATTTTATTTCTTATACTTCTTAAGAAACTAATATTCTTAGCTACTTTTTTACATACATAAGATACATATATACTCAATGTACTTCTTAAAATTTAACTTATTGTCTATGACTACTCCTAAATATTTAATTTCTTTAACTATTTCTATTCGGTTTTTTTCAATTAATAATTCTTTATTTAAATTTCCATTTATACACGCACATTCCTTTTGTTTCCCCAATATTTAGACTATAAGTTTATTCGCTTTAAACCATACATTCAATAATTTAAGATTTTAATTTATTTTATATAAACATTCATCCACAGAGCATTAGAGCATCATCAGGAAATAATAACATTTTTTAATACTTTACAGCCAATTCAATACATTAATGAAAATCAGAAATAGTAACACATACCCAAAACAGTCCCTTGTGGAACTTCTATATGAACATTTATTGCTCATGAAATGTTATTATTTACTCTATAGTTCTTTGACACCGATTACTTAGGTATGATTTGAACCAATTATATTCTTTGTTCCGCACACGGTATTTATCCAATTTTTTTTTTAATAACAATTTCCGATCTACAGTCTCAAAAGCTCTTCTTAGATCAATGAACACCGCTATAACAATCTTATTGTTGTGTATCTCAGTTTTCCAATTTGCAACGACTAAATTAATCAATGATTCACAGTTGTGTTTCTTTTTGAACCCTGATTGGTTTTCAGAAAGTATTTTATTCTTTTCCAAGAAGTCTGGTCAACTGGAAATTAACTATACCTTCTCAATTATTTTTGCTTCTGTGGTAATCATATTAATTGTTTGAAATTCCGACGGTTTTTTAATATCTTTTAACTTTTCTATTGAAATTATCAACGTTTCTTTCCATTTTTCAGGATAAACTCCAGATGCTAATGATTCATTTACTATTTCTAATAAATTCATCAAAACATCTTGTTTTGATTTTAAATACCTATACAGATTAACAGATACCTACTTATCAAATTGTTTTCTCTAAATTTTTAGATGAATTCAAAACAAAAAACGATTTTTATTTTTTTTTAAATAATCGATTAGTTAATTAATTACCAATTACCAATTTTGTTAGTTTTAAATGATATTCTCCTGACATATGTATGTAGATAAATACTTGAAAATGAAATGATAATGATTATCCTGCCATAGTTATAATAATAAATAAAATTTTAAATGTTAATTTTTTGAATCACGAATTACCTTAAAAATATAATTTTTAGTGGATCCATAATTTAGGTAATCTACAGTTTATATCAATCTTTTTTTTTTTTTTAATTTTTCATTTAATCTCGCTATCTTAGCTTTTATTAGCCACTGTACTACGTGAGTATATAAAATGTGTATCTGGACCATGAAGACCAGGAAGTCCAATAACAAACAAAATAGAAAACAATTTTGTTTAATAGATACTAAAAATTTTCACTATTTAGCAGCAGATTGTTACAAGATAAAATACACAATTTTCCAGAGAAATATAATATGTTACATAGATATAAATACAATATACATATGTATGTACATATGCACAAAATATACATACTTACATACAAGTACCTATAACAAGAAAAAAGAAAATTAAAAGTAGAAAATAAAAATAGAAAAGAAAATAACAATAGCCTATTTGAATTGAGAGGCACGTCCATTTTCGATATGTCCGGCTAAATGTCAATTCTTTTATTTTTGTGTTTTTGTTCATTTTCATATACAAATTTTGTATTTATTCATTTGATAAATTATTTATTTATGCATGTGCATCATGTATGAAATAATTATTATATTGATTTTATTTTGCTTGAAACGCAAAGCACTTGTACATATTTACATACATATGTATATAATGCATTTTCATAAATTAATTTTTTTTTTTTAATGTTCTCTAGTAACAAATGCTCATAATTTTTCTAGCATTTTTGTCAAGGGGACGGGGGATTTTATGGAAAAACTAACACAACTCCAATTTCAAAATAAAAATAAATGTGTATTGTACATACATAAGTCTACAACAAAACTATAAAACTAATGAATTCATTAATGAGTTTTGAATTTACTCATATAACGGCTCATTGGTCAATTTCATTTTTGTTTTTTATGTTTATTATAAGTTTTTCTGAAGGGAGCGGTACGAAATCTCAACATTTTTAATCTCACTCTTTAAAATCTCGCTTTTTTAAAATTTCACCTTTTAAAATCTCGCTTTTTTAAAATATCGCTTTTAAAAATCTCACCTTTTTAAAATCTCGCTTTTTAATAAAAAAAAATTTGTATTTTTCAAATTGCAAAAATTTTTAAATTTTCTGTTTTTTTTAGACAAAATAATAAAATTTTATTACAAAAGTAATCCACATTTCCAGTTTTATTTTAAATAAACAACAAAATAAGTATCCTACATATTATACCTAACAAAAAGTAAATTAATTTTCTCAAGTACTAAAAAAAAAAAAAAATTTATATTTATATTTTGTGCAATTCTTTTTAAAAAGTCTAATTTACTCATTTTTTTTTCTCTCTTTTTATTATTCTTTTTATTTTGTATTTTTTTTATAGACGCTCTTCTTTTTGGTATACGCATACATTTTCTCCAACCTTGTCAGAGCAACTTTTTCCCCATTTCTTTCACCAATTTATAAACGCCAACATGGAATTTACAAGCCACAACCTTTTAAATTAATTTAAAATAATTATATCAACATACATTCATTAGATTAATTATCTTTTTACCTGTAGACGACGATGCCACGATTCTGCATTATTTTGCGTTCTTAGAAAATCTTAATTTTCAGAACCACCAACGGTCCAATATCTGCAGTCATATTTTGGCAGAATAGTTCTACTCAAGGGGCTTGCAAGGAAATTATCTACGTTTTACCTATTATTGAACCATCGGCTACTAAGATCATTATAGGTTTATACTATTATTAAATTATATACTAATATTATTTATTTTGTTTATATTATATACTCTATATTTACATTATATTTGGTCGTAAGAGGGTATGTAAAGAAAAAAACACTAACGACCTGTGCAGGGATGGAATGGATGGATGGAACTCCTTCGGTTAATAAGCTACACGCCTACCCACTAGGCTACCGGAGCCCATGAACTTTTCTTTTACTTATTTATTTCTGAAATGTCGTTTTTTTAAATTTCTTTTACTTTTTGAAATTATTTGGGCGCGCGTCCGAAAATTTAAGAAATTCAAAAATTAAAAGCAATTTAAAAAAGCGAGATTTTAAAAAGCGAGATTAAAAATGTCGAGATTTCGTACTAGACCCCTTTCTCAAGCACGTTTTAAGCAGATTAGAGAAGCATTTTATTAAACTCATGCAGTAACTCATCATTATTTCTACTGAGTACTGAGTACTGGACTGATTATTGGAATCGGTTGAATTATTTGATCTGGTATATTTGTCGTAATAATTTCGTATGCACCGCTATTTATTATATTTGAGGAAAAAATTTGTAACTTTTATTGCATTTCAATTATGAATTATTTTATGAAATAAGTATAAAATTTAATTTATATCTTCACAACTTTGTTAAACGCATTTTATTTATTTAATTTTTACTTTTAAAAGTACTTAACAATTTAAAACTATAAATTTTAGATGGAAATTATTTATGGAAAATTAGATTTTTATTTTTCCATATTTTATATTTCTTATTTATTATATCCAGTTAGTGTAGTTGTTTAGACACCGTCTTTTCATATGAAAGGTCTCGGGTTCAAACCCCGGCTGTGTCATATAGATTAATAAAAAATAATAGACATTTTTCTTATAATAAATAATTCGTAGAATATAATTAAATTAAAAATAAGTATATATGTCCTATAAATTATAATTAATATCAAATTGAAATTAATCTTTGTATACATATAAGGTAATAGATGGCGTAGAAATAAAAGAGACGTCTCATAGTCTTGTACAATAGCTACAGCTGAGTAAACGGCTTAGTGAAATTAATGATTCACGAAACTGAAGCTTAATCAAATATGAATAAAAATAATTTAGTGAATGCACTTTACTCCTCTATAGAAGGGGCAAAGAAAAAAAATAATTTTATTGTAAGTTAAAAAAAAAATAATTATAATTATGAATTCTGTATTTCTTTAATACATATTTTATTTAACTTAAGTTAATAGTTTTGATTTAAAAAAAAAAATTGCACCTATTTTATTTTTAATATTTATTTAAAAACAGAAAAAAATTTGTGATGATTTTAGTCAATACATTACTGATGATTTCAGTACACAGCTTATTAAATGAGCGTAGCACACAAAATGTGTTTTCACTCATTGATTAGTTTATTTATTTTCTCATCAATACATTACTGATGATTTCAGTACACAGCTTATTAATGAGCATAGTACACAAAATCTGTTTTCACTCATTCATTAGTTTATTTATTTTTTCATCAATACATTACTGATGATTTCAGTACACAGCTCATTAATGAGCATAGTACACAAAATCTGTTTTCACTCATTGATTAGTTCATTAATTTTCTCATCAGTACATTACTGATGATTTCAGTACACAGCTCATTAATGAGCATAGTACACAAAATCTGTTTTCACTCATTGATTAGTTCATTAATTTTCTCATCAGTACATTACTGATGATTTCAGTACACAGCTCATTAATGAGCATAGTACACAAAATCTGTTTTCACTCATTCATTAGTTCATTTATCTTTTAATAAATACATTACTGATGATTTCAGTACACAGCTCATTAATGAGCATAGTACACAAAATCTGTTTTCACTCATTGATTAGTTCATTAATTTTCTCATCAGTACATTACTGATGATTTCAGTACACTGCTCATTAATGAGCGTACTCCGTACCATCAGCATTCGCTCATACAATCGTTCATTGTAAACAACAGCAGTGCACTATACTTTCATCTAATCGCTCATGATAAGCTCATCAATGAACTCATAATAAGTTTATCCATACATACATATATACGCATGTATTGTATATGTAAGTTATTTTTAATGAACATTTTTCAATAAAAAGTTCTTATCTTTTTTTTTTTTTTAAATTAATACATATCTACAAAAATAAATTTTACAATTTGAATTTTGAACTGGTTGACAATTTTTATAAAATTCTTATTTGAAAAATTAAAATATTGATTTTTTTTATAATCTCTTATCTCTTAAAATTTTCTGTTTTTTTCATTTTATAGAAATTTCGTTTTTAAATGCAAAGTTCATTGATTCATTGCTGAGTGAATTTTTTATAAAAATAAATTTTGGCTATTTCAAAGTAGGTACATAATACATAATACATATTTAATATTAATATATTATGTACATATGTATGTATGTATGTATCTATATTATGTTGCAAAAATATTTTTAATTTTTGCTGTTCGTTTTTAATGTTATATTATAAAATTTAAATTTTTTAAATATTTTTAATTTATATCTGGTAAATTTATAAATAGGTCTGATATAGGACAGATTTCTAGTGTACAATTAGGTAGTAAATAAAAAAATAAAAGCTAGAGCATGGTAGGTAAGCTTTTTCACTTTTAACACAATTTGCATAAGCTGTATTAATCATCTTCTAAATATCTTCTAAATATTGATGGAGTACAATATGCACATATATGTGTTTAGACGGAAACGTCAAACACGGCATTGGGATATTTTGATGAAATGCTAAATAGAGAAATTCGATTAATAAACGATTCTAACCCGTTTTATAGATATCTTATATACAGGAGTGGATTCTTGTTCTGAAGTGATTAAAAATTTGATGCCTCCACTGAAAGAGTCTAAAGAAAAACAAGAAGAACTTCTGTTATCCACCTCTAAGTTCTTCAAATCTCAAATGGTAATTCGATAGAAATCCGTTTGTTATACGATCATTACGAATGTGAAACCATATCCCATCTCATGTATATATACCTTAGAATTGTCGAAGATTTGAAATCAATTTCCATTCCCTAACTTATATTCCTTGGACCGTAGACAGTACATGAGTACTAGGAGCCGTTACCTATTGTTTGGTCAAAAAAGAGAGGTGATTTTTAGTGGGTTAAAGTCACACATACACACACACACACACTAATACAGATCTCGTGCTCATCCCATTCTTCTATATAGTGCCTTTTGATGATTCTGCACCTATACCTTCGCTATAAAATAAAGCTCTTTAAAAGTTCATTTGAAGGTGAAAGAAAACACAAAACTATAATATATATTATAGGAAAAACAATCTTAAATATGCTTAAAGAAAAAACAACCTATATATTTGTGCCTTAAGAAATGTTTTTTTTAAGTTTGAAAATATTTTGTTTATACATAGTACAGAAAACAAAAATTTAAAAGTACATTTTAGTTTTTTTTTGTTTCTTTAATTTGTAATATTTTGCAGATAACTTTTTTTTTTTTTATGATTAGGGGTGTTAATAAATATTCAATATATAACGAAAAATTATCTGCAAATGAAGGTGCGAAAAGAAAAAATTAAAAAGTTGAAATAATCTTTTCCCAAATTAGTAAATCTTTAATTTTTTATATCTTAAAGTAAAAAAATATCTGCGATCTTAAAAATAATTCCAACATTCCAAGGGTTACGATAATTTTTAGATAAAAACTTTACAATATTATTTTTATAATGAAAATTTAAAAAAAAAATTTATAAATATTATCTTTTATTTTATTTAAAATTAGGTATATATATATAATTTTAAAAAATCGTTTACACATACATTCATCATAATTTTTTTTTGTTGTTTTTTACGAGGGAAGATGGAAAGCGTCAAAAGTCACCTAAGGAACTGCACGAAGTTCGTCTAAGGTATAGTGTTGAGCTTTAACCAATTAAACATCACCACCCTTTTAAACCAAACTTTAGGATGGGACCTTTAATACAAAATGTATAGTTTAGTTTTAGGAATATTGAAAATACATAGGACTTTTTCCACCTTTGAGGGGCTTTATAAAAAAGTTTATGCAATTGATAAGAATTTAGAAAACAAAATTTTTTTATAAAAAGTACATTGAAAGTTATGGGGAATTAAGTTTCAAAAGGGGAATACAAGCATATAGATTTCTTAATCTATTTAAATTTCTCCCTTGTTTAATGTTTTTTCGGTAGCTCGTTAAAAAAAATTGTATACCTATATCTTAATTAAAACAGGACTATATTTCATTATCTCTTTTTTCTATAAAATGGCAGCCATAAAATCACCTGATTTCTTAATTTATAATATTCCTCATTATCACGTCCCTCCCACCATTCATTTGATTTTTTTACTGTTTTTATATTCATATTTACTATATACATAATATGAAATGGAAATTAAATTTCTTTGTGTATAATCTATTTTGTGTAAAATCTATGAAATTTTAATGAATTTTTAATGCCGTTAATATACATTATATCCTTTTAGGACGAGTACATCAATCAATTGATCAATTACATCAACCTATATACATCAATTTTATTATGGGATTAGAAAGGTTGCTGGGTTAAAACTTCCGTCGTCATAAACCCCATTTGCGATCCCATTATTGGATCTTTTGATTCATTAAAGTTGAATTTTTTTCGAATGAGTTCGAAGTGTCATTTGATCGAAGTGTCATGGCATCAGAAATTTTGGCCCTGCACCATTAGAAAGTACATACATTATTGATTTTAAAATCTTTTTAAAATCGAATCTATTATGTACCTACTCAGATAATCCGCATATATCTATAGGTATGCCTTGTTAAAAAAAAAGTTCTTATACCTCACCACTGATATATGTACATACATAATATATTATATAAAAAATTAATTACTATAATTAAAAATATGGTATAATTATAAATAAAATCGTAAAAAAAAAATCCAAACAAAAATATACATAATATGATCCCATCACATTAAAAACAATGACTCGCTTTAAAAACAAAAATAATAATAAATTTGCAATTTTATATACATATATATATATATTAAAATATATTTAATAAAATTATTATTAAATATATCGATCACAAAAATGTCTTAAGATTAAAATAATGCAATCTCATTTATCATCATTGTATCGAATGACTTTGCATTAATTTTTTTCTTGACCACAAAATCACTAACTAAGCGCGCTAAAGTTTCTAACATACATATGTATGTACATGTGTGTTCAAATTAAAAAAATCGCTTTATTTAGTTAAAAGGCTGTATGTCTATGTAGCATCATTGGATGGTGGCGATCGATGAAAGCGACGGCTATGAAAATCATTCATAACTACAAAAATTTAAATACTTTAAAACAATTGACAACGACAGGCGGTTCCTTTTAAATTCATCATACCTATATTTTTTTTTTGTTTTTGTAATCATCGATTTAAAATCAATTTATTTATTATATTATATTATATATGTATATACATATATATATATAATATATAAAGGGTTTTCCAATTTGAGTGATATGATTTCTTTTCAAAAAAAAAACACACTAATTTTTAAGGAAATTCAAATGTTTTTATTTAATGTGAAGTACAATCGATACAATTAAGTTCTGAATAAAACGTCATTCATATGGCCTCCACGACTTCTTTTGCAGGAACGAATTCGATGAACGAGCACTTTTTCCACTAAACCAAGTCGTATGTCATAACAAAAGTGTCGATTCTCGTGCGAAGAAAATCCACAAATTATTCATGAACAACCATTACATTCACCTAAATTGACAGTTTGGTGTGGTTTTTGGTCTGGTGGAATCATCGGTCCGTATTTCTTTCGAAATGAAGCTGGTTACTGTTAATGGAGAGCGGTATAAATCCTTTTTATGGCCGAAATTGAAGAAGAAGAAGTCGTAGAGGCCATTTGAATGACGTTTTATTCAGAACTTAATTGTATCGATTGTACTTCACATTAAATAAAAAACATTTGAATTTGTTTAACAATTAGTGTGTTTTTTTTTAAAAAGAAATCATATCACTCAAATTGGAAAACCCTATATAATATGGTTTATTTAAAACAAAAAAAAAAACATTTTTATAATAATAATAATAAGAAAAATAATAAATAACATTTTAAAACAAATTCAAAACAATTTTCTTTTATAAAATGTGTTAACCGCATTTTTTTTTTTTTTGTTTTGTTTTTTAGATCACCGCAATTTTGAACAATCGATCGACAGGATCGCTCAAACATTTTAAAAAAAATTTTGAATTGGAAACACCTTCTTTTTTTTCTTTGATTTTTTTTTTTTTAATTATAATTTGTCCATAGTTCAAAAAAAAGAGGTAATAGATGCCGGTATATAAATTATATATTGCAATAATATTATATATTTTGTATATATTTCATTGTATTATATGTATGTATGTTAATGCATATATACTATTATATAGTATTGTATAAAATTGTACATTTCAAATTACAGTTCAGAATACAGTAATACCTTGATTTGTGCGATATACATATTATAGGTAGTTACTTTCGAAAGCTATATATTAATAGCAAGGAACTTACTATTTTAAGAAATTTTTATCGAAATATGTAGGTAGGTATATATAGGTAAATGTTTATAAAAATATGTATGTACCTAAACGATATTCTTCATTATAAGAAAGCATTTTACAGTGTTGAAAAACACGAGATTTTTAAAACGAAACGCAATATTTTAAAAACGAAATTTCGTGGTCAACCCTTACATATTTTTTCAAAAGAAAAAAAAAATCGGAACAGCACTTTAATTGCGTGTACTGTAAAGTTTCTTTTTATATAGATTTTTAGTTTGTATATATACCATGTATACATAAAAAAAGCGTAAAAAAAAACTCGGTTCAATATTACAGTGTTTTCCAAAAAGAAAAACTTTATATTAAAGTAGTTTAACTGATACCTTCTCTAATTTCCGTATACATATATATAAGTTTTTTTCATATAAGGTTATATGTTACGTTAGGTTAAAGTATGGCTATGCCGAAAAGGCATTACTTAGACTGTATTTGGTCCATTGTGATACCAAATAGAAACTTTTCTATCCTACTCGTTAAAACCAATTTGAGCTTTATGAAAAGCGAAGAATGCTCTTCACTATTTTTACCCGCTAGATTGCTAAGGTTGTTAAAGAGAAATTACTCCAAATGGGTGTTTCTTTTAGCCGACAAAGCTGGGCATATGCAAAGGAGATGAAAAGTCGTTTACTCCTTTTCTTCATCTTTGCAGGCTCTACAATAGTCGTTTGCGGATAAGCCAAGTCTTTTGGTATGGTTCCCTATTAGACAGTGGCCGGTGATTATACCCATTGTCATTCTAATATCTGCCCTTTTAGGCGAAAGCAGATAATTGGATCGTCTTAAATAGGTTTTGAACCATATCATTTTTGTGATATTGCACGAGGTTAAGTTTGACCATTTGTTATTTACATAAATCCGTTATAAATGGCTATTTTAACTGTTTTCTATAAAATTTTTTTCTGAAATTTAAAATTCCATTTTAATATCAGAATATTTATAACAGAAAGAGATATCAGGAAGTTTCAAACAAAAAATTTATGAAATTTTCAATATTTATAATAATTTTTTAGTAACTTTAAGTATTTTTTTATACTTCCTTTTTATAATTTTTTTCGAACTTTGTTTAAAATATTGTCAAACTATATTTTTACCGTATGGAAAAAAATTAATAATATTTTCTGATATTATGATATTATAGAATATATAGGGTATAATGAAGAAATTCCTTTCCTTTAATGGTTTTACCTTCTATATATTATAATACTCGTATAATAGAAGTGTTCCGTTCTGTTCCGTTCCGTTTTTTATTTTTATTTAAAAAAAAAAATAATAATTTGACACCTTTAGCTTGAAGGACTCGTATAAATCGCTTTTCAGTAGAAAAATTTAAAGTATAGCGCCCAAAATAGACGTGACGAGACGATAAAAAAAACGTAAGAAAATTTGTACGGTTTTTTTCGTGAAGTTTACACTAGTCACTATACCCAAATGAAAACCAATGCTGACGATAATGCTCTCTTGTGTGAAATTAGCACTGATTTAATTTTAAATATTTATCTGTTTTTAATTGTTTTAGAATAAAAAAAAAATTGGCAATAAAAATATTGTAACTTTACTCACTTTGAAATGTTTAAAAATAATAAAAAAAAAAATAGAAAGTTAAAGACAAATGCATAAAGATGGATACTATACATAATTAATATTATACATTTTTGTAATTTCGCATTAATATAATTTAAAAATTTCCCACTTCTTAAATAACCAACTTTTTACGTAAATAAATGTTTAAATTTAAATGTATTGCGCCATCTTTTTACGGAGACTTTACGTGACATTTCTCTCCTTTATATGACATATTATAATTTTTGGTGCAATTTTTTTTGACATTTTTGTCGTCTATTTTCGCTACGTAGGTTTACATATTATATGTTATAGGCTCATAGGATTTAATAAGGTATAGTAAAAAATAATAAAATACTAGGTTCAAAAATAGAAATGCTCAGTAAAAAAATTAAATGCTAAAATACCTCCAGTAAAATTTATTGAACGCGCAGTACAAAATGACTATTTGCAGGGTAAAAAAAAGATTTTTTTTTACACAGTTAAAATAAAAATTCTGCTCAGATAAATGTGCACAGTAAAAAATTAGTTTTTGCATTATAAATAAAATAAACGCACAGTAAATGTTGCTAGGAACTTATAAGTCTAGAATGTTGATCATAACTTTTGCATTTGTAAATGGAATAAATCTGAAACAACTTTTTCAACTTTTGCGATGGAAAGTTGTTTCACAAGAGTATAAAAGGAAAATTTAATTTTTTTATGAAGCTTTAAAAAATCCAACGTTTTACAAATATTACAGCTATAATTACCGTATTAAAATTAATAATGTTTTATAATGGTGATATCTGTAGATATGGAAATAGAATTTCCAAAAATTAAATAAAAAAACAACCCTTTTCAGGGCTATACAATTTTATTAATACAAAGAAAAACGTTCTGGAAAAAGCTGAAAAGTATAATTTTTCAAAAATTCTGAAAAAAGCGAAAATACTCTAAATAAATTTTGATTCACTTTTAATAATATCAGTTAATAATACCATTATTTTTGAACAATTAAGATTACTAACCGTAACTTTCGTCTAAATTTACTATGTTACAAATTTATTTACTATTAAATTAAACCTTTTCAGAAAGTAATTTTTGTGTTTTTATTCTTTTACTGTAAATTTAATTTGAATACTGCGTGAATTTTTTTTATTTACAGAGAATTTAATTTATTTACTGAGCATTTAATTTTTTTTGTTACTGTGAATTTAAATTATTTACTGAGAGGATGGATTTTTTGTATTGCGTTTAATATTTTACTGAGCAAAAAGATATTTTACTGTGAATTTAAATTATTAACTGTGCAAAGCTTTTATTTAACTGAATTTTAATTACCTATTGTGTTTTTAATTTTTTACTGTGCGTTTCATTTTCAGCGTATCTTATAAGTTTTTGAATATATCATTTTAAGATGTTTTTTGAAAACGAATTGTGTGTTTGTTCAATAGTCATGCAATTATTCAGTACATTTAAAGTGCAGTCTAATCAACATTGCATTTAAGAAATGCTTCACAAAAACTAAAAAAAAAAACTTTTAAATTTTCGTCAAAAATTTTTTTTTGAAAAAAAATAAAAGTATATAAATGATGAAAGATCCGATCAAATCGATTATTATTAAAAAGAGGCGGCATTTTACATATACGCATTATATATATACATATATACACAACACATACCGCATAAATTTGTTGTGAATGATGTGATTATAATGATGAAGATCTTTTGGATAATAAAAATTAATAACAATAATAGTATTTATTTATTGAAGGTAATTTTTGTATACATATATACAAAAATAATGGTCAGTTTTGTCGGACATAAAAGAGAATGAAATATTTTTTTTTTGTTTTCGCTTGTTTATTTTTATTATTATTTTTTATTTTTATTTGTTTTTGTTATATAAAATTCTTTTTAAAACATATTTTGAAAAATCATTATAAATTTAAAAAAAAATACCATACATAAATAATAATATATAGTCTATATTTTAAAAATCTAATGGATAAGAGCAATTATTATGTTTTGCATTTGTTTGTTCTCTAGATAATTTTTAACCGCTATATTTTTATCCTCTGTAGATAAAATATATTTTTTGTCTTCTAGATAATATAATATCTAATTGATTGAATTAATTTGATATTATAAAAATATGTATGTACGTATAGGTACTCAAAATTTGATTGATTCAAAGTATAGAAAAGTGTATTATTTAAAATACGAACCATAAGGATAATATGATCAAATTGTTGATTTTTTGGACAATAATTTTAACAACTATAAAATATTCAAATGAAACAATTAAGTACGATATATGTATAGGTTATTTACGAGCTTATATGAACCGATATTATAGATTCGAATTTAAATTTTTTTTCTTTTGTTTATTTCTTTGCGACAACAGATACTTTCCTTTTCAGGCGTGGCTGTAATTGTCGTAAAGGGGAATAACTCTTACGACGTGTGTGGGATACGAATCCACACTCCTTCGGTGTTTACAGCGTATTTTATACGCTCTTATCCAGTAGACTACTGAGGCCCCTCGAATTTAAATTTGGTATAGAAACTCTATATTCTATTTGAAATTGAAATGAGTAGATTTCAACCGTTATAATATAAAATATTTTTATATTTTTATAAAAAATTTTATTTTTGTTCAAAATTTTTTAAATAACTTTTTTAATTATTTATGAAACTTCTTGATCATATATAAGTTAAATACTCTGTTATTATTTTGTTGCTAAAAATTTTCTCTATTCATATTGATTGAGATCATTGAGAAATTGTTTTTCACTTTTTTAAAATATGAAGATGTCATTAATAATTATTAAAAGAGTTCCAAATATATTCTGATGAAATTCAATATGGTATTAATAACCAATAGATTCATATTTTATAAATGTTAGTACCATACCACAGCATTGAGGACTGTTGGAAGAATTTATATAATAAAAAACATGTATGAAGAATTTATGTTAAAATAAAAAACATGTTTCATTTAAACAAGGTTAGAGAAAGAACTAACCGGAAATTTTATTAACTCCATAAATATATATAATTTTATTATTTTAAATTGTTATATTACTATTGTCATTTAAAGTGTTACCATATTAAAGTGGTATAATGTGGTCATGGTTTGTTCATTCAACACACCCCCTCACACCTGAAAACACTTCTAACATCGTTACAAATGTTTCGAATATAAATTCTTTTTTAATATCTTCGTTAATATGTCTGCTACCATGTTGTTTGTTGGTATACATACTTCAATGAGATTATATTATGTTGATGAGTATCTCGCACATGTTTATATTTTATGTCAATATGATATATGGGATTCTTTACTATTGTATTGTGCTCAAATTATCTACACAAATTGTGATACGTTTACCTGCAAGATCTTTAAACGGTAATTCATTAAATAAATTTGAAAGATATAAATAGCTTCTTTTGCAGTATTCGATAATGCACCATACTCGGCTTCAGTACTGCTTAAGGCGACTGATTGTTGTTTTTTACTTTCCCAAGTTACTGCAGCACCAGCTAATATAAATGTGTATCCTAAAGAGGATTTTCTATCATTCGGATCTGCTGCCCAATCTTAGTCAGCCAAATCTTGTAATTTTTCTCTAGTTTTTCTATAACATAAACTATGATTTACAGTTGAACTCAAGTATCTTAAAATATGTTTTATTCCAGCAAAATATTCCTTGTGTGGATTTGTAGTTTTTTTTTCTTCCCACTCCTTTAGGGAGCATTGGGAGTATCCACTAAGTCATTTTTTCATATTTGATTAAGCTTCAGTTTCTGGAATCATTATTTAACTAAGCCGTTCATTATTCGTCTGTAGCTATTGTACAAGACTAGGCATTTTCTTTAGTTCTACGCCATCTATTATCTTACACAAGAATTATATTTTTTATTATTATTTTATTATATATTACAATATGATATTAATTATAATTTATGAGACATATATATTTATTTTAATTAATTTAATTAATATATTTATACTAATTAATATTATATTATATATTATATTAAACTAATAAGAAAAATTTATATTATATTTTTTATTAATCTATATGACGCAGCCGGGTTTTGAACCCGAGACCTTTTGTATGAAAGGCCGGTGTCTTAACCACTACACCATTGGCTGGATTGTAGTAAATTGTGCTAATCTTCCTACCGAATAGCTGATATCAGGTCTTGCTGTGATACTCGTCTCGTCTATTTTATGATTCCACTCGTTACCCGCTTGTTTTAATCCATATAGCCCCTTTTCCAGCCCCTTTGTTTCATATATATATGTATATACTTTCTCAACTCATCATTTAGATAGACTGATGTAACATCCATTTAATATAGTATTAGATTAAGTTCAACCGCAATAGCTAGTAAGATTTTAATAGTTGAATATCTGACTACAGGAGCAAATGTTTCATAATAGTCTATGCCAAACTTTTGGGAACATCCTTAGCTATACTAATCTCGACTTGTATCTCTCAACTTTGTTATTTTTATAGCTTTTTATGTTAAATACCCATGTTTTATTTTTTGTGTTTTTTTTACGAGGGTTGGTGGAAAATTCGAAAGTCACCAAGAGGAACTGCACGTGCTTCCTCAGGGTAGTGTTGGACTTTAACCAACCAAAACCACCCATCTTTTAAAACCAAATTTTAGGATGGAACCTTTAATACAAATGTACAGTTTGGCTTTGGGGATAGGGATGTGGGAAGGATAATTGGGGAAATTGGAATTAGGAAATTTGGATTATGGGGGATAGGTAGGAAAATTTGGAGGGACATTTTGAAGAAAGATGTTAATGTTCTTCTTAAACTTAAGTAAATCGTACACATATGAATTACCAACTTTAGGGAACACATGTGATGGTATATGGTTCCACAAACAGGACGTGCGCATGACAAACGAATTTCTATAGGCTGTAGTTCGTCATCTTGATAACTCAACATGGTAGGGATGAGCATCTGTTGTCCTCCTTGTTTCTCGTTGGAAAACATTGAGTGGAGGCATTAATTGTTTCATTTCTTTGGAACAAGTGTTAATCCCTACGAGATACCTATAAAACAAGGTCAGTGACCCAACTGTGCGACGGTGGCTGAGTGGAGTGAGCATTGAAGTTACACTGGGGTCGTTGATCAAACGAATAGCTCTGTTTTGCACATTATCTAAATAACCCAGTGCTGTTTGAGGCCCTGCAGCCCAAATGTGTGCATTATACTCCATTTTCTGCCTAATGTACGTTTTAATCTTGAAGAAATTGCTTGGCGTTCATTTGGCAAGTTTACTAACTTCCATGTGTTATTTTTTTATTAAGTACTCGTACTCAACATTCATTGATTCAATCCATTTTTCTGCATCAGTTCTATTCAGTGCTTCTGCAACAATAGATGGGTTTCTTAATTGGTCGTAGGGTTCGGATTTGATGCAACTTATTGAATTTACTAATTTTCTTGATCTTCCTTTCAACCTATTTCTTATAATTCTTGGCCTTCCTCTTAATCCTTTTGGTTCTACAGGTAAAATATTATTATCTTCGTTATCATCTTCATTTGAACAGGAACAAAATACATTATCATCTTTGTTCATCTCCGGGATATTTTTTTCGTTTTTAACATAATCAGTTATTTCTTGGATATGTTCTTTATATCTAAAAAGCAAGTTATTATCAATATTTTTCTTTTAATTTAGTTCGTTTTCATTTAATTCAATTTCTTTGCTTCCATTTGATTCAATTTCTTGGGTTTTGACTTTATCTACAAATATATCTATGAGATTTGATTTAGAATATGTTCTTACCATTTCAAGAAATTTAACATCTATAATTTTGAAAACTTTTGGTTCATATACTCTATATGCCATCATAACCAAATATTTTTAGATGCCTAATGTATGGTTGTTTTTTATACCATGCTTGATAAGGTGTAATGTTATCCAAAATTTTTGTAGGGCATCGATTTCTATAATGTATACTGATGTATGAACAGCTTCAGTCCAAAGGAAATCTGACATATTTCAAATCTATATACTCTTTTTCAAAAGCCTGGTGTAGTTGGGAATAGAAAATAATATAGGAAAAGCATCTATACTCTTTCTCAAAGGTTGATGTATAGTTGAAAGTAGAAAAGGGTCTTAGTTTACTTCGGTAAAAGGAAAGCAAATTGTAATATCTTTTCGGAGGAAAAAACTCATTTCCGAAATGTATTTCATCACTTTTTTGTTTCTTTTTTTATTTTTATTCTTCTGTTGTAAGAAGAAAATTCATTCTTTTAATTCTTTTTGCAAAAAACATAAGTATATGACTTTTAGCAAAAAACAAGAGATTTTTTAAAATAAGATATCATCGTTAAGCTTATAACGCTTCAAAAGGAATCGGACAACATTTCTAAAAATGATTCTATATAAAATTAATTTAAGATAAGCTTGTAAAAATGACACTAATACCTACATACAGAGTGTTTGCGACTCGATGGTTTCCTTGAAATGTTCACACACTTTTCTATTGTGATTGAAAATAACACAGCGATTGAAAATAACACACTTTTCTATTCTTTGTATCTGAAAAACGGTTAAAAATAGAGTACAAGTTATTAGGTACTAACTATAGGGCTTGAAAAGCTGTTTCGAAATATGCTATAAAAAGTACGCAAAATACAGGGTGGTTCAAAAGAAACTTGAATTTGAAATATAATTTTTTCATTTTAAATCATTAACCTTTATAACTTTGTAACTGTTATGATATGGGCATCATTAGTACATTAGTACAAATTAAAGCTGACAACTTACTCTACAAAATACATGTTTTTTTATCTCTCTATAACAAGCCGTTCAAAAGTTATAGATGTTTTTATGAAAAGTCGCTAAAACATCTTTAACCCCTCATATCTCGAAAACGGTTCAGAATGGACCCCACCCCGCCAATTACAATTTTTTGTTCGTCTCGGCATGTCTGATCACCCATTTCAAGGAAGACCATCGAGTCGGAAACACCCTGTATATAATTTAATATAAGAAGTTAACATGGCCTATAATATTTATTGGTGTATAAAATAATCTTTCTAGAGAATTTTATATACCACATAGTATATAAGCTTAATAAAAGGATTCTTCCACATGTAGCAATAATAAAATATTATAGTATAGAAAGTTTGAAAATTTATACAAAAAAAAAAAATTTATCTAAAAAAATCTATACCTATATTCATTACTATTTATAGAAAGTAAATTTTTACAACAATTTTACCTAAGTGAAAAATAAATTTTAAATATTTTTTTTATATATATTAGATATGTATATTTTATTCAAGTATATACATAGGTATAGTATCTTAAGTATAATCTAAAATATCAAAAATTAAATTTTCACTTTTAAATCATAAAAAACTAAAGAGACTAAAAACAAAACAACAACAAACACATATTATTCAACCCTTAAAAAAGAATCTATAAATTTTATATTTACAGTTGGTACATATGTATGAATGCATGCATTATGTATTTATAATGAAATGATTAATACCATCATCGAAATGGGATGAATAAAAGACAAATTATAATAAAAACTCTTTTGTATTTTGTGTTGAGTAGAAAATTACCTTTAATAGATTTTCAAAATTATTCAACAATAAAATATTCTCAATATGATATAAATTTATTTATAAAATATATACAAACAAATATAATATATATATATTTTTATATAGAATATATATATATATATATATATATATAGAAACTAAAATGGGGGTAAATTTTTTACATATGTTACTTAAATATTCACATTGTACTTTTCATAATTGATGAGTGTTAAACAAAAATATATAATTTTAGAAAAGGGGTACCCCAAAGAGAAAACCATAAACCAAAAACCAAAAAGACTGAATAAAAAACATTACTATGAGCAGAAAAAAAAAAAAATAACAATCGAAAATAATAAATTTTGGGATAAACCTTATAATAATATCCGCTATAATGCTAGAGAAACATATTTCACATATTCATTTGTATTATAAAAAAATCGTTATTAAAATAATTTATTTTTATTTTGAACTTAATAAATTTTTGGCGTCCGCATCTCATTATTTAAAACTTGAATTAAAATTATATTAAAATTTTTCGGAGCCATTAAAATCATCAGATGGCCATGTTATATAAAATATTTTAGTTTGATGTATTATAAATTGAACTTAAGATTTTACAATTCCAGATTTCATTTTTTAATATATATAGATATATTTTTTTTAGTTTTGGTCCAAGATTTTTTTTTACCGCCGCCGGTAATTTTCGTATTTTCTTTTAGAATAACATATTGAATGATAAAATAAGCTTTCTTATAAATCATATTACGAAATTATTATTCATAAATCTTAATGCTCGGCTTTGTTGAACAGTAGGCTAAAGAATTTAAGGGTCCGTATACACTAAAATCACTTTATAACAGTCTCGTTAGGCCTAACTTAGAATACGCTAGTCAAGTATGGTCCCTTTCTTTCAATCCATGTGAATAAAATTGAATCACTTCAAAAAAAATTTCTACGTTTTGCCTTAAGAAATTTACTTTGGAATGACCCCGTACTTTTACCTCCCTATAAAAATAGATTAAACTTAATTCACCTAAACACCCTAAAACTTAGGAGACGGGCAGCTGATGTAGTTTTTCTAACTGAAATAGTAAATGGGAACATAATTTCACCAACAATTTTAGATTCAATTTCAAACAATTTCACCCGCCTCAGATCTTCTAACATGTTCTTAACTACACACCATAGAACTAACTACGGCACAAACGAACCAATACACAGAATGAATGCTATTGATGTATTGATTCTTTTTTAATTCTTATATTATTTCAACTATTAATGTGTAATTGTAATTGTAAATGTAACTAATTTTGTATATGTATGCAGAAGTAAATTGTACATTGTTTGTAACTTAATTTTAATCTTAAGAAATGTATTGTAAAAATCTTTGAGTTAACAAATAAATAAATAAATATATTTTCCCAAATTATTTTCTAACTAATTAAGTATATAGTATTTGATCATGTGTATTTTGATCTTTTCCATCATAAAAAGGCTTTAAAAGCCTTTTTTTTTAGTAAAGCTCTGAAAAATTTTAAAAATGCCATTTAGATTTTAAAGTTTTTGAGTTCAATTTAGAAAAAAAAAAAAGCGAACTTTAGAAATGTGACACAGGATTAGACAAAAAAAGGGGAAATTCTCCTGATATCCCATGAGTATATGTAATTATGTATTTGATAATTAATTTAAAACTTTCCTTTCATATATTTTATACTATATAAGAGGAAAATAAGTTTTGAAAAAAAAAAAAAATTTTAATTCGAAAAGACCAAAGAAAAAAAATTTTCATATTTTTATAAAATTAAAATTAGGGCTGCCGAATTATTCATTATTTAATGCATTAAGAGAAAATATGTACATTTCTTTCTGGAGAAATTCCAAAACATGCAAAAGTATAGGATAGGAACGTCAGATTTATTTTTACTTGTAAGGATTGGTTCCCTAGTTTTGTTTTTCTTTTGCCCGCTTAATTCGAAAAGATGGCTTCCAAGTAACTCGATGGCTTTTTCTTTTTCTCGATTTTATTCTATATAAATTTTCATACATTTTCATATAAGCAAAGCCCGTACTGGTTCAATTCAATATATGTTACGATTCGTTCGTCTACAATTTCGAGGCCTCTAAAACTTATGCCGTTTCAATTCGTTGTTGTTGTTGTTTTTTTTTTTTTAAGAAGGTAGCATATTTATTCCCTTTTTTTTATATTTGCTTCAATATTGGCTGTCTGTTTCTATACAGCTTTTTATTTCTTAATCTTGTATTGTTTACGTATAGACTATATTATGTATATGTATATAAGTATTATTCTTAGATATTTCTTTTTGAATACTTGTAATTTCTATCTATGTTTTTTTTTGGTGAAATTGCGATTAACCATTAAACTTTACTTTCATATTATAACAGTTAACTTTATTTATTTGCTTAAAGATTCTGATATTTTTCGATTATTTTATATTCCCAAATTTTGTTTGACATATTTCAATTTTGAAAGGATATTTTTTTTTTGTTTTTTTTTAAATATATTTTTCGGGTAGATGGTTTAGGGTTAGAAGGTTGATGAAAAACATAAAAAGTTACCAAAAGGAACTTGCACGATGTTTCTCAAAATATTTGTTGAATTTTAAAAAAACCAAAACCATCCTCTTTAGAAACTAAATTTTATATTATAGGATGAAACCTTTAATAGATATGTACAGTTTGATTTTTGGGGATAAAAATGTGGGAAAGATATGCTTTGACAATGATGCGATTTAGAGAATTTAAAACTATATATATAGAGAATCAAAATAAGACGTTTAAAATTTAATTGTAACATTAAGACTACAATCAATAAAAATTTCTAAAGAGAACCGCACAAGTCGAAAATAATTTATTCAAAAATATTTTTTCCTAAAATTATATACTAAACGTTCATATTTTGGATTGCATCAGTAAGCCTTTTAAAAATACATATACCATATAGTTAAAATTTTCCAAGGAAATTAAATTAAAAAAAAAAAATTATTTCACTGTCACTTTTTGTATCCATATACAATATACGATAAAAAAAAAGACCAAATCCCAATTCATGTAAATTTTTTGACATTATATTATTTGAAAACTGATTCCTTTTCTAACTTAATGGTTTTTTTTTTTTTTTTTTTAAATATTTTTATAAACTCTTTATTATTTATAATGGAATTACTTATACAAAAAAAAAAAACTTCTTATTATAAATTTTTAATAATTATTGACATTATAAGTGTTAGTTTAAGCAGTGATGTTTTTTTCGCAATGAAAAAAAGAGAAAGACAACAAAAAAAGAATCCCAATAGACCTAAAACTATATAGAATTTCATAATACAAATTTAAGAGTAAAAAAAAAAAAAAAAATAAGAAAATAACAGAAGTTTATTGTTTATAATTTCATTAGCCATCCATGATCAAGGATATTAAATTTATATCTATATATAGTGTAGTGCTAATGTGGTAAACATATAGATGTTTTCTAGCCCTTTTATTTTAATTTTTTTTTGTTTTTTCTTAGGGTACATAAATATTTTTAAATTTATTAATGACAGTAAACTAAAAGATATATTAGGTAAGTGACAATTTATATAATATATCTCTAACTTAAGTATGGTATACATTATCAGTTCAGCTGTCAGTTTTGTGACTAAACTGAAAATGTATACTAATTATAAATCTGTCAGTTTTCATTAAAATAGCAAACATTTTTTGGTATTCATCAGTTAGTTGCACTGCATTATTAAACTGACAACTGAACTGATAGTATATATATATACCGTACTTTACATAATAACCTGTTGTTCTAACGAAATTAAAAATGTTGATGTCTTCTCTCAAAACATTCCAAAAAAAAAAAAAAAACAAGGAGAGCTTTTGCTGTTCCGCCTATGTGTAGTTCAAATTCCTAGATGGCATAATTTGGTTTATGCGAACTCGTTTGTGGTACGAACATCACGAATATGGAACCATCTCCCACCTCATGCGAATACCCAAAATTGGTGATGATTACATTTACAAAGTGCAAAGATTCAAGTTGAATATTAACAACTTTATTCACAATATGTCTGCCAATTTGAAATAAATTTTTCACTACATAGCTCAACTTCCTTTGATCAGGCAATGAGTACATGAAATGCATGAGTACTAAAAAGGTCGTATAACCTTTTGTTTGGTCGCAAAATGGGAGGTGATGGTGATTAGTGGATTAAAGTTTCATACACTCATAAAGGACTCGTGCTTGTTTTACTTCTCATTTTTTTTATTATGTAAAATTTATGAGAGGCGAATATTATTTCTTATAGGATAGGATAGGTAGGATATCTATGTATGTATATTTTTGAATAAAATTTTTTAAATTGTGCAATCAATATACATTTAACATACTCAGGGTTTTAATGACTCAGGATTCAATTGAAAATTTTGAGTGAAATATGTACTACATACATATATTGTACCAATTTTAAATTTATAAATATATTCAAACAATAATATTGATGACAATTATTGAAAAAATTTATAGATGAAATAAAAAAATAAAATATTTAGATATATTATAAAATTAAATAGCCTAAGTTTTTACATTATAGATTTGAAAGTATAATTTAACAAATAAAATCACATCGTATAAAACTTTTATTTATCAGCCGCGGCAGAAAATTTATATTCCGAAAGCTCCTTGACATATCTATCCCACAGTTCCATTTTTTTTTTTTTCGATTTGACGGTTTCGATTTGTCGGTTTGTCGCAAATAAACAAATTACATATCTGTTTTGTATAGAATATTTTCAATGATACCTATATATATGATGTTGTACGAGATATTAAATATTTGCTATAGGGCTTCAAAGGCTGGTATTTTTTTTTTTATTCTAAAACCACAAACTAGAAATATGACTTGTACTTGAAGTAGTTGTGATTATATGGGATGGGATAGGGATGCAACAAATGAGGATCAGGAGAGGTAAAGGGAAAATTTGAGAAGATTCTGTTGAGATTCTTCTTAAATTTGGGCAAATTCCAAATACCAAAACCGCCAACTTTTGGGAATACGGTGGATGGTAATAAATTCCACATTTTTACAGTTCTAACAACAAACGAATTGCTATAACCAGTAGAGTACCACTTAAGTAGTTCCACATAATAGGAATGCGCATTTCCTGTCCCTCTTGTGGTATGTTGGAATTGTTTAAGAGGAGGGCATCAGTGATTTTATTTGAACTGAGCAAGTGTCATTACCTACAAAATATCTATTAAAAAGAGAAAGAGCTCCTATATTACGACGGATGTCAAACGAGGCTATAGTATTACTCAATATGGGGTCAATTAATTAGACGAATGGCGCGTTGATTTGATTCCAATTTTCAAATAATATTAACACAGCAGCTTATGTCCTGCGCGCCAGATCAATTTTAAATAATGAAATTTCTATCATTTTTTTTTTTAAATTTTATTTTTAGTTTAGAATTTTGGGCTTTTTTTAATCAAGTTTAAGCTTTTAACATTTTAAAAACAAAATAATTTTAATTAGAAATTATAAAAACTTTTAAATTTTTAATTTTTTTAAAATTGTCCTATACTTATAATTTTTATTTTTCTTTTAAAATCATTCCTGTTGTCTGTAACTGTCATATAGTTTCACATTGGAAATTTATCTCAATTAGATAAACAAATGGGGTATTTCATTAAAGGTATCAATACCCCACTTCTTTATCTAATTCAGAAATATCAAGATATCAAAAAAAAAAAGAGAAAAAAAAAGGATTTAATTTTTTCTATATATTTTCTTCAGTCAGGACAGAGCAGGAAGTTTTTGTGTAACTTTTCTTTACAATTTATTCTCTAATTTCATATTTTAGTTTTTATTTTGTATTAATTGAAAATTAAAATTTTTGTATTTTTTTTGTTTTTTTTTTTTGAACTTAAAACAAAACTTATATGTTCTAAACTTAATTCTAAAATTTATAACACCATTGTATTTTATATAAAAAACAAAATTATGATAAAACAAAAAGCAAAGGGGAAATAAAAGGATATTTATACGGTTTATATCTTAACAGTGAAAAAAAAAAAAATTCCTGCCTTATTAGCAACAACATAAAAAAAAAATTAACTATAGACGATTACATTAAAAATCTATTGGATTGCAAATTACATAATAATAGGATGTAAAAAAATTCAAATTAAAAAAAAATTTCTTGATGAACTATTATAGTCCTATTATATCGCTTTTGGTGTTTTTTTTTCTGGTTCTTTTTATTGGTATTTATAGTAATGTTTAAGGAGTGTCAATATCATCATCATGTATATTTCTAATTTTTTTTATTTCTTATCAATAGATGAAAAATTGAAGTGCAATTTATATTTTTATTAGAGAAACAAATAAGATGTATCTGATAAGATAAGTAATTGAACATTTAAAATGAATTATAAAACAAATAAAACAAAGGATTTTTTCATCATCAACAAAATATTTCATTATAAAATTATTCCAGACAATTAAATATTTTTGTATTTATTGATGTCATTATTATTATAATCTTTAAAGTTTTAGAATATTGTATATAGAACATATTTAATCAACTTTTTTTTTTATTTTTACAATGAGCAAAATGTCTTTTTATTATATAGTACATCCAAAATAATAATTTCTTCTACAGAAAATTTTAAGATTGATAGAGTTAGGATGTTTCTCAAAATAACTGACTCATGGTGTAGTAGTTAAGTCGCCAGCCTTTCAATCGGAGGATCTTGATTTCAAACCCCGGTCAGATCATATAAATAAAATATAATATGTAATAATTTCATATCGTAATAATGTATATCGTATAAAAATGTAGTAATTTCATATCGTTATAATGTATATCGTATAGTAATAATAATAATAATTACTAATAATAATAATAGCTATGCTACAGTGGAGCTATCTTTGGTTATATCATGCAGAAAGGTGTTATATACTACTGCACGTTGTAATCCATTGATTGCCCTGACTCTATAGTAAAAATAATACAAATATTAATAATAATAATAAGTAATACTAATACCAATAATAACAGCTGCTACAACGACAGCAATTACCTCATGCAGTAAGGTGTTATATATACTACTGCATATTATAACTATTGTAATAGCTATAGTCACTGTTAGCACAATAGTAATATTAATAGGCGGACTCATTATTTCATTACAGTCCTACTCCCAATTCAATGTTTCCGCATTTTATTTCCTATTTTTTCCTATCCCTACTCCCTAGCCAATATACTGCGTTAACAGGTAAGGGTTTCACACCATTATATTGGTTAAAGAGAGAGGTGGATTTAGCTAGTAAGAAACTGACACCACCAAAGGGATATTTTCGGTGTCTTTCGAATGATTCCCACCTCTCTTAGGGGAAAAAGAATCATATATTGATACTCCAATCTTCTTACTGTTTGTAAACAGAATTTCTATTTTTTTGGACGATCATTATGAAAATTTGTATATATATAAGGGTTTTTTGGTATACGATGAGTGTTTCTGGACTAACCAATTTGCATTAATGGATCGCAAAGTTGGGGCTATGGTACAAATATTTAAACTTTTTTGCTCTAAAATAAAATCGGTACAATTTTGCGAAATGGGTACTGCTTGAGCCAAAAGAAAGTTTCAAACATTTTTTTGTAGAGTTCCGTTAACCTATGCTGCGACACAACAGCTTTAACAATTTTTGTGTTAATTTTTTTCAATAACATCATCTTCAATTAAAAATTTATGCTTTATTTATTGAGGACCGCAGCAATTATTCGGTTCCAGATATTATTTTTTATTTTAAAATATATGTAACAGTATTTCATAAAAGGTATTTTCTTCTTTTTTTTTTCTTATGGGAGATGTATAGATCCTCAAAGACACCGAGAAAACGTAAACACTCTTGTCAATATGAAATTTTTTATATCACCTATGTCCGAATCTAAAATGCGATATGCATCCTAACTGGAATGCAAAATATTGTGGTTCGAGATTGAGAAAAGAAACAGAAAATTTGAGTTTTAAATTGTGGTGGGAGTATGGGATTGTATATAAGATTTCTAGCTGATTTGAATTTCTTGCTTGAATTTCTCTATAGATTATTCAAATCTTAGTGAACACATATTGTAGTGGTCATAATAATGTTGCACAAATTAAAGATATACGAGTTAAGAATGTATTAATCAATATTATTACATTCTAGTTTTAATATAGATTCACATCAGCTATAGTGAACTTCTCTTCAGTATACATTACGCTAAATTAATTGAAATTTTAATGAAATGATACTTTTAATTTCATAAAAGGTGATGCCCAGAAAATATTTTGTATATAGTAAAAACATATGTGTATATATATAAATAATTCTTATTTTTCGACGATGATTTTTAAATGTTAAATCTTTTATAATTTTGAAAATCATTAATAGGTATATGTTGTTTGCATCTTGTTCATATATGTATATATAATAACTTGAAGCTGTATTTAAAATTTTAATATGTATATTAATTTTGGGTATCGTAGGAAAGGTCAACATTTCTAATCCCTGTTCAAAATTCCAAATTCCAACACACACTTAAACAACAGAAAATTTGAAATATTGGCGGCTCTGGCACCCTCAAACAAAATATCCTAAACAAATTATTGAAACCCTGATTTTGTAACCAGCTCTAAAATTCTTTCTATATCATATACATGCTTACTCGGAGGAGTGAAATAAAGTCGAATCGATTTTATTACCAAACAATGGAAATAAAGTCTATCTTATTTTCAATAAAAATTGTCCAAAAATAAAGTCGACTCGAAACTCTTATTATTAAATATTAAGAGTTTTATTAAAAAAGCACGTGCTCTTTTCATTCTAAAAACAACTATTAGTTTTCAAACTCAAAAAAGTAATGAATAGTAAATGCAATTGTTATATTTAAAGCAATTTTATTATCAGAGTTTTATTGTTAAAAGAAGCGCCCTTCTTTAATGCATAAGTACCAGGTATTTGTATACATAAAAGAAATGAGTTTGATTTCAATAAGTTCGAAATGAAGACGTCATGTACATTCTTGTATTTTAGAATTAAAAGATCAGGATCTCAAACAACAACTGAAAAAAAGACATTTGAAATGTTATGCGAAGTTATTATTTAGAAATTCAAAAAATAAAAATTATTTGATTTCGTTTATAGAAAAATATAATAGTGTATTATGATATTTTAATTTTTTATTGATTTTTTTTTTCTTATAATAGTTTTATTAATAAATAGATGATATCTTTTAGGTACTACTAACATTCAGTAGAAAATTAGAACTTGTCCAATTTCGTCTCTACTTTCATTGCTGTTTTCATTCTGTGTCTGATCTTTTCAAATTTTGTTTCAATATCTAATTTATTTGCAATTTCTTGTTTGCAAAGTTTGACCTACCTTGCCTAAATATAATCTGTTTCAAAAAGAAAACTTATGTTGAAATACGTATAAATAACATTTCACTTTTGTTATAAAATTTTTGAAATGATTTTTTTAAACCGCCCCTTGGCGCCCAAAATTCAGAGCGCCCTTGGCCATTCCTAATCTGCCCTTTAGCTAGAGCCTGCCCTATTTATTGTATTGATAATAAATTGAAACTGGTTAATTTTTATTATTTAAAATTAGATATTGGGTTTTGTTGAATACACAAAAACAAAATACACAAAAACAAGGTTACAAAATTAGGGCTGCCTCCTTTTCCGGAATATGTATTTGTAAACTTTCTTTTCATGAATATCAGTGTCTAAGTTCTAAATTGGCAGGATGTTTGAAAACTGAAGACTATGTACTATTTATTTATCAAATTCATTCCTCTTTTTCCAAAATTTTTAATTAAAACCTCTGTTTCAGTATAGGATATTCGGTAAAAGTGTTTTTTTTTAAATTTAAAATAAGATATATTTTAAATTATGACTTTTTCTTGCATTCAAGTCTTTTAAACCATATTTTCGAATATTGCCATTACAAAAAATCAATAGACCTCTTTGAACATTATAACTATAATATTTATAACCAAAAGATGGATCTTTAAGTGCGTTAAATAGATATTAATTTTTGTTTTATCCTCATTCTTTAATAATTTCCTCTTTAAGAGATGAAATAAGTGATCTAAGCTTATATGCCACTAAATAAAGCAAAATTAGAGTTATATACAAATTTCGGAAAAGGGGCGATACTTGTTTTTGTAACCATCTATATGAAATCCTTCCTAATTCCGAATTCGGTATGTACATATTTTCACTTATATAAAGAAGAAAGTTTTTTGATTTGTTTGTTCGCTTATAACTTCAGAACCATTTTCATGGAACTTATGGCTGTAGAAGTTATGTCATATTACTGTGATATTAATATTTGTACATGTAATAAAAAATATAATTAAATGTTTTCAAACTTTATTTTTTCGACTTTTTCAAACTTTATTTTTTTATTTCATTTATTTTATTTTTTGAAAATTTTTTTTAGTCGAATTGCTAATTGTTTTTGGTAATAAAGTCGCATCGGCTTTATTTCGTTTTTTGGTTTTCGAATTTATTTTTTGCCAATTTTTATTAGAAATAAGATAGAATGGTCGCAGCTGTGGTGAACAAAATGAGAAAAAATCCATCACACACTTCACCTGTAAGTGCCCACCGCTGGCTAGGGCCAGGAGAGAAGCTCTGGATAGCTATCAACTTAACGATCTTAGTGATCTAGAGGTTAAGCAACCTGCAGAAATGGTAAGGTTTCTGAACGCAACGAAATGGATCAAAAATAAAACCTAATATAGCCCTATTATAGTATAAGCATTCTGGTCACTGTGGTAGCAAAACGACGCCCCTCCCACCGTTTAGTCGGAAAAAGACAGTACTTAACAAGTCTTTCTGTAATAAAAGATTAAAAAAAATTAAACAAAAAAAAGCAGGATTCTTATAAGAAAAGCCGGGATGTTGTAAAGCGGTATTCAAAAATTTGAGAATACATCCCGCTCCCATTCATTTTCAATTTTCATTTTATTTTTTGTTAATTCACTTTGACCTCATGCACATTTTAAATGAGTGTTTAAAAAAAAAATAATAAACACTTTTCTGTCATAATGGTCATCATTATTATTATCATCATCATTATTATTATCATTATCATCATTATGATTATTAATATCACAATAAAAGTAAATGTAGCGAACATCTTTTTTTTTGTTGTTTTTTAAGTGCGCAAAGTAAAGAGGTTTCATGTTAAATATGTAAATAATACTTTAAACGATTTGTATAAGGAAACAAATCAAATAAATATGCATATAATATATAATATACTTTTTATTTTAATATAAATATATGTATATATGTATACATATCTACTTATTAATAACTGACTTTTATAATGTTTTTTTAACAAATATTTATTTTATTTGTATCGGTTTTTTAATATTATAATCATTATGACTATGTATGAATCATTATTAAACAAAACGTTTGACTTATACATTAAAGAAAACGATTGGAAAAATTAATAAAGGTTAAACAAAAAAAAAAAACCAGTATCGAAGCCGCCAAAAAATATAATAGCATATACCTATATTTCTAATAATATTTCAAATACTCTTTCAAAATACACTTTATAAATTCACATGGCAACAATGCTCCTCACTTTAAATAATTTTCTTTGATATGTAAAGTGTTGTATGAATTTTAATTGAAGGAATTATTTTAAAAAAATTTATCTTGAAATCTTGAATTTGTTTTTGCTTTATTGAAAATCATAAAGTCCAAATCATTGTGCCAAAATATTTTTGAAATAAAATCTTAAATAAAAAAAATCTAGAATATTTAGATAGGTAGAAAGGAATACAGATGCATCCTTAGACCAATTATTGTCCATTGTGATACTCTGAATCAGTTAGTTTTCATCTAATTAAGACCATTGAGAGCTTAATTAAAATCGCTGTATAAATCTATTATTTCCATTTCCGACAGATCGAATATGTTATTTAAAAAGAATTTTTCCATCAGAGACCTTTTTCTTTTTAAGGTATAAGAGAGCTGGATGTTCGCACATACAAAAGTTAAAGATTGATTTCCCTTTCTATTCATCTTTGGCGCCTTCTGCAAAAGTCATATACATATTGATATAAGGCAAGAATTACATCACCGATATTGTGGCGATTTAGAGATAAAAGTGTACTTAATCATTTAAGATCTAATTTAGGCAAGGTTATCTTAATTACAACACAAGCACTAATAGAAAGCTACCTACTTGTTTGTATACCAATATTTATAGAATCATATAAGAAATTTGTTACATTTTCCTTTTATCTGTGAATTTAAAAGATTTGTACCAATTCTAGCTATAGTTGATCTACAATTGGCTAAAACGCCGCCATAATTTTCTTTTAAAATTAAATATTTCTTTTTAAGATTTTTGAAAAATTGTGCGTAATGTGCGTTTTTATAATAAGAATAAGAAGTTTTATAACATTTTAAAATAGACTTGTTATTTTTTCTTCTAAAGTTTTTTAGATCTTATATCATTATGATGTGTATATTATGTATTTCCAATCAAAGTACATATTAAAGAAAATAAAGAACAAAAAATATTCTTTTTGATGCCAAAATGTATCGTCCCTGTTAAAATTTAAATAAATATGAAAAAAAAAAAAATACACATGTACAACTTAAGATTTATTTATAGAATGTTCAATGAATGATGCAAAAGTATGTAAGCAAAAGTACAAAAAAAAAAAATTATTCAAGGGTATATCATCTTCAAGATATTGTTTTCTTTCAATAAAAATAGTATAATATTTTATAACTATAAACTTATAGTTACATAAATCTATTTATGTACCTACATTTTAAAAAAAATATTGATTTAAAATTGTTTATGTTCAATATAAGTATGCACGAGCTTTTTTTTTCTTTTTTTAAGACACTATATATAAAAAAAAATAAAACAAAACATTCAATATAAGGGAGTACAGGATGTTTAACTATAAGTCTATAAATTAATTTCAAATTTCAAAAACACAAAAAAAAAATCATTTTACAAAATAATGTATTAAACAAAAACTAGTGTTAATTAATTACATGATATGAGCATAATTTAAATCTAATTAAACATTTCTAATTTATTTAGCATAATATAGGAGCCTCGGTGTCCTAGTGGGTAAGAGCGTATAAAATACGCTGTAAACACCGATGGAGTGTGGGTTGAATCCCACACACGTTGTAAGAGTTATTCCCCCTTACGACATTTACAGCCACTCCTGAACAGGAAAGGCTGTGTAATTTCATGTTCACATTTATGTGGCAGTGAAATGCATTAAAAAAAAAAAAATTAGCATGATAATAATAGCGGCTACAGCGGGGGTTGCCTTCAATAATTACCTCATGCAGTAAGGTGTTATATATACTACTGCATGTTTCAACTGTTGTAATGGCTATAGTCACTGTTAACAAAATAGTAATAATAATAGGCAGATTCATTGTTTCCTTACAGTCCCACTCCCAATTCAATGTTTCCCCTTTTCCTATCTTTTACTATCCCTACTCCCTAGTCAATATACAGTGTTAACAGGTAAGTGTTTCATCTCATTATATTGACTAAATGGAGAGGTGGGTTTAGTCAGTACTAATCTGACACTACGAAGGGAAAATTCTTGGTGTTTTGGAAGATTCCCACCCCTCTTAGAAAAAAAAAAATATATTTTTAGTTTTTTTCTATTTTGCTAAATTTTTGTATGTTTTGTTTCAGCAACCAGAAAATCAACCAAAGTATTAAAGCTTAAATACAATAGAGGACACTCTAATAAGTTTATAATCCCACAGAATAGAATATACATATATATATGAACCCTTTCTTTACGAACTGTTTTGCTATACTTTTTCAGGTGTCTCACGGTCTAATCTGGTATATATTTTTAAAAGTTAATAAGTTAATTAATCATCAGGGTAAATTACGATTGCGGTAAAGTACCGAATCACATGTAGTGTATATGCTTTTTTTTTTTACGAGGGATGGTGGAAAACAAACAAACAAAACTTTAACTAACCAAAACCACCCCCTTTAAAACCAAACTTTAGGATGGGTCCATTAATACATAATAATATAATGTACAGCTTGGTTTCGGGGAAAAGGATGAGGGAAAGATTATTTGGGAAATTGGATTTAGGATAATTGGGATTATGGAGGATGAATTGGAGGAAAAATTGGGATAGTTATTTTAAAGAAGGATGTTTATGTTTTTCTAGAATTTCGCTATATCGATAACTACACCTGTCATATAAATATAATAACATACTGTCAGCGATGTAATAACATACATCAAGTTACAACACCTTATATATATGAACAAAATACAACGCCTTAAATGATCAAGGATAAAAGACGTATTCAATATTGACTTCCGCATCCCAAAGAAGTTCTAAAATGACAAAATAGATAAGATTAGACCAATATAGTCGATACGATATACGATACTATATTTTAACGATTTTACCAATATTATTGTGCATATTGTCGAAGAAGGTGGAGGAAAGATTTGTTAATATGCTTTTAAATATAATGAAATAAAATTTATTATTGCCATTATTAAAACATATTATATTATACAGGCGTTAGTTTGTAAAAAAAAAGAACTAGCCAGTTTAAGTGAATGCTGTTTTATAAACTCTAGATTTTTACAATTTTTTTTTTAATTAATTCATTTATTGGCTATACATAATATTTTATAGGTTTTTTTTTTGCATTTTATTCAGATTTATAATAACACAATATTCACAATTTTCTTAAAAATATAAACATTTAATATTTTCAAAACCCTGTACACAAATTCAAAAGTTAATAAATTTTCGTATAATGTATCTATAAACTTGCATAATATACAGTTTATAAAAGAAGTTCATGATTTCATTTATTGATCTAAAATAAAAAAAATAAAAAAAAAAACAACAAAGCTTGTTGATTTTAAAACTAAATATGTTTACAATAGCTTATAACCATCAATTTAATCCATTTTGGTGGCATAGAGAATATCAATTTAAATTAAAATGAATAAAAATTATCTGTCGTTATTATGATAACGGTAATTTTTTTTACCAAGGTTAAGTGAAAATAGCCAAAAAAAAAACATCATAAATAATCGCCTACAAAGATCGTTCTTTATAAGTTTATCGTTAGGATTTCAACTGACTTAATACTACCTTCTAAAATGTCTAAAGGTATATCTTTTAGATAAGAATAGAAAGAATTATAGAAACATACTGTGGCAACACAGTTGTTTGAGAGTTTAATTCACCACTAAAAACATCAGTTCCATTATTAATTTGTTCCATTAATTCAGTTCCATTTAATTTGGCGCTAACTCTGCAAAACTCTGAAAAGGTGGTTTTGCTCTTTAATCATAAATTCTAGAGACGGAAAATGGAATGGAAAATGGGAGGAAGTAAACGATATAAATCTAATAGGTAGTACATGTTGGAAGTATAGATCAGGATTGTAGAAAAGACCTAGTAGCATAGCTACCTACCTTGACTTCTTAATACAGCTCAGTACTTCGAAGCAAATGTCTTTAAGGTGCTGTTTTGCACTTTATGTGATGGAATTCCCAGAGGCTAATAGAAGTAAACTCGGAAGTTTACAACGAAAAAACGTAGCGTTTGTCTGCAGCGATGTACCCGACCATCCAAGGGCTATTGTATCTGTCAAATCTGAACTTCTGAATTTATTACTCATATTCCTGCAAAGAGCGCACCGGGTTGGCCTACCTACCAACAGTCTGAACGAATATCATTAAAAAGAATTGAAGTAGAAACTTCTAGCAGACAGGAAATAGAAACAGCAATCATACGTGCAGTTATACGTGCAGATAACACATAACCATCTATTAATACTCCTATATCAAATTTTACTAGAAGAGGTTGAGTAGTTCAGCTATCTCGGTATTATTTTAGCTGCAGATAGGAGAACTGAACTTGATATTGAATCACGCATCTGTAAAATCCGAACCGTTTTTGGTATTCTCTAGTAATTTTGGTAGTCAAACTTAATTTCCTTGCGCAACACATTAAGACTTTTTAACAGTAATGTTAAATCTGTTCCCTTATATGCCTGTGAAACATGAAAGGTATACGGGCTACAAATTTACAAAATATCAACCGCTACCTTCCCTCATCATGAAGATACGCCCTCATCAAATATGATTTCATAATGTGCAAAGAACAAGGAACAACAAGAAAAGATCGTTGACGTCGATATCCGACAAAGAAAATGGAGATGGATTGATCACACTTTGAGCAAGCCAAATGAAATCTAGCTAAATAGACCTTGAAATTGAATTCCCAAGGACACCCGACGTGTTGACACACCTAAGAAAACCTAGAGAACAACCGTATTAATTGCGGCAAGATCGCTAAATAAAACATGGATCTCCGAATTAAATGTTTGGCCAATGATCGGGATTGACAAGAAGAATTTGTGAACGTCCTATGTTTCAATAGGTTTAAAGGAAGAAGTGGAAGAGAGAAGAATATTGGAAATGGTAATTGGGACGTCAACAAAAATGTTAAATATTTAATTTTTAATAATCGGAAGTTGAGACCGATATGACGATGAGACAATTATTTGTGGCAACAAAATTAATATTATAAAATATTATAATATGAAATAAAGACAAAAAAAAAATTCATTTTAATTTAATTGAGAATTTCAATATTAAAATGAGTTTTTGTTTTTAATGTTATTTTTTATTTATTGGAATTTGAAGTTTTGAATGATTTTTATCTTTTGTTATGATTTACAATTACATATATATATATTTACATATATATTTTGTTTTGTTTTTTATTATTTTTTTATTCAATTAGTTTTTAAAGTATGTATATGTATCTACATAATATTATAACTTTCATTTTGGGTTTTTATTGAGATTTTTTTTTTAAATAAATATTTAAAGTTTATTTTGCATTCCAAAAAAGAAAAAACAGTACAAGAATTTTTGTTTTATAAACGCCATTAATTTAAATTTTTATTTTTAAATACTAGTAGAAAAATTATTTTTTTTTCTAATTTAAATTAAACTAAAGATTGCAAATATATAACTTTTATACGACTCTAACCAATATTAATTGGTACAGTCATACTTTCCAACTTTAGAAGTTTTGAAGTCAAATATTAAGGATACTAGGTATTTATTAATTAAGGATACTAGGTATTTATTAATGATTACAGAACTTTTTTGAGAGCTTATTACATGAGATACTTATTGAGAGCTTATTACATTGAAATACTTAAACTTGAAAATTTAAAATTAGTTAAACAAATAAGGCAGATTGTAAACCAATGGTTTTTAAAAACGCATATTTCCAAAATATAATACAAACTGTTTAGAATTGTGAATATATGTATGAATATATGAAATGTGAATATATGAAAATAGGACTTTTTTGTAATTTTGAAAAGTTGTAAGTTCGGAACCCTTTATAACTAAGAAAAACCGTTAACACACATAAGAATAATTACTGTAGCTTTAATATTTATGTTTTGCCGAAGAAAAATTTGTACCGGTGCCTAAGTTACAGGAGTCTAAAAATAGTAAATTTTCAATTTTTGAGCGCTAATAGCTGGTGAACAGGAGGTGATAATTTTCTGATGAAGCTTATATTAATTCTAAAAGTTCTTTCTTACTTCAAAATTTCAAGAAGCTATCTAAATGCGTGCCGGATTTATGAAAAAAGAAATATCATGCAAAATTTTGGTTTTCGGTTTTCACATAACGGTAAATTTAAATAGTAAATTACATAATATTGCATAATTTTCATATTGTTTTATAGAGACAAGAAAATTTCCTGTCTTCTAGCGTTTTTAGATTGTAAAACTACTACAAACCTGGAGAAATATACATCCGAAGATGATGCTTATTTTGTAATTTTGGGGAGCTGTAACTCTGGAACCCTATACAACTAAAAGAAACCATTAACGTACGTAAAAATGCAGGAGCTTTAATTTTTATGTCTTGCCGAAGGAAAATGTGTACAGGTGCCTAAGTTACAAGTGTTTAAAAATAGAAAATTTTTAATGTTTGAGCCCTAATAGGTCATAAAATAGGTCCGCTATCTAAAAGCGTGCCGGAGCTATGAAGGTAGAAAATCTTACAAAATTTGGTTTTCGCATAACGGTAAATTTATATACTAAATTTAAAAAAATTATATAATTTTGATATTGATTTATAAAGGTAAAAAAAATCCTGTCGTGTGGCGTTTTCAGATTGAAAAAATGTTAGGTGGAACATAAGATATACGTATTTAAAAATAGGGCTTCTTTAAAGTTGGAGGGGCTACAGCTCCATAATGGATGGAGCTATATGAAAAAGTTGTTCTACAAAATTAAATTTTTTATGAGACCTACTCAAGATCAAAATTGTTTTTCTCTATCTTAAACGGTGCAGAAGTTTTGTAAACAAACGGACGGACAGAATTAAACTAATAGGCACATTTTTTCAAAACTTTTTTGGAAATGTGCTAAAAAGGATATACTTTCACAGAGGCTGATCATCGATTTAGATGACGTCAGTATATAACGGTACTTTATATCTCCAAGTTTCCTAATATATATGCCATTACTACTGATGCCGCCATCTAGTGGCTAAAAAACGCATTACAAAATTTTCTTGACATTTGTTATTATTTTAATTAAACCGTTATATTTTTTTTCGTAAGACAATAAACTGGAACCATTTTCTACAGTATTATAGAGAGCATAATGCTATCGTTAATATATATCTTGTTCCTTCTTAATTTGTACCACCATTTCTGAGATATTGCAATTTAAAGTGGAAATTAAAAAAAATAAATTTCAACTTTAAAAAAAGATCAGTATACATGTGCAATTTTCAAAGACATCCTATATTTAAATATATTATACCGTTAGAAAGGACTCTTCGCACCCTTTTTAACGGTATACAATGAGTAGAGTCCGTAATATTGAACGTAAAAATATTCATGGTTAAAATATATGCCTCTGTACCAATTAATAGTGGTTAGGGCTAGTAATTAGTAAGTAGAAGATAATAATTTTTATATTCTTAAAAAAAAGAATTTATGGAGTACATCTTAATATTGTGGAATACATTCACTATATAATTTTTCAAAAGTATAGGTATAGGTTGCTCGATCCAATTAATTTAACTATATGGTAGAGAATTTTTTATTTACCTATATAGATATATAAAAGTGAAAGTCTACATTTTGATGAAAATATTACTATATTGAGAATAACAAAAATTTTTTTGACATTTATATAATATTAGACCATATTATACATAATATACATAGTATATACCGAAGGCTTTAAATTATTATATGTATTATAGGTCAGTGATTATTTATATTTAATAATTCACCGCACATTAATTAATATAATCACAAAGAGAAAATGGTTGGCACAATAAACTGCTGTGATCAGCGCGAGCAAATCCACATGAAACTGGAATAAACAACAGATCTCTCAGTATCTTGGTGTAATGGTAGTCCGGGGGCTATCTTCTCTATTAAACAACAACATAATATAATCAAAAAATCTATAGTGTAAAAATTATAGTACATATTTAAATTTTTTTTGCATTTCTCAATATTTTAAATTATTTTATTCTGAGTAGCTTGTTTTTTTTCTTTTTTTTTTTGAATTGCAGGTTTGCAAATTATCACCTAGCAAAAATTTAGTATTATATATAGAATAGGTAATATCTAAAAGTAAAATTATGTACTTTGCCACTTTGTAATATATTTTAATTCTTTAAAAGAATTATTATTATTTTAAAGCAGTAACTTATTACTTATAAAATTACACATACTTAATTTTAATTTTTCTACCACTTTCACTTTTTTTATTTTTTTTATGATAGTTTTTATTATTTTATCCTTTACACATATAGCAATAAACTACTGTTGAAAAAATTATTAAGTAATTGCAGGTATTATCTATATATGTACAAAGGATAACAATAAAATAATAAAAACACAAAAAAGAAAATATATACAAGTATTTAGTAGTAGTATAGTATAATTTGGTAAGGTGACCGAACCTACTCAATTTAGCAGTACTATACTGTTTAACTTAACATGTGTATTTATTGTTTTTTTTTTTAAATCTCCTCTCCTATTATTTTGTACTTTTTGATGGAAAAAAATGAAGTAGACTACATTGTAGACTATACACTTTATCAAAAAAAACTTATCACATAAAATATTAAAGTCTCTTCACAAAAAAAAAACCACTTTGCAAAATTTATCGTATAGATGTACTGTAAACTTTACATTTAAAAAAACAAACCAGAAAGTAGTTTCATATTCGACGAATCAATAACGTAGTATCAGTCTCAAAAATATAAAAAAAACGAGGAAGAGTGCAGTAGAGTAGACTGTGTCAACTCTGGGATACCCGTATAACGTAATATATCCTGTTTCTATAAAACTTGATCATCTTTTAAAAACATTCAGATGCTTTAGTACGACGTTAATTACAGAGATATATATATTTATGTAAATTGTGAAGTTGTGTGACAGCTATCCGAATCTATTGCACCTAGCTTCATTAAGTTCCCGGAAATGCAAGAAGCCTGAACCGGCTGCTTTAGACCAATCAAATTTTACAAAAGTTTTTGGCATGTAACTCGAGTCTCGACATTTTTTCACTAAATTTCAGATAGCTAGCTTCAATAGACACTGAGTTATTTTCATTTAAAAGGAGAAGTTGTATGGCAGCTACCCGAAGTTGTTGTACCAGCAGAACCTAATTTTACAGAAGTTGTTGCCATAAAACTGAATCATCATTTCTAAGATTTCAGACCCCTAGCTTCATTAAGTTCCAAGAGGTGCAAGAAGCTTGAACCGGCCGCTCTAGACCAACCAAAGTTTACAAAAGTTGTTGGCATGTAACTCGACACCTCTTTACTAAATTTCACATTCCAACTTCAATAAACACTGAGTTATTCTCATTTCAACGGAGAAGTTGTATGACAGCTACCCAAACCTGCCACACCACCACAACCAAATTTTATAGAAGTTGTTGCCATAAAACTTGATCATCATTTGCAAAATTTCAGAAACCTAGCTTGAATAGATACTGAGTTATTTCTATATAAAGAAAGAAGTTGTATCGCAGCTACTCGAACCCGCCGACCGAAAATGCAAAACTAATGTATTTAAATAGCAAAACTAACAATTTTGCAAAAGTGACGTAAAAAAAATTTCAGCCTCCTAGCTCCTTTAGTTTTTGAGATATCGTGCGGACGGACGGATGTACATGGCTTAATCGACTTCGATTCTGAGCCGATCCATACCCTTGACACTATATCTAGCTCAACTCTTTTAAGGTGTCACAAACGTAATGGTAAATTTATTATACCCTTAAACATAGTTCATACGGGTATGAAAAAATAAAGATTTTTATTCCATATCATAACTTATATGGTTCACTGGTTCACGTTTTTTTTTTGTTATTTGAAAAATCTGGTATGATCTTTTTATAATTCATATGTGTATATTTAAAAATGTTTTTTTTTCCTTGCCACTCCTTGCCCTATGCTCCTTGTGCATCCACTAAGTCATTTATTGTTCATATTTTACTATAAGCTTCAGTTTCGGTAATCATTAATTTTATTAAGCCGTTGATTACTCGGCTGTAGATATTTCAAAGTTAAGGTGACCAAATTATTATTATCTATAACGATGCCAAACAACATTAGGATATTTTATTTTTGAACTTTATAAGTCAATGTCAATAAAATACAGGCTTTTCAAATTTACTATTTAAATTTACCGTTATATGTTAAAATAAAATTTTAGAAGATTTTTACTTTCATATTTTTGAAATGATTTTATATAATTAGAACCTTGAAATTTCAAAAGAAGAAAGATCTTCTAAAATTAGCATAAGTTACCTCAGCAGAGCTAACCTTTTTTGTATAATGAATCGAATTTTAGCCGGACCATTTAAAAAATATTAATTTCTTGAAATACAGAAATGTTTTTTAAAAGAATTTCAAAATGTCATATACTTACCTATATAATAAAAAAAAAAATCGTATATTTTTGCTAAAAAAAATTTTAACCTATAGGTAACAAAAATTCTTAAGAAAATAATCATCTAATATTTTTATGTGTATATATACGAAAGTATATTATTTTAAGGACTTCCTGTTGGGCAGAATTTTGATTACAAAGGATAAAAGAATTATAATAACATTATATTGCTATATATATATGTATATATTATATGAAATATAATATACGACGAAGAAAAAAAACAAAAACAATCAAAACCAAAACATCAATATTGTAAAGTTAAAGGATTACTCGTATATTATTTTCATTTTCATTTTTTTTTTTTTTCATTTAAAGGTGTTAAAGCAAAGGTGTGAAGTACTTCATTATTGAATGAATGAACAGGATAATAAAAATTTAAAAACAAAAATTTAATCATATGCGTCTACTTATCACAATAATATATTTGAAGAATATAATCAATATCCTTACAATGGTTTTTATTGATTTTTTTTTTTTTTTTGATTATTATTAATATATTTTTAGGTTTTTCCAAATAAAATATTTTTAGATATGAAAAAAAAAACAATACATAAATAATATATATGTACGCATACATACACATATATCGTATACATATATAGAGAAATAGTAAACTATATATATTCTTTTGTTTATATATGGGCCAGATAAAGATTTGTATTAAAAAACAGTTATCCTTAAATGTTGTACCTACAAAATCTATATAAAATCTATACAAAATCTAAAGTGGAGTTTAGAAGTGCATCGAATTGTGCGAAACTTTATTTTTTTTTTGTTTGTTTGTTATAAATTTACCCTGCTTTCGGTATAGATAATGTAAAATGACGATCAGTCAAATGATTTTTGATTTTAAACTAAGAAGAACATTTATGCAAATTTTCAATTCAATCGGCCAAACCGTTTAGGCAGGACAACGAAAAAACCAAAACACTTTAAAATGCTCTCGGGTCGTAATGGCGATATAGCCTATAACTTCTTCCGGCCTCGTAGAAATGTTCCTGTAAAATTTGGTTGTTATCGGACTGGTGGTTTTTACGTGAATCGGGCACAAATAAACCAACAAACAAACAGAATTTCTTCCTTATTTATTAGATGTATGTATATATATAATAAGAATTTTGCAGATTTTTGATTACGTTGGAACTAATTACGAATTTAATTTTGGACTTATTATCTGAAGTGTCACAATAAATGCTGAATAAATAACAATTTTCATGAAAGAAAACATATAGGAATGGAAAACTTTTTTTTTTTTTCAGAATCAGAATCCATTTCAACAAAAATATAATTATTTATATTTTTCCTTTTTTACCGTTCACAACAAAAATTAACAACTAATCATAAATTTTTACCCTGGTTTTTATGCACAAATTTGACTGACATTTTGACTTTTTTTTTGGGTAACCGAAAGAATGACGCTTGTCAACTGCATAACTGAAAGTTCGTTGACAGTTGAATTTTTGATGGTTGCAATGCAAACGGCATTACCGAAAGCATAGCGTTTATATTTGAAGTTTTAAAATAAAATTGTTTGTTTTTAATGTTTTATTTTTTTTACTGTTTATAGAAAGAAAGAAGATAAAGACATCTTTACTTCTACTGGGATTCGAATGTAAGTAACTGATTGTTACTTTTACCATACTAAAGCACCCAATGTCAGAATCTTTAATTATAGATGTAATCTAGAATCTGATATAAAATAATATCAACGTATAAAAATGATATACATATACATACCACCGAAATAAATAATTAAATGAATAAAATCTAAAAAAAAAAAAAGATCGTTAAGAGTATCTAATTGAATGAATTGTATTCAGCATTTTAAAAGTTTAATACATGAGAAATGATATTAGATGAAAATATATATATATATATATAGTAAAAAGAAGAAGGGGCCTCGGTGGCCTAGTGGGTAAAAGCGTATACAATACGCTGTAAACACCGAGGAAGTGTGGGTTCGAGTCCCACACACGTCGTAATAGTTATTCACCCTTACGACATTTCTAGCTACGCCTGAACAGGAAAGGCTATGTAATTTCCTGTCCATATTTATGTGGCAGAGAAATGCATTACAAAAAAAGAAGAAATCTTAAAAAAATTGACACAATTTTTTACCAACTTTTTCTTTTAAAATTGACATATAATTGATATAAAAAATATGGACATAACGCATATTCGACTATTAGCTGTTGTGTTCAACTTAATATAATAAAAAATTATACAAAATTTTTAAAAAATATACAAAAAGTCTATATATATAATTTTGCAAAATTTTTGGTATATACATATTTCTATAACGTTAAACTTAATTGCATAAAACTACGAATTACTTAATTTATAAGGCTTAAGATTAAATATCTTCCTTTTTTTTTGTAATCTCATGATTGTAAAATTATTTAGTTAAAACTTTTTAGTTATAATATATTATTATTTGAATATATAGAACTTTATTCAACTTTTGGTGTGGCAATAACTTCATAACTGCGATAAAGATCATAAAATTAGTAATTATAAAAAAAAATTTAAGAAGAACATTAACATCTTTCTTTGAAGTTCCCCTCCAAATTTTCATACCCATCCACTTTAATCCCAAATTTCCTAATTCTTATTTTCTTAAAAATCCTTCCTATACATTCTTATCCCTAAAAACCAAATTATATACATTTTGTATTAATGGTCCCATCCTAAAGTTTTTTTAATGCATTTCTCTGCCATATAAATGTGAACAGGAAATTACACAGCCATTCTTGTTCAGGTATGGCTGTAAATGTCGTAAGGTGAAATAAGTTTTACGACATGTGTGTGTTTTACTTATACCCATTATAGGCCACCGAGGCCCTGGATGGTGGTGTTTATTTAGTTAGAGTTCAAAACTACCTTAGAGGAACTTCCCAGTGCAGTTCTCTAGGTGGCTTTTGATGCTTCCCACCCTCTTCTCTTTTTAAAAAAAAAAAATAAAAAGATTTTGAAAAACTGCAAAATTAATTTTTTAATGAGATATATTTCACTATTTAGCTTGTATTATTTGTTTCACTTAAAAAATGCAATGTTAAAGTTTTCTAAAATAAATATACGAGTACACTACCAAACAAACTTAAATTATAATTTTTTAAAACGAAAAAAAAAAGTTTAAAAATCGCTGGTCAATTAAAAATAAATTTTTTAGTATATTCAATATATATATATAGGTATATACAATATAACAAAAACAAAATATAATATATATACATATATATCTATGTACAAAACCTAATAATCATATTTTACTACCAAGAAATGCGGAAGTAAGTTGAAAAAATAATAACAGGATAATAATCTTATAATGAATTTAAACTGAAATAATATAAATATACATTATTGGATAATTTGTTTTTATAAATATTAAGGATTCTTTTTCTTGTCAGGTAAATTATCATTTTAATATAGTATCTTAAGATACTATATATTATTTTCAAAATAACAAAACAAAAATATTAATAATAACAATTATATATGTATATAATAATAATAGAAATTATAATAATATTTCTTCTTCCTGTTTGATTGTTTTGGGTTTTTTTTTTATTTTTTTTTTTTGACAAAAAAAATAATAAGGTATAAGTGGTATATACAAGGTGTGCGATTGGCAAAAAAAAAAAAAAAGTTATACATAAAGCCAAATTAAATAATACTTATATAGTAATTGGCTCGATAAGCTCTTGTAACAAACGAACAACTCATATAGCTGGGTATATAAGGAGCAGCTATATATCCTTCTTTATCCAAAAAACTAGCAACATAAAAATGGTCTATTTTCCTTGGAAATTCTCATAATGACTAGATACTAAGTTTTAAAATAATGGAAGAGAAAATACAACGTGTAAGGGACATAAAATTTTCGGGACATATAAAATTTAAAAAAAAAAAACATTTTCAAAATTTATGAATTTTAAACATTTTTTATAATTTTTATTTTTTTTTTTTTTTCACATTTTTGTGAAAATATTTTTATCTTTAAAATCTTTAAAATATGAATAAAAAGATATAAATATGAAGTATGAGGTATGAAAATTGAATCAATTTCAATTGTCAGAAAAAAGAAAAAAATAATTTTTATATTTTAAAGAAAACGTTGAGAAAAAAATTTGAATTTTCTTAAGCGAAAGAGTTAAAACATACATATATCACATATACTTCTTTACAGTCAAATGCAACCATTTTTCATTCAAATTAAACTATTTTTCATTGAAATTAAACTTTTTTATTTTATATTAAAAAAACCTTTTTGAAATCAAATTTTATGTGTAAAAATTATGTGTAATTTAACGAAAAATTGTTAATTGAAAAACAAATTGTTTAATTTAAAAAAAAGAAATTGTTTACTATGAATAAAAAAAGGTTTAATTTGTATAAGAGGTAAAGTAACTTTAAAGAAAAAAGTTTAATTTGAATCAAAAATGGTTTAATTTGAGTGAAAAATAGTTTAATTTGAATGAAAAAAAGTATACATGATTTTTACAAACGTTAAATTTTTTTATACCCGTACGATAAGGATTGGGTATATTAAAATTGCTTCTCCGTTTGTAACACCTCGAAATAAGCTAGCTATATATGCTTTCAAAGGTATGGGTCGGATCAGAATCATATTCTGAATCGATTAAGCTTTGTCAGTCCGTCGGTCCGTCTGTCTATTCATCAGCAAGATAACTCAAGAACTAACAAAGTTATAGAGTTTTGAAATTAACACAAAATATACTTACATCAATTTGTAGGTTCCCTATTTTTTTTTGGTTGAGATCCGAATAAAACTTCGGGTAGCTCTCGACAACTAACTTTTAGAATCCCCACATTTTTCATACAAATTTTTCAAAAGTTCTACATCGTTTGAAATAGAGCCATGAAATTTTAACTGCTGATAGATAATATAAAAATATTAATTTTATGAAATAATTTTTTTCTGTAAACTCACCCGTTACAGAGCAACTCAAATTTTGCAAAATTCTTGACTCCTTCTATATTCCAAACGTCTTAAGTTAGAAACTTGAAATTTTGAGAGAAGCTAGGTCTCTGAAAATAAGTATGAGAGATTTCAGAAAATATTTTTGTATCGACCCCCGTTTCGGAGCTGTATGGGGTCAAAAACTAAAACAAATCCTTAGTTTTAAACACCTGTAACTTGAACACCTGTCCAAAATTTTTTTGAAGTAATATACAAAAATTAAAGCTCCAACATTATATTTTTATTTCTTTTAACAACTTTTCTTAATATTATTAAGTTACCTTAAAATTGACGAAAGTGTGACTTCATTTTTCTAAATTTTGACAAATTCTAACAAATGAAAATTTTTAACGAATTTTTAGCCTTTTTTTTCACTCGATAATTTGAAATTGTTGAGGATGATGCGTATAGTACAAAAAATTTAAATAAATAACAAATATAACGGTTGCTTGAAGAATTTATATTTATATTATATTAGTATACATACTTATATAACTCATGTTTATTTACATATCGTATATGTCACTGATGAATGAATTATATATAATACATATATAGTATAAATTATTATACATTTGCCGTTTAGTATTAAATGGTACTTTGGCATATTTAGAAAAGTTTTGGATTGATAATCGTTATGTGGAAGGTTAGAATCTGCTTTTGAAGAATGAATAAATATATACATAGCTTCAATGTATTTATGTACAAACCAGAGTTCTTGAAATTATAAAATTCACCCAAATTATTTTAAAATGCTGAAAAATTAATAAAATAATATTGTAAGCAGAGTGGCAGGCTATGAACATACTAACGGTTCGTACGGGTATCTAAGAGTTGACAAAGGCAACTGTATTCTTCCTCATTTAAATTACTTTTGATTATTGCATTTCTTAGGATTTCAAATATATTTTATATAAAGTTAAATGACTTGCCGCTAAAAATAAATATTAATGGAACTCAATTTGTTGATAATATACAAATTAAAAGAAGAAAAGAAATAAAAAAAAAACCGTTCTGAGTTAGTGTAATCACACGTTGTGCAAGACAAAACAAAAAACTATATTGGATTAAATTGTTATAATGAAATCACTTAGTATAAGACATCACGAAGATATTAAGGAAATAATGGGTCAAATACATAAAACTGAGCTTGAGCTCAATTCTCGCTTTTTCAAACAATAACTATAATATACGCTTGAACTGTTATTTTTTTTTGAAAAAGGTAGATTGAAATTCTAGCTCAGATTTCTGCATTCGACCCAATTAAACAAAAGCAGAATAAAAATATATATATATATATATATTTATATATATATAATATGTATGTACATATATACAAATATGTATGTACATTTATTTAATTTTTTTTTTCGGTGGCTCATAATCAATATTGCCTTAAGGATTAGATTTGTCTATATATGATTTAATGCGTAATGCATCTCACTATAAAACTTTTCTTGGGGCCTCAGTGGCCTAGTGGGCAAGAGCGCATAAAATACGCTGTAAACACGGAGGGAGTGTGGGTTCGAATCCCACACATGTCGTAAGAGTGTTCCCTCCCTTACGACATTTACAGCCACGCCTGAACAGGAAAGGCTGTGTAATTTTCTGTCCACATTTATGTGGCAGAGAAATGCAAAAAAAAAGAAAAAAAACTTTTCCCAAAAATTTTGTACCTATTTCTTAAAAAAAATTACTTAAAAATTATTTCTATTTCTCCTAAATATTTATAGTTTCTTTTAAAATTTAGTAGAGGCCGCCAACAACTAAACTCTGTAATCATTTTGATTTTATGTGTGGTATTAAATATTAACGTATATATTTAGTTATTACTGTACTGGCCAAATATCATGGATCTTAAGTATATACGTATAAAACCTTAACGCATTTAAGTTTTTTTATTTTCTTAGAAAAAAAAAACCGCAAGAAATTCAAAAAAAGGTAGAACAGTAAACAGTTAGTAGGTAGAGGTACTTTAAACAGTGTAATAAATAATGGTATTTCTATATACATATGTATATACTTATGTCAAAAATACATCTCTCAAAATATTAAAGACAGATGTAAATCATTTGAAAAAAAAAATAACTAAATATAAAAAAAACTAAAATACAAAAATTTTAATAAAACAAAAAAAAAAATCAAGAACAAAATAAACAATAGAAAAATTTTATATACTTTTTTAATAAAATAAAGTGTTTATTTATGTATAAATAATGCACCTCAGTTAGTCACCTAGTGGTTGGTATACCTAAATTACACTTGAAATTAATTTGTTTAATAACAGTTAAAAATAAACGACACACATAGAAGAAAGGATCAGAGAGATCGTGCTAAACAAAAAATGAAGAAATATAAAAAAAATTCCTTACGGCAATCATTTTGTTTTTTTTTTTCTCTTCTTTAATTTATTTAAAATACAGTCGAAATTCTAAAAATGGAACTTAATTAAAAAAAAAACAAAATAAATGTATATCAATATTTATATATTTAACGAAGTTTAACGCGAAAATTAACATAAATTGACAACAGAATGTTTGTTTACATCACAATTGATTAAAATTGTCAATGTAATTTACGCAAAATGTCACTTAGTATGTGAATGAAGCATAACGGTTTATATATAGTTTTGATTTAATGAAAAAAATTCCTCATGATCTATCTTTTGCGTTGTATAAAATATTTTTATTTTGAAAAATGCAAATTTAACCTCTTATCTTTGCATTTCTCTGCCACATAAATGTGAACAGGAAATTACACAGTCTTTCCTTTTCAGGCGTGGCTGTAAATGTCGTAAGGGGGAATAACTCTTACGAGGTGTGTGTGATTCGAACCCACACTCCCTTGTTGTTTACAGTATAACTTATATGCTTTTACTCACTACGCCACCGAGGCCCCAAATAGAAAATTGTTTTTGGTCTTGTTCTATCACCAGTCAATTTAACTGGTAGAAATTAAAGTATTTTCTTTGATGTTAAATTATAGAAATTGATGAATTTTTGGCTGCGTATTATTTAATTATGTATGTTCTTTTTTTTTTTACCATGACTATATTTCAATTGTATTACATCTCTACTTTAACTTCAGCTTGGACTAACTCCAGAAAATGATAAGAAAAACAATTTAAAACTAAAATGATAAGAAAACAAAATATTCTAGAACAATCAAAAAAATTCTGTATTTACTAGTTTATATAGCAAAATCACTTACTGATCACGCTGATTGGATGTCGGCCCAGGCCTTTGAAAATCTAAAACAAGGAAAAAAAATAAAAAGTTAGCTCTTTACTATAAATAATTAATTGATAAAAGCATGCGATACATTCAAGTGTTACTGTATTTTTTTTTATTTCTCTCTCTCTGTCTTTCAATTTGCAAATAAAATGTGTGTGTAAATAAACTCTTGTTGGTTAGCGCCCTTGGATTTATAAAAAAAAAAAAACAAATAAAAAAGGTAAACTACTCAAAAGTTTCAATTGTCAATCCATTACTTAAATTATTTTTTCTTTATTTTGCAGATAAGAAAAATAAAATTTATAACGTTTTTTTCTTTTTTTTTTGAAAGGGCGCCAAAGCGAATATAAGACTCACTTAAGTGTGAAATTTTACACAAAAAATAAAATTATATATAAAGTTAAGATACATTTAGATTTTTGAAGTCCAGGCTTTTTTTTTTGTTATTTTCTTAAGGTTACAATTACAATTTTAGTATATCTACCAACTAATACTTGAATTGCGTCTTTCTGTAATTTTTTCTTGTTTAACAAATTGCAATATATGTAACTAATTTTTAAAAAGATGGGGTACTAAAAACTGATGTAAAATAATCTTGTATTAATGAAATTGGAAATTAAATCGCAACTGTTTGTTTAATTCGAAAAAAAATACGAACTAATTAGAAAAATGGACGAGATAACGCCCTCCAAAGTAATTTCGTTCACTTTTTAAACAAATAACAACCTCTTTTCCCCTGTATAACATAGAAGATTCGTTTAAGTGCCGGTAGCTAGCTGAAGTTATGAGCTTTGACACTAATATCTCAACTCTTATTTATCTTTGATAGTTACAAGGTTTTAAATACGAAATATATTGATATTTTTCACTGTTTTTATAGAATAACTGTAATTTTTGCATAAAAAACCGTTATTAATTTAAAAAACCGTATCAATTTTATTTCATTTTCAAAATAACCTATTTCCTCAGCTTCAATTTCAGTTAATATATTTTTTCTCTTATCTTTTACCGTTTTCGATAAAAAGTGAACGAAATTACTTTGGAGAGCCTTATCTCGGAAACCGTTATATAATATAAATAAATATAAACACAAACAAAATATCAAATTAAAAATAAAACAACCGCAAAAAATTTATTTTGACATGAATGTTGTTTTGCCATTTGTTGCCATTTTTAATTGTTCGAAGTGTCAAGTTAATATCTCAATTACTAGGTTAGAAAAATGTCAAGACAGTGGAGAAGATGTAATAGTTGAAAAAATGTGATATTGTGTAGTATTGTCAAAAATGTTCATGTATTTGTGCATTATCTTACTAGTACTGTCTCGTTTGGCCTCTAGGTTAGATTAAAAAAACAAAATATTTCATTGTTACTGTAGCTTCCTAATTTAAATTAATTTATGTAAATCCCGCCTTATTTCATCAATTTATAATAATTACAAAAAAGAAAAAGGGACATTGTATATAATATAGTTCAATGTTAAAAAAAAAAATAATTTCTATTTGAATGATTTTCAATTAAAATTATTTTTTATTTTTTTTATTTATAATAATTTCACATTCATTATTTGTATGTATATACTTAGCATAAAAAAAAAACGAAACGGAGTATAGAAATCACATTACTAGAGTGTTTGTTTTATTTTTGGGTATTTAAAATCACAATAAGATCATCGTAGAATAAAAATAGCTTAATAATTATTTTAGAAATAAAAAAAAAATAAAAATATTCTCGTGCTATCCTGATGTGAATTATAGAATACAATAGAAATCAAGAAGTGTTATTTTATTTTGCCTTTTTTTTTTTTTTTTTAGTTTTTTTTTTAGTTTATGTCGAGTGACTTTTTTTTACGGTGATTTGATTTTAACAAAGAATATTTTTTTTAGCAGAAATTCCACAAATTACATATTGTTATTTTATTGCAAAAAATGTTATACAAATATATAAGTAATGATAAAAACTTTAAGATTGCATAAAACATAAAATTTTTTTAAATAAAAACAGCAACAGAAAACAGGACTTAAATAAAAAAAAAAAAAAAAAAAATACGTTTAAAATACTCATTCACATTTTGATGATGATTTTTTACAAATCAAACCGAAACTTAATTAACAAATTTTTAAAATTGCATATTAACTGTTAATCAATGTTTTAAAAATTAAAAAAAAAAATAATTTTCATCTTCGATAATTTTCAGGGTTAACATAAGCTTTAAAATCAATATATTGCGTGAATTTGCGTGAACAATTGCGAAAACCATACTGTCATTCCGCAAAAAGACATTTTTGGCATAAATCCAGTTGGCATAAAAAAACTTTTTAGCATGAAACCATTTAGCATAAAATCACATTTAGGAAAATCCGAATTTTATACTAACGGAAATATTTCTTATATAAATTCTTGTCGAAAAAAGGGACATTTTGGTTTACATTTTTTGTAAATGATATTTTTGTTGTTGGGTTAGTGATAAGGTTAGTGATAACGTAATAAGGTTAGTGTAGTGTTGATCATGATGATGATGACCTGCCGTCAACCGTGCTTGCAATAATTTTCCGTTTATAACTCTATATTTAAATTTGTAATTTCTTATAGATAAATAGACCTAAAAAAGCTGAAGTTTAAAATTTTTAGGCGAAAGTTAATTATTTTTCATGTAAAAAATATGACCAAAATTGGGATTCTCTTGTTTTACATTAGAATACCTATATCATATATACATGGGATGGTGTTATAATTCAAAAAAAAGAAATTCCAAAGTTACAAAACTCCAAACAATGAAAAAAATTCCAAAGAAAAAAATTCCAAAAAACAAAATTCCAAAATATATATTGAAAAAAGGCCCACAAAATGAAATATATTCTTTGTAATTAACGACAAAATTTTTTTAGCAAGCTTTTAAACTTCATACTTTAAAAATTTGATTAGTGAGAGCGGGATTTTCTACTGTGCGAAAATAAAAGCGGATATTTAGGGACGAATTATTTTGAATACCCCAATTATTTTGAATACTTTGGTATTAAAATATGTTGGTAAACAAATAATTAGGATGAATTTTAAATATAGTTATAAAATCAGGACTAAGCGCCTTTTACAGAATATGTATAAATGTAAATATGTGAGATTCCGAATTAGGAGGAATTTTAAAGTTGAATTCAAAATCAGAGTTATACACTTTTTCCAGAATATTTTTATATATGTATATATGAAATTCTAAATTAGGAGAGATTTTATAGTTGGCTTCAAAATCAGGGTTTTAATAATTTTTTAGCGGGGGTTTGGGGACGGGAGCCCTCACTTTATTCAATATATTGTTGTTGAAATATGTATGTAAAAAAAAGAAATAGGTGGGGTTTTATAGTTGATTACAAAATCAGGGTCCAATAATTTCTTTAGGGCGGTTTGGGATTGGTAGCCCCCACTATTTTAAATGCCTTGTTATTGAAATGTGTATTTAAAAATTTTAGGAGCAATTTAACAGTTGGCTACAAAATCAGAGAGGCCCAACAACTTGTAACGAATGCTTTTAGCGCTATTTAAAATGTTTGCCATTAAATTTTGAATTTTTTTTTGTGGCATTTGTTTTTTGGAATTTTTTTTTCTAGAATTTTTTTTTTGGAATTATGTACATAAATAGTATTTTGGAAATTAAATTTTTTTTTTTTGGAATTTCGTACCCAACCCTATGTACATATGTGAATATACAGTGTATATGAGTCACATTTTGATTAGGAGGGATTTTAAAGTTGAATTCAAAATCAAAGTTATACGGTTTTTCCATAGAATATTTCTTTATATATGTACATGGCGAAATTTAAAATTAGAACGGATTTTAAATTTGATCACAAAATTAGTGTATATACTATAATATAGTATAAATGGAATTTTGCTAAATGTCTTTTTATGGTAACTGATTTTATGCTAAAAAAAAAGTCTTTTTATGCCCAATAGAGTTTATGCAAAATGTTTTTTTGAGAAATGAATTTAAGCCAAATGTTATATAGACCCATTAATTTTCACAGAATAAAACCGTGAATTACATATAAAATAGAAAAAAAACTGTTTTATTAATAGTGTGCTTTTTTTTCTTGCAAAATTCCCTTAAATTACCTATAAGTTGTTTTAAAGAATAAAACACAAAAATTACAAAAATATGAATTTTTAATGGTATATAATAGTTTCTGACACAACTCAATGAACTCATGAAATGTAAATATCTTATGTACTATATAAAAAGAAACTTTTATAAATTTTGTAGTATGGGGCCGTTTTTTTTATTTTACCTATACAATAATTAAAATTCTTCTACTATAGAGTTTATAAAATAAATATGGGGGCCTCGGTGGTCTAGTGGATAAGAGCGTATAAAATACGCTGTAAACACCGAGGGAGTATGGGTTATTCCCCCTTACGACATTTACAGCCACGCTTTAATTTTATAAATAATACATATATATATACATATATATATACAAAAAGGTACATATAGGATTGTTATATATTTCAAATTTAAGATAAAAATCTTTGAACAACATTTTTGTGTTTTTTTTGTTTCTGTCCGTTAAATCTGGTAAATTACCAATAAAGTCTTCTATAAATATTATTAAAATATTTTATGAAATCATTGGCTACACAGCTGTATACTCGTGATATTTCCAAATATTATGGAAGAATTATATAATATCCGATCTCTGTCTGCCATATCCAAAATTTTTGAAAAAGTTGTTAAAAATAGACTAAATTCCTTTATAATCAATAATCCCATATTGGGTGTAAATCAATTTGGCTTTGAGGAAAAATGTAATACTACAGCTGCTTGTCTTTTTTTAAATGATTTTATTTCAAAAAACACCGACAATAGGAAAATTGTTAGTATTGTCTTTCTCGATATTAAGAAATTCGATTGTGTTGACCACGATATCCTACTTTTAAAATTATCAAAACTAAATTTTACTGTCGACCACTTGAATTTTTTTAAATCATATCTGCAAAATTGGAAACAATTAAATAGTAAGGATAAATAACGGTTTTAGTCAAGAGAAAACGATTACAAGGGGAGTGTCACAAGGCTCAATTCTAGGACCATCGCTTTTCAAATTATATATTGACGATATTACTCATTTGAATCTAAAAGGCAACCTTCAGTTATTTGCCGATGATGCGGCTCTAAAATACGCTAAGAACTCCGAATAAATTATTCGCACATCCATTCAACATGACCTTCAATTATAATATGGTAGAAGAATGGTTAACCAAACATCGGCTTATTTTAAACCTAAACAAAACTAAGATATTAATGTTTGAAAATAAATTATGCAATATTAAAAATTTTTTCTAGTATAAAAATGTTAAAGTAGAAATTGTAAAAAAATTTAATTACCTAGGTTTAATAAAATTAACAGCAAATCCAACGTTTTCACATAGAAAAAATTATTAAAAACATAACACCATATATATTCTAATTGCGTAGGCTGCGTAATTACTTATCTGATGAAGCCATTTTCACAATCTATTCAGCTTATATTAAATCGCACATATGTTATCTTACACCTATATGAAGCCAAGCTTCCCAAATTTATTTAAACAAATTAGACATAATTTTATCTTAAATAAAAATCTATACACACACACAGCCACAATACTCGAAACAAATCAAATTTTTTACCTCTCACTTTTTAGAACAAATAATCAAAATGAGGAAGAATACAGTTGCCTTTGTCAACTTTTAGATATCCGTACGAACCGTTAGTATGTTCATAGCCTGTCACTCTGCTTATAATATTATTTTTTTTAATTTTTTAGTATTTTAAAATAATTTGGGTGAATTTTATAAATTCTAGAACTATGGGTTGAACATATATTCAAATTATATGTTTACACATTCTTCAAAAGCATATTCCAACCTTCCACATAACGATTATCAATCCAAAACTTTTCCAAATATGCAATAGTACCATTTATTACTAAGCGGCAAATCTATAATAATTTATACCATACATTATGTATTATATATCATTCATTCATCAGTGACATATATGATATGTAAGTAAACCAGGGTTATACAAGTATGTATACTAATATCATATAAATATAAATTCTTCAAGAAACCGTTATAAATTTTACTTATTTAATTTTTTTTGTACTATACGGTCGGATCTCAACCAAAAAAAATAGGAAACCTACAAATTGATGTAAGAATATTTTGTATTAATTTCAAAACTCTAGCTTTTTTAGTTATTGAGTTATCTTGCTGACGGACAGACGGACGGACCGACGGACAAAGCGTAATCGACTTAGAATTTGATTCTGATCCGGCGCATACCTTTGAAGGTATATCTAGCTAGATTATTTCGAGGTGTTACAAACGGAGGAGTAATTTTAATATACCCGATCCTTATCGTACTGGTATTAAAACAATTGTTTATACAATTGTATGAAAGCTTACACCGAGTTACCAGAAGAAATAAAGTTGATTTCAGATCTTAAAGTATTTAAATTTAAAATTAGACCAACCTTACTTTCTAATTAAAATGCAATAATTATAGTAAGTCTAATTAAATTTTGAATATAGTTCTTTTGTTTTTTATTATTATTTTTTTATTACAAGATTTACAAATATGTTCTCCTTATTTATGTTACATTAATTTGTTATAGTTAATTAGTATTAATAAATAATACTAATATATAAGATTATCTATTAATACTAATATAATATATTAATTACTAATTAACTAACAAGTTAATGTAACATAAGTAAGAAGAACATATTTGCAAATCTTGTAATAAAAAAATAATAATAAAAAACAAAAGAACTATATTCAAAATTTAATTAGAAAAAGATAATGTAATTAATTGTTAATTTAATTTTTAAATTTGTTTGTTTTATATTTAACTTTTTGACTTTTTTTCTCTTTTTAAATTGAATTATTAAATCTTATAACTTAAAATAATAGATCCACACAGCACTCTAGGTCTAGGTAGGATAGAATAATAGAACCACACAGCATTCATTAGGTCTAGGTAGGGTCTTCCTAAAATGGATTGGAGATTCCTTTCGAACCGTACGATTCGTGTTCTGGTCGATGGATATTCATCTGACAAATTCAAAGTAAATGCTGGTGTCCCTCAAGGATCAATTTTATCCCCCAGTCTCTTCTTAATGTTTATCAATGACCTACTCTCATTAACCTCCAATCCGATCCTTAGTTTCGCAGACGACAGCACCCTTGTGGCTTCCTATGAATTTTAAAGCCGCTGTAACATTAATCACCAAATTAATACAACAGCAAAAAATTTCACAATTAGTAAGCTAAATAACGCAAAAATTCATTTAGAGATTTAGCAGATTTAGCAAAAATTCAAAAATGGGGTGAAGTTAACAAAGTTGATTTCAACACCAAAAAAACGCAATGCTGTCTGATCTCGCGGAAAATTGTTACAACTATTCCTAACCTACTATTTCAGGGAGAAGTTTTGCATTCAACAGACTTAAACATGCTGGGTATCGAGTTAAACAGAGTTAAACCAAAAATTAATTAAATATTATTAATTTTCATTTCTTTTCATCTTATTCGTCTTAGTCGTGTTTTAAAATCCAGCTTGTTTTAAAAATACGTCTTTTATCTTGCTCGTTTTTTTATACCAAAAGAAGTAAAAAGAACCACATGTTTATGTTATGTTTGATTTTTTAATTATTAGTGGTATTGCCATAATGTTATAATTCCTACAATTCCTTAATTCTTATAATTCCTACAATTATTAGTGGTGTTGCCGTAATGTTATAATTCCTAAAATTCCTACAATTCGCGGGCCACGCTATGAGTCATCTGCCCCGAATGACATATAAGTCAGCCTATCTTTCCAGGGTTTTATGTATTCAGCACAATTTGTCGTCATCATTGGGCTATCATGAAAACTATTTTTTGCAACGTCGTAAATGTATCATTTGCTTTTACTTTAGTGACTTTTTAAGGGTCAAAGCATTTATGTTTGAGTTTGCTACCAGAATCAAATTGCGTTTTTTTATTGATGAATACTTTTTTGCCTGATGAATGTTTTTTTATTGATGAATACTTGATTTTCACAGTAATTTTTAAAATCATTGGATGTGAAGGTGCTTTCTCGGCATGATATGATACGAGTTAAATTGCAGAATATTGTCTTTTGATTTTCAAGCCTATATGAATGACCTGTTTGTTGTTTTTGTTGGATATATCCAAGTAAATGTTTTTTATACCCGTAAGATAAGTATCGGGTATAATAAAATTACTCCTCCGTTTGTAACACCTCGAAATAAGCGAGCTAGATATACCTTCAAAGGTAAGGATCGGATCAGAAAAAAATTCGTCGTTTGAAAAAAAAAGTCGTTTGAAAAAAAAAGTCGTTTGCGCCATGCCCGTCTGTCCGTCCGTCAGCACGCTAACTCAAAATCTAAGAAAGCTAGAATCTTGAAATTTACACAAAATATTCTGGGAGCAATTTGTAGGTTCCCTATTTTTTTTGGTTCGGTTCCGAACAAAACTTCGGGTAGCTCTCGAACATCAAACTTTTAGATCTTTAGGTTTTTTGAAATAGAGCTATGAAGTTTTAACTGCTGATAGATCTTATAAAAATATTAATTTTATTTTTAATAACTTTTTTTGTAGCCCCACCCATTACGGAGCTACAGCTCCCCAAAGGTTCAAAAAAGCTCTATATTTAAATTGTTATAGTACAAGTTGTATAAAGTATATCTTCATTTTGAAAACACCAAACAATTACTTTATTAGCTTTAAAAGTATATATATACCATAAATATATACTTGTGGCATACGGTGTCTTAATTTACCGTTATGCGAAACTAAAATTTTGAAAAATCCTTTAACCCTTCTATCTTCTAAACGGTTTAAGTTGAAAACTTGAAATTGACAGAAGTTAGATCTTTGAAAATACGTATGAGTCATTTCAGAAAGTTTTTTTGTACCACCCCCCGTTTAGAAGCTGTAAGGGGTCAAAAACTGAAAATTTCCTATTTTTAAACACCTGTAACTTGAACACCTGTTAAAATTTTTTTGAAGTAATACATAAAAATTAAAGCTTCAACATTATAGTCTTATTTCTGTTAAGAACTTTTTTAAATAATATAGGGTTACTTTATAATTGACGAAAGTGTTACTTGATTTTTTCAAATTTTCTAACAAATTTCTTTAACGAATTTTTTGCATATTGTTTTACTCGATAATTTGAAATTGTTGACGATATAATGCGTAGTACAAAGTAATGTAAATAAATAAACAACATAACGGTTGCTTGAAGAATTTTTAATAGCTTTTTATTAACTTGGTTGGGTAAAAGATGGAATCTTAGAAGCCATTTTAAACACACTTCCCGTTGAGCTAGAGGCTTGAAATTTTCTTCATTAGATCAGATCCCGATGACAATACATGATTTTAATAATAATAATAATATCGAAAAACAGTAGAGAAATTAGCTTAATTTCAAAATTAAATTTTCATACAAAGATATAACAGAATTTTTAACAGAATTATTACAGAACCAAAATAAAACATTTTATCTAAATTTACTAAACTCACCAATACCAATACCAATACGTATACGCAATACATAAAAGTTTTTTTTTTCTATAAAAGACTATTGGTTTTTATGTAGACCATTGCATTGTATGCGTACATATACATAGGTACATACTTCAAAATATGTAATAATATGTGCTTCGAAAATATTTTTGGTTTGAAAGCGATGAATTTGAAAGATATGAATGTGTAAACACATTAATGTGCCGCACTTGAGAACACAGTGTAAAATTAATTATGCATTTACTTAAAATTTAGTAAGCAAGTGTTAAATTTAAGTTTTTTTTATCAATCAATTGATTTTTAGTATACATTTTTATTTATAAAAGCAATGTGTTTATTTATAATATTTATATAGATATGTGTTTTTCCTTTCTTAATTATAATTAAAATAGGGCTTTTCTTTCGAAACTCTTAACATATTAAAATCGCATATTATGGCCCTAACATTGATATCTAAATTGGGAGCTGCCTTTAAATTAAGATCTATTAGGGAATGATGATCTGCACCACTAATGCCTTTTTCTGAAGTATAAAAACTAAGAATATATTTCCAATTATGTAAAAACATTAAACAACAAAAAGAATATATTCAAAATAAGAAATCCAGTCTTTTTTAAAAATAGTAAATAACAACAATATTTTTCTTTTCAATAACAATAATTATGAATTAATTATAAAATATATGTTATGTACATACATACATATATATCTACATCGTCTAGAAAAAGCAAAATAATTTTTTTTTAATTCAAAAACATTAGCATTTAGAAGTAAGTAATGTAATATATTCTCAATTACATACTTTTAAAACCAAATTTTTTTACTACATATGTAGGTACAAACATGTACAAAAATGGTATGCATATTTTTATGTGGCTGTACTATTAAAAATCTGCTAACACAGTCACACCAAATTCCCAAATTCCCAACTATTATTATTTAATTGATTCATCGATTTATTATTTTTTAATATGTACGCAACCGTTATATTTATATGAATGAACGGTAAACATAAACGAACAAAAAAAAATTTTATGTATGCATATGAATGGACGGTTAACATAAACGAACAAAAAAAAATTCAGAATGTTCTATAGGTTATAATTTATATTTTTTTAAATAGAATGCATATATAAATTAAACATTTAAAAAAGAAATACTTAGCGTACCTAAATAACAGAAAACAAAAAAAAAGGAAAATGTAATACTGGAAGAAAAATAAAAACGAATAGAAAAAAAGAGAAAAAAAAATGTTACTTTGATTGTTTTTAAATATTTTTAAAGTCTATTTCTTATGTATATGTGCACATCTGATATTTACCCACATAACAGATAGAAAAAAAGAACTATTAAAATGTTATGATTTTAAAAGAAAGAAACATACGTTTGATATTTCCGTACATAACAGATAAAAAAAAAAATATTAAAATGTTATGTTATGAAAAGAAAGAAAAAACAAGGCAGTGTATGAATCAAAGTTTTTAAAGGGTCGCATTTTTAAGTGGAAATAAAGAACATTATAAAATTGCAATAACAATTTTATTTAAATTGTTAATTTTGCTATGCAATGTTTCCTTAATTTTTTAAAAATCTTGCCACAATATATAATACAATATAACAATCAGAAGTTCAGATCATTATATAGTACCCATACTATTGCCTTTGTCAACTCTTAGATACCCGTACGAACCGTTAGTATGTTCACAGCCTGTCACTCTGCTCACAATATTATTTTTTTAATATTTTAGTATTTTAAAATAATTTGGGTGAATTTTATAATTTCTAGAACTATGGGTTGTACATATATTCAAACTATATGTTTATATGTACATTCTTCAAAAGCAGATTCTAACCTTCCACATAACGATTATCAATCTAAAACTTTTTCAAATATTCTATATAGTACCATTTAATACTAAGCGGTAAATGTATATTAAATTTACTTAGTACAAAATAGTAAATATAATTTTAAATATTATATTATATTATATTATATTATATTATATTTAAATATTCCATTGGCAGAATAATTTCTTATAAGTACAATAAAATACATATATGTATGTAAATACGGCGCTATATAATATACATCTATACTCTTATCATTCATTCACTAGTGACATATACGATATGTAAATAAACATGATATTATATAAGTATGTATATATATTAATATCATATAAATAAGAATTCTTCAAGCAACCGTTATGTTGTTTATTTATTTACATTTTTATGTACTACGCATTATATCCTCAACAATTTCAAATTATCGAGTAAAATAAAATGGAAAAAATTCGTTAAAGAAATTTGTTAGAAAATTTGAAAAAATCAAGTAACACTTTCGTCAATTATAAAGTAACCCTATATTATTAAAAAAAGTTGTTAACAGAAATAAGAGTATAATGTTGGAGCTTTAATTTTTGTGTATTACTTCAAAAAAATTTTAACAGGTGTTCAAGTTACAAGTGTTTAAAAATAGGAAATTTTCAGTTTTTTACCCCTTACAGCTCCGAAACGGGGGGTGATACAAAAAAAATTTCTGAAATGACTCGTACTTATTTTCAAAGATCTAACATCTATAAAAATTTCAAGTTTTCAACTTAAACCGTTTAGAAGATAGAAGGGTTGAAGGATTTTGCAAAATTTGAGTTTCACATAACGGTAAATTAAGACACCGTATGCCACAAATATATATTTATTGTATATATACTTTTAAAGCTAATAAAAGTGGTAATCGTTTGGCGTTTTCAAAATTTAGATATACTTTATAAAATGAAGATATATCTAGCTCGCTTATTTCGAGGTGTTACAAACGGAGGAGTAATTTTATTATACCCGATCCTATCGTACGGGTATAAAAATTCAGAATGTTCTATAGCTAATAATTTCTATTTTTTATATAGACTGTATGCATAAATTTAATATTAATTTAACGCATAACTATAAACTTATATTTTTAAATTTTGCCTCCAGCTTTTATATTAATTTCACAGACTTTAAAACTTATATATACTTTTATTTATATATATATTTCACATATTGAAATAAACTTTTTCAAAGAAATCTCGATTGTAACAATATAGTTTAGAAAATTACAGAAAAATTTGCTATTAAAAATTTATTTTCTACTTTTTAGTTCAAAAAAGCTGTTTTTTAAAAAATTTTTTTTATTTATTTTTTATTTATATGATATTGATATACATACATACTTATATAATAACATGTTAATTTACATATCGTATATGTCACTGATGAATGAATGATAAGAGTATAGATGTATATTATATTTATTTATAAATATAAATAAATATAATATCTACATACATATATGTATTTTATTGTACTTATAAGAAATTATTCTATGAATGGAAATATTTTTAAAGAAATATTGCAATGTATGGTGATATACTTATAACAATATAAATATACTATGTGCGCATTAATATAATATAATATTTAAAATTATATTTACTATTTTGTACTACATATAAACATATAGTTTGAATATATGTACAACCCATAGTTCTAGAAATTATTTTAAAATACTAAAATATTAAAAAAATAATATTGTAAGAGTGACAAGCTGTGAACATACTAACGGTTCGTACGGGTATCTAAGAGTTGACAAAGGCAACTGCATTCTTTCTCGCTTTTTGGTGTATTTCCCTGCCACATAAAAATGTAACAAGGAAATTACACATCCTTTGCTGTTCAGGCGTGGTTGTACATGTCGTAAGGGGGAATTACTCTTACGAAGTGTGTAGGATTCAAACCCACACTCCCTCGGTGTTTACAGCGTATTTTATACGCTCTTACCAATTAGGCCACCGAGGTCTCATCCAAGTAAATTTTGTAAAAGTATCTATATCACTACGAAAATATATTTATAATCCCAAATGGTCTATGTGGTATCATTATTATTATTTCCTCCTTTTAATCATTCTGAAGTCTGAATAATATTCTTTCAAAACATTCAGTATATTATAAATATTTAAATGTTTGCAGATATAATAATGTGTTTATTATGTTATTTATATTTATATATACTATATATAATGATAATTGATTATAGAAATAAAAACAAAAAAATAATATATATATATTTAATTAATACAAATGAATTTATAAATAAATTTTCTTTTTTTACAATTTGTATATACATTGTAATAAAAATAATGTTTTAAATTCATGCATTTTAGTGGTTTCTTTTATACATGTTTTTTTTTTGTTTCTAATTTCCTTTTTGTTTTTTACGTATGTATTTTAAGTATGTTACAAAAAAAATATTGTGCAAATTTTCACGAATTTTTTTTTTCTTTTCTTTGTATTCGTATTCAGATGGAATATTTATGAACAATAGTAAAATTAAATTCACTATAAAATCAAAATTATTCACCCATTATATCCTATTTATTATATACATATATGTATATAGATATACGCATATAAAATAAAGGTATACGCGTGTTGAAAACAAAAAAAACTAAAATTGAAAATAATATGAAAATAATAAAGAAAAAAAAAAAAAGAAAATAATATTTAATGGAATTGTTAACTAAATTCTACTATACCCTTTATAATAAATAGATGCATATATATGTACATATATGTATGTTGTTAAAAATAAAATGTTATTATTATGAGAATTATGTAATCATTTGTATAGCATTTAGTAAAATGCATATTGAATAAAAAAAAAAAAAATCAAACTGTATATAAAATTTATTTTTATATGGGGTTCTAAAGTATTTTTTTTTTAAATTTACTTATTAAGTGTTACAATAAAAATAATATCATAAAAAAATAACGGTTTCAGATCAATTTTTTATGTATAATCTCTCTCATACATTGCAAAATTAGAGCTCGCCAAAAAAAAAAAAGACCAATATATTAATCTATCTGAATTGCCATGTTTCGATTTAATCTATCTGAACAGCCAATAATCTACTTGAACTGCCTTGTTTCGAAATTAACATCAACTGGATACTATTTAATTTTGGTCAGTAACGAATTTTCTTAAATTAAACCCAAATAAATCCCAAGCTATTATTCTGTACTCAAGTGGTATTTTGCGTAAATTGTGAAAAATAGCATCAAATGCATCTCTAAGTACAAAATGCAGATTCATAAAAACACTGGTGTTACCGCATTTTTTTTATTGTGATGTGGTTTATTCATCCATGAGTGCTGGTGAATGTAATAGGCTAAATGTAATTTTTAATGCTTGCACAAGATATGTTGTTAATCGCCGAAGATTTGACAGTATTTCTGATGTGTCGAAATGTATTCTTGATTGCAGCTTCACTAACTACTTGAAGTATAAGTACCTATGTTTTCTCTTCAACTTAATAAAGAGTAGAAATCCCCAGTATCTCTATGAAAAGATATCTTTTGGAAGATCATTAAGAGTTATTCCTCTTATTGTTCCACAATACAGTACAAGGACAAGGCAATTGCCATACTTTGTAAAAATAGTATCTTTATAGAATTCTCTTCCGATTGATATTTGGCGTGCTCAATCTTATAATGAATTTAATATGCTTTTTTTTGAATATTTTTAAAACTTATAAAGTGTTGATAGGTATGATAACATATGTAGTTATAACTTTATTTTTGATATGATTATATTTTATTTTAATGTATTTACATTATTAAATTGTTAAGACATTCTATTTTATACATATTGTAGAGGCTTGTCGTCTCAATGTATATATATGATTAATAAATAAATGAAATGAAATAAATGAATATTCAAAGAATTATAACTATGTGTATACATTGAGTATTTTTTTTAATCTGAAAACGTCTAAACAATAGCTGAAATCAAACGCATAAAAAACTAGTGCAAAACGATTCTAAAAATGGGCTCTCGGTGACCTAGGTAATAAGAGCATATGAAATACGTTGTAAACACCGAGGGAGTGTGGGTTCGAATCCTACTCACGCCGTAAGAATAATCCTCTCTTACGACATTTACAGCCACGCCTACGAAAAGGAAAGGCTGTTTAATTTCCTTATCACATTTATGTAATACAAAAAAAATTCGGAAATCTGCTTTAACTTAAAAATCTTATGCTTAATGTAAATAAATATACAATTATATTTATTTAATAAAAAATCAATTGATTTTTTTGAAGGCACTTGGTGAAACATATTTGTTAAATAATTAATCAAACTTCATCTATTTAATATTTTTATATATAATTTTTTTTTTTTTTCCTTCTTATTTTTTTTTTTTTTATTATATATAATTAATTAAAACACCTGTTTTCGTTTCACAAATAATAGTTTATTTTTTATATACATATTTTTTTTTTTCTCCTCAACTAGTTTCGCCCTTTTTAATTATATTTAATTAATTTAATTTAATTAATTTTAATTATATTTATACTTATATCTACGGCATTCAGATTGTGTTTCTTTCAATTATATACCTTAAATAATATTAATCTACCTATATATAAGATTATTTCAATAAAAGACTTAAAGCCGTGTCCGAAACTATCGCACTTTGCACTAAATACTAGTTAACCGCACTAAATTAATTCCGAAAAACTCTTTTTTAATGCATTTAGAAAATATTGCACTGAATTTATCTGATCGCACTTAACTATCTGTCATATTTTAGTGACCACACTAAAAGAGTAATACGTGTATGATCTTTCAAAAATATATAAATACAAAAAAATAAGGCACTTTTTATTTTGCTTTTTTTTCATTACAAAACTGCTTAAAATTGTTACTTATAAATGGATTAAATTACACTTACCAAAATGAAACATACTTTCATATTTATTAAAATGGATATAAAAATTATATTAAATAAAAATCGAATATACTTACCGTATTATATCAAATATTTATCTATAAATAAAAGTTAAACTTATACCTAAATTAAATTGGAATTAATATGCAAAAATAAAAAAGATGAATTGAAAAAAAAAATTATTTTTTCTTTCCATTGTAACTTTTTTCTTATCTTCTTTTAGCTGCTAACTTATTAATAAATATTATAGATAAATTTTAATTTTTACTTTGACTGTTTTTTTTTTAGTTTTGCTAAGGGAGATGGGAATCTACCAAAGACACCAAGAATTCCCCCTTGCTAGTGTCAAAATCTTACAGACTAAACTCATCTTCCTCTTTAGCCAATATAATGGGATGAAATAACGCTTACCTGCTAACGCAGTATATTGGTTAGAGAGTAGGGATAGAAAAGGATAGGATAATATGATGCGGAAACATTGAATTGGGAGTGGGACTGTAAGGAAACAATGAATTCGCGTACTATTATTACTATTTTGTTAATATTGACAATAGCCGTTACAATAGTTACAACATGCAGTAGTTATATATAACACCTTCCTGCATGAGGTTATTGAAGCCAACCCCCAATGTCAATGTAGCGGCCATTATTATTGGTATTATATAGTATTACTTATTAATATTATTATTATTCGTGTTCAATCTATATATTGTTCTGGTTTAGGGATACTTACCTTCGTCCCTAAAGTAAAAAATAGTATCTAAATAATAATCTTATACGTATACTAAGAAGTTTTACTAGGGGATGGTGCGAAGATATTTTGAGATCCTTAAATGACCACCACCTTTATAAAGAAAATCAAAAATAAAACTATATGGTATTCTTTTCTTTCTTTTTTTCACCATAACTTAATTTAAATCGAAATAAATAAAAATATTTTTATTTCACATTAACTTTAAAGTCCTTTTAAATTTTCCAATAACTGCGTAGAATCTTTTTTCTTTGTAAGTTTATATATTATGCTGAATCTTTTTTTAAATTTAGAACAGAAAGATATTCTTATAGAAATGATGTAAAACAGTTTACGTATATGTATATGTATAAGACAAAGAGGATTACAGCTTTATTAATTGTGTAATTCCATTATTAATTATTTTAGAACATTAAAATATTAAATATTATTTTTTTTATATATATATATATAATATATACATATATATGTTAAGCATATCTTAATTTAATTATTATAAAAATTTATAAAATGATAAATTGACTTAATATATAATCCATTTACTTTAATTTTGATTAAAGCGCAGTAGACTGTATAAACTCTGGGATACCCGTATTACCAGTATCACCTGTTGGTCTAAACCAACCAAATTTTATAAAAGTTGTTGGCATGCACCTTGGCATCTTTTGAGAAAATTACAGATACCTAGGTTCAATACATACTGAGTAATATAAAAAGAGAAGTTGTATGGCAGCTAAACGAACGTGGCATAACTAAAATGCACCAGCGCAACTAATTGCATCAGCACACCTAATTGCAACAGCACAACAGATGTTGTTGGCATGCAACTTGACACCATTTCGCAAAATTGCAGATACCTAGCTTTAAATACATTGAGTGTTTTTTATATAAATAAAGAAGTTATATGGCAGCTACTCGAACCGTCGGGCGAAAATGCTATAGATTTAAATAATGAAACTAATAATTTTATAAAAGTGACGTAAAAAAATTTCAGAGTCCAAGATCCCTTATTTTTTGACTTATCGTGCGAACGCACCGGACGGACGTACATGGCAAAATCGATTCAGAATTCGACTCTGAACAGATCCATACCTTTCTAGGACAACATCTGCAAAATGTAGTTGTGCTGGTGCAACAGGTCCGGGTAGCTGTCATACAACTTCAATATTTGCATAAATATATCTCGGTACTTAACAGTAGCAGAAACAGCATATATTACATTCATACAGAGTTAATAGAGTCTACTAAACTGCACTCTTTCTCGTTTTTATATTGAAACGATATAGACTATTACTACATATAAACTATTAAAATATAAATTATTACTGTAGCCAGGAAGCCAGGTGACTTAACTACTACGTCATAGATCAGATATTCCTTCAAAATTTTAACAATCCTTATATTTCAATAATTATAGTTCGAAAGAAAAAAATTGTGTAATATATTTTTTTTAATGCATTTCTCTGCCACATAAATGTGGATAGGAAATTACACAGCCTTTCCTGTTCAGGCGTGGCTGTAAATGTCGTATGGGGGAATAACTCTTACGACGTATATGGGATTCGAACCCACACTCCCTCGGTGTTTACAGCGTATTTTATACGATCTTACTCACTAGGCCACCGAGGCTCCTAACCTTAAATATATGAGAAGGTAAAAAATTTTATACATGGAACCTCAACAATTTTGCAAATTGTTTTGAAATTAAATAAATTTTATTCGCGCGGACTAAGTTCATTTCTTATATGGTAGACCAAAAACTTCTGTTTTTTCTGTTATTGAAATTTCTTAGCAAAACGAAGCTACTCGCTAATCAAATAAATATGGATTAAATCAAATTTACTTAAGAGAAGAAAATTTATTTAAAACTTAAATTAGAATTAAATATTATAGATTTCTGTATATTTATTTAGATTCGGAAAAAATAAATAATTTATATAACAACATTTTTTTTATATATTAAAAATAATGTTAATAAAAGCTGCTACAGTAGAGCTGTTTTTAATGCCTCATGTATTGGACCGTGTTGTATATACTAATGCAGTTAGAGTTACAACACTTAGTGGCTTCATCACTGTTAGCTAAATTATTATTATTGAATAAAGGAGGAGGTGGAAGGTATAGGTTTAGCCTATAAAAATCTGATAATACCAAGGGGATATTCTTATAGTATATCGTTGAAAAATTTTCACTTTTCCTCAGAAAAAATAAAAAAAAAATGTAAAACTTCCTTTGAGAAAATAAAGAAACCTAAATATTATGCTTGATAATAAAAAAAAAACACAAATCAGTTTCTGGTCCCACATTCGAATAATTTGTTTTTTTTTATTTAATAAAATTAATACTGGAAAACTATAATAAAAATTCTTTGTATAGTTTTTCTTTAATTAATATTGAAAAGTTTTCAAAAAATTTCCCGGAAAAAAAAAACAAGGACTAATGCTTTAAATTTTAAAATTTTGCCCAATCACTACATTATGATCATATGTTTTGAATACAAAAGGACGGTAGGTTTATAGTAGAAATTTTACACAATATTTTTTCATTTTTGGTTTTTTTTTTTTATGAGGGTCGACGAAAAACTTTGAAACTTTAGCCAGAAGAAATGCATGTCGTGATTCTTCCGAATAGTGTTGAACTTTAACCAATCAAAACCACCCCATTTTTAAACCAAACTTTAGGTTGGGGTCTTTGATACAAAACGTATTTACAGTTTGGCTTACAAGATAGGGTTAACTTAATTATGTTTAAAACAAAATAATCAATTTTTTCTTGAGGATCACATAATTGTGTGTAATAAACTATTCACTAAATCATAATACATAGCTTTTTATATTGTTGTTAATGTTCCAGGAAGAAAAGCCGCGGCTACCTTTACATCTAAATCTAGCAACACCGTTGTACACTTCAATTTTATGAGTAGATTGTTTTTGATAGCGGATCATGGGAGCAATTAATTTGGGGCTATAATAATTAGTAATTTGAAAATATCTATATTTATTATTACAATTATTTAATATTCTGACTGTAGAAATTTTTAAAAGAAAACTTACATACCTATATATTTTTTTAACTGAAAATCTTAAGTCAAAATAAATAACAGATTTTGATCAAATAGGCTGTATTTATATATATTTGTATTATAGTGGTAAGAAGGAATTAAGATAATATTTTTAACTATTTTTCCTTAATTAGTTTCCTTAATTCCTTAAATCTTTTACATAATTTACATTTACTTTAAAACATTTTTTTTTATATTGGTTAAATCTTGACAATTTCCTATATATGGGTGATTTTTACGAATTCTCTTATAAGGTTTTAAATCGAACAAAAAATAAAATCACATTTTTATTTTCTACTCCTTCTTTTAGTCGAATTTTATAAAAAAAAATTTCAAACCCCTATATACCTTTAAGGAGGTATTTGACAAATTAAAGTATATATACCTATACATATATACATTTAAATATATGTATTGAATAATTTATTTTAAGTATCACAGGATAAGATTTTTAGAACTTGTTATGAAGAGCATGTGTCATGAATTTTTTTTTGCATATTATGTGAAAAAAGATTTAAAAATAATTGATTTAGTTCCGTTACATTATATTGGTTCTATAACACTTTTGACCTAATTTTGACCTATTCGATGAAAAAACAAATTCCTCTTTCAGTTGATATCTTTTTCAAGCAACCATAAATTTTATAAGCATCCAAAAAAAAAATATGTTTGTTTATATCTATTTTATATGAATATTATCCCTAATATCTTGAGACAAAAATCAAACACATTTTAAAACTATAAAATCTTTAAAAAATAAAAATCTCGATATGGGACAAAAAAGTTTAAGGAAAAACCAATTTTAAATTGAATTTTTATATTTATTTAAATTTTGAATATTTTTAAAATCCTAACATTTCGGGATATTCAAAAATTTGCAATATCAATTTAAAGTTAATTTAAATACTACTAAAAATCCTTTAAAAACTTAAATGTTTAAAAATTGAAATCAATCTGATAGATACAAATTGATTGACGCCTGTATTAAATCAGTGCTGTTATATGGGAGTGAAACCTGGCTAATCACCAGTATTAACTTACTAACAAATTACAGGTCTTCATAAAAAAAATGCCTCCGAATAATCTGCCAGATATTCTGGCCAAACAGAATATTAAACAGCCAACTCTGAAGTATGTGCGGGGAAGATCCTATTGAAATCCAAATAAGAAGAAAAAATTACAGATGGATATATAATTAGGCGACCAGAAAACATGATAGCCAGAAAAAGCCTGAATTGGCAACCATAAGGAAGAAGAAACATAGGCAAACCAGAAACAGTTGGAAAAGAACAATATTAAAAAAGATAGACAAAATTAACAAATCATGGTTACAAGTTAAACCTATAACACAAAATAGAAACAGATGGAAAGGCTTAGTGGATGGCCTATGCTCCCTGGGAGAGTTGTAAGCAAAAAAAAAATACAATTATAATAATGTAATTTTCATTTTAGATAAAAATTTTGAAATGAAAATATTAAAATATTTTTTAATTTTTTTTTTTTTGGTACATTTCCCTGCCACATAAATATAACAAGGAAATTACACAGCTTTTCCTTTTCAGGCGTGCTTGTAAATTTCGCAAGGGGAAATAATTCTTACGACGTGTGTGGGATTCGAACCCACACTCTCTCGGTGTTTTTAGAACGTATTTTATACGCTCTTTCTTACCCACTAGGCCACCGAGATCCATTTCTTAATTATATACAAAAAATAAATTAACAGAAATGAATCTATGATTATATTTTTATAATTAAATTTTTTTTATTATAAAAATTACCTTGGAAAATAGATTGAAAATATGTAGTTTAAAATAATAATTTATATTTTTTTAAATTAGTTTTAATAAATAGAATGGGTGTACTACGAAAGCAGTGGTTTATCATAATTCTTTTTTATCAAAATCCTGTTTTTTAAAATCCTATTTTTTTGAAAACCTAATTACTATATATATTTATGTAACCGCAACTATAAAATCCTAAATATTATTCTTACATACATATTTCAACAAGAAGGTATAAAAATAGTTAGGGCTGTCATCCCCAAACGACAGTAAACAAATTATTGAAATTTTGGTTTTGCCATCAACTCTAAAATTTTCTTAAATGATTTTTGTTACATACATATTTCACAAACAAAGCATTTGAAATAGTGAAGGCTACCGCCCCCAAACCCCGGTTAAACAAATTATGAACACTTTGATTTTGCAACCAACTCTAAAATTCCACCTAATTCAGAATCTGACATATACATAATATTTAATAAATATTCTGGAAAAAGCTTATAACTCTGCGATTTTGAACACAAATTTTTTTTTTTACATAGATAACCGACGGGTTTTTAAAAAAACTGGATATTAATAAAACAGGATTGTGATAAACCGGCGCTTTCGATACGATTCCAGAATTTCCATTTGAAAGAATTGTACCCTTAGCAATAAAGGTCGACCTTTCGAAGTCGCAATCGAAGGTCGCTCAAAAACTAGAGATGGCAATCAATTCAGTTAATTTTATTACAAAATTAAATTGTGAATTTGTTTATATTTTTTAATATAGATTTTCCTATTTTATCAAATAAGAAAAGGTCATTATAAGTATACACCATTTTGATCCAATTTTTCATTATGTAGGTACTCAAAATTTTTTCTCTTTTCAATAAAATTAACTCTAAAATAATGCATAATTTTTGTTATCTAAACAATTAAAAAAGATAAAAATCTTCATATTTATTCTCCCTATGATCTATTTTTATTTTTTATTAAATTGACAATATTATGAAAATATTATTAATTATTATAAAATAAAACCATTATGAGAATATGTACACAAATCCAACTCGATTTCTTTATTTTATATATACATAATAAACCATAGAGTTGCGGTTGGCACTTAAACATTTACTTATAAAACGTGACATTAGCGACCTGGAACCGGCTCTGTTTATAAATGCACTTATCCTATTAAACTTTATTTACCTATTAATACTGGAATATACAAACCGGACGCCGAAAATTGTTTAGCAGTTATCCAAAAATATGCGATTCTAATAATATGAAACTTTTGCAAAAATACTGCGGTCTGGGTTTGTTAAATAATTATACCCATTTAAATTCCCAATAGTCATATTAGATTTTAAAAATACATAAAATGGGTCCAGAAATTTTGTATAGCAACTACACAGATAGACAGATAAACATATATAGCTAAATACATATCCCATCTAACCACCATAAACTTAACTCTATATTGTATAACATACAAATTCGTCGCAACAAAGAAAAAAGAAAAAGGAAAAACTTAAACAAATTATATTAATTTTTAAAAATAATTTATTATTATTACGTATAATCATCAAATTTGTAATTTGTCTTTTAAAAAATTGCAGAATGAATTTCGATATTTTCATATTATCATCATCAGCTGCTGTCTGATTTACGATTAAATTAGTTCTTTTTTTATTTTAAGTTTTAAATTTAACATTTAATACAATAAGAAAATTACTCAAAAAATGAGTGAAAATTACTGATAAAAATGAATAAAAAATAATAGAAAACACTCAAACTTAACATAACATTTTAAAAACGATAAAATAAATTATTCTTACAAATTAATTTAAAGTCCATATGATAGTTTAAGGCATTTTAGTTTAAAACTTAAAAATAAAAATAAAATTGTTTTATGTTAAAAATTATCTCAAAATTGTAAAAAATATCACAAATTTAAAAAATATCAAAAATATTAAAAATATAAAAATATAAAAAATTGTAAAAAAATGAAAAAAAAAAAAATGTAAAAAAATGTTATATTGTTAGGTACATAGTTAATTTTGTATTCAATTCTTATTAGGTATATAAAATTTTAAAAAATCGGGATATAATCGGTTCCATGTCAATATTCATTAAATTCTTTACTTTTCTATAATTTTATAAATAAATAAATTCTCGCAGGCATCGAGTTCTGCTTTATTGTTGATAGTTTTTACTATAATTTTAAATTATTTATCTTAATGTTAAAGTGCTCGGAATCAAGTGTATGGCTGATCAACTGCTGATTTTGTTGGTCTATTGTGACTGATATTGTACTGTATGTTTTTTAAATCTTGTTAAAATGGATCGTTCGTATATAATGGATCGTTATTATTATTATCTATTTTGTCTTTAGTGTTTCCCAAAATATGTTTTTTTAATTTGTTTGCTTATATACCTCCCGAAAATCAGTCGAATTTCGTTTTATAAATTCTAGTATTGTATTAGCCTTGGAAATTGTATATCCAATTTGACTCCTAAAGGATAAATCCTTATCAAAGTACACGCTCAAATCTCTTACCTTATTTAATCGATTCAAAACAGTATTATTTAATGAGTATTCATAAAAAACGGGGCATAAATTTCTATAGTAAGAGAAGACTGCGCACTTAGATTATAGTTCAGTTCTTGACCGTTCCTGAAGCACTACTTATAAAAGTTATTCAAATTCTGTTGCATATATGTACATAATCATTTACAGACGTTATTTGCGAAAATAATTTCGTATATTTTATATTATTTCAATACTAATATTTCGAAATATAAACCAGAAATTTAATTAATCCGGTAATTGATCTGAAAAAGACGTGCAAACCATATTATACATTAAAATTCACATATGAACTTTACCTAAAATTTTAATCTTCATACAATTTTTTAACCCCTAATTAAATAACTATTATTCATTAAATATAAAAATTTAAAAAAAATCACACCCCGATATTTTTGTTTTATATATACGCTATATATACCTAAACACTATAGAAACGAGTTCCCTTATACTTCCCTTATACCTATATATAAATGAGTGAAAAAATTAATACTATATGAGAAAGGCGGAGTTATACGGTAAATTGACAACAGCAAACCAATAAGAATTCTTTTTAAATTTTTACAAATTGTAAAACAGAAGATTAATGACAAAAAGTAGTAGGACATTTGTCAGAAGAATATTCAACTTTTTTTAACAAGTTTTCAAATTAAAAAATTGTCGATATTATGTCTTAATATTATTTTAAAATTATTAAGGTACCCTCGGGCGGCGTAGTGGGTAAGAGCGTATAAAATACGCTGTAAACATCGAAGGAGAGTGTGAATTTGAATCCCACACACGTCGTAAGAATAATTCCCCTTTACGACATTTACAGCACCGCCACGCCTTAAAAGGAAAGGCTGTGTAATTTCCTTGTCACATTTATGTGGCACAGGAATAAACTAAGAAAAAACTATAACATTATAAAGTTTGTTAATATTTAAATATGTTATGTAACATATGGTACATGCTTCCTGGTACGTATAAGATTACCGCATTTATATAAAGATTTTTATTATATAAATAAAGAAATGAAAAGCATTAAAATAGATGGTACTTCGAAATAGCATCTAAAACTAAAAAAAAAGAAAAAATATCTTTCACAACATCGCAAAATTTTTTTTTTAAATGTTATTTCCATTTACTTTTAAATTCTATTTCATTTGCATATTATTTTCATATTGAAATAAGATCTAAAAGTAAATAATGAAATAAGATATAAAAATAAATTTTGCGATAATTTCTCTAAACATCTTTAAAATGAAGAAAAGAATTCTTTTTATAACACTGTTGATTGAAAAATTTACTATAATTACTGATCTGGGGAGTCCACATTTTTTTGTTGAAAAAAATTTTTGACAAAAAAAATGTCGATTATTAAATTCTTTGATCAACGATCTTTTCTTGTCCCCCTGTTGCCTGTCCACTTTTGCAAAATTTTTTACTTTAGTTTTTATATATAAAATTATAATATAAAACTTTGATTTTATTTTGATTTTTGAAAAGTAAATTTTGTTTTCCATCTTATTTCATTTTTGTTTTTAATTTTTAGATTTAATTTCATTCCATAATATTATATGTGTTATTTCATTCATAAGTCATTCTATTTATTTCATGAAAATTTTTAAAAACAAGAAAATTTTAAATGTTATTTAATTTTTTATTTTTAAACACTATTTAACAGTGCCAAAATAGAAGTATCAAAATCACTATACCTCTATTCTTTTCCAAAAATGCCAATAAAAAATTAAAAAAAAACTTTAGCATTAGCAATAAAATTCAGATCCATTTCAAGGGGATCGATAAAGTTTCCAAATTAGATCAATAAGAGTTAATGTAAAATTATAGTGCGCGGTTACTCTTTTAGAACAGTTTAAATCTTTTAAGACGACATGCGACTAGTATTTTTACTGACTTGAAATTTCACATAATTATATTCAGCATATAGTATGTTTCGATGATTATTACCCCACCTTAGATACCTTGTAGGAGTAGGCACCTGTTCTAAAGAAATTAAACAATTAATGCCTCCACTCTCAAAGTTTTCCAACGCGAAACAATGAGTGCAACAGATGCTCATCCCTACACAGAAGAGCTTTCAATATGATGTAACAAAGCTTATGGAAATTCATTTGTCATGCGTCCTTCGCGGATTTGGAACCTTATACCATCCTATGTGTATGACTATGACTCATATGTGTACGACATAAAAAAATTTAAGAAGAACATTAACATCTTTCTTCGAAGTTTCCCTCCAAATTTTCATACCTATATATCCTCCTTAATCCTAAATTTCCTAATCCTTATTTTCCCAAAAATCCTTCCTACATCCTTATCGCTAAAACCAAACTATACATTTTGTATTAAAGATCCCATTCTAAAGTTTAGTTTAAAAGGGTGGTGGTGTTTAGTTGGTTAAAGTCCTAACACTACCTTAGAGGAACTTCATGTAGTTCCCTAGGTGGCTTTTGATGCTTCCCACTTTCCCTAGTAATAAAAAAAAAGAAAAAACTTTTACCCAAAATAAAAGAGAAAAAAAAATTAATTACTTTTTTACATTATTATAATTATATATGTATATTGTAAATTGTAAATTCAATTTGAGTCTGTTTTTATATATTAATCTGTTCCGGGAAATATAATTATGTATGGACGTGTAAACAAAGAAATTTTATGTTCCAAAAATTAATAACTATACCTAATTAATATTAATAAATATAAAAATTAATTTAGGGGCGTGGGCCTATAGTGGGTAGACCATATATAAAATATACTGTAACCACCAAGGGAATGTATGGGTTCGAATCCCACACATGTCGTTAAGAATAGTTCCCTCCTCTTATGACATTAATAGTCTACCACGTGAAAAGGAAAGTCTGTGTAATTTCCGCCTGAAAAGCCCTTAATGGGTAAGAGCATATTTAAAATACACTGTAACCACCGAGGAATGTACATGTCGTTAAGAATTAAGTTCCCTCCTTTTATGACATTTACAGTCTACCGCCTGAAAAGGAAACGCTGTATAATTTCCTTTATGTGAGTAGGGAAAATAAACTAAAAATATAAAAAAAAAATTAAAAAAAAAATTTTTTTTTTAAAATGAACATCATATGCAAAGTAAACAAATATTATATACATGATGTTCTTAATTTTAAAAGTTATTAAATAACCACCATTAGTATTAAACTAATTTTCTATATATGTCTAGTTAAAAAAAAACGAAAAAAAATAAATAAATAAATGTTAAATAATTATAGAAAATAAAATAAAACAATTATTTAACAATGGTTTTTTAGATCAGTGATTATATTAAAGTGACAATAAAAAGTTTAAAGAACTAAAAAATAGAACTATATATGTATACAATTATAAATATATATAAAGTATAATTTCAATTTATAAATTTTTTATTTATTTATTATTTTTATTTATTTAATTTAATTTAATATCAATTTTTTTTTTTTTTTCTGTTTGTTTTTAATTAAATTTTATTTTTAATATTTGAAATAAATTTTAATAAAAAAAAAATTAAAAAATAATAATTACTAGCAATCATTTGATAATTTATTATCTAAATTTTGATGTTTTTGATTTAATTCTGGATGTTGTTGTTGTTCTTGATGTTGTTGTTGCTGTTGCTGTCGATGCTGATGTGATTGATGTTGATGATGAAATTGATGTTGTGTAATAACACAATCTGTATTACATTCATTACGGCAATTAATTTGTTGACAATTATTATTTAAATTATGATTATTTGAACTGTTATTATTATTGTTATTATTATTATGATGATGATTAATTTTATTATTACTATTACTATTATTGTTATTATTATTAAATAAAATATTACGACGATTATTTCGATCATGATTATGATATTGTTGTTCTTGTTGATGTTGTTGTACAACAGCTGCTGCTGCCATATATTGTCCATAATAACGTCCTAAAATTCTTGGATCAACTGCAACACCACCAAAATTTGTTGGCCATTGTTGCATTAAACCAACCGACCAACAATTATTATTTGGATTTGAATGAAAATAATTACTATTATTATTATCATTATTTTTAAAATTATTTAATTCTGATTTATTTTGTTGATTATGTTGTTGTAATTGTTCTTGTTGTTTTATTGTATATAATTCTTGTAAATCTTCATTAGTTTCAATTTGTTCTTTATCATTTAAATTTTCATGTATTTGTAAATTTTTATATTGTTTTTGTTCTTCATTTTGTTTTTGTTTTTGTTGTTGAGAATCTGATGATAATGGTCTAATTTCATATAAATTTTGATTATTTTGACTATTATAACTTTCATTTGAAAATTCATCATCATTTAAATTATTACTATTAATATTGTTTTTTTTTTTATTAATTTCATATAAATTATTTTGTTGTTTTTGTTGTTGTTGTTGTTGTTGACAATCATCATATAAATTATCATTTTTTTCAAGATTTGAATCTAAATTAAAAGATTTTTTTATATTTTCATTTGATTCAATTAAATTTTTAATATCTAATTTTGAATATTGTTGTTGTTGTTGTTGTCTACCATAATTATTATTATCTTTTGTTGAATTTAATATTGATGTTAATCTTTTTTTATTTATATTTAAATTATTAATTGATGATTTTCTATTATTGTCATTTAATAATTCTTCATTATTATCACCATCAATAATATCATTATCATCATTATCTAATTCTTCATCGTTAATATCATCCTCATCATCATCATCATCATCAACAACACCATCACCATCACAATTATTTCTTATTAATTTAACAGATTTTTCACAATTATTATTATTATTATTATTGTGATTATTATTTTTACTATCTATAAATTTTGATTGCCTTATTTCATCTTCATCTTCTTCAATATCACTAGCTACAACATCAATATCTTCATCAATGTCACTTGAATTACTTAAAGCTAATCTTTTTACAAAAGGTAAATGATGATGACCAGATCCACTAATATTTGAATTTGAATTACGATTTAAAAATTGTATTTCGTCATTATTGTCATATTGTTGATGAAATACTGATGCTGCAGCAGCAGCAGCAGATGTTAAATTTTGTAATGCAGAAGCTGCTGCTGCAGCTGATGTAACCGACGGTAAACCACTCTGACTGGTACTATTATATTGAATTTGTTGTATATGATGATGTGAATGTTGTGATTGATGAGATTGATGATGATGATGATGATGATGATGATTGTTATTATTATTATTACTTCTTATAAATCCTAAACGATTTGTATTTATATTTGAATTTGGACAGCAATTATTATCAACGTCATCCGGTGCTAATAATGATGCAACATCAAATTGTCTTTTTCTTGATGATAATAATGCAGCTGATGATAAAGCACCAGTTTGTGTTTGTGCTGTTGTAACAGTTGCATATAAACTATTAACTGATAATACTGTTGATGGATTATTACCCATTGCAACAGCTGCTGCTGCTTGTGCCCATGATTGTGGACAAAATGTTGGTGAACCAATAAGACCAGCTTGTGCAGCAGCTGCTGCTGCAGCAACAGCTTGAAAACCAGGTGGTGTTACAGCTAATGGTGGTGGACTTGGTGAATCTGTACCTTCATCATCAACAGCCAATCCCATATGTTTACGAACTTTACGTTGAGCTTTACGACGACGAAAATCACCTTTTTTAAAATCATCAATATTAGCTGGATGTATTGCCCAATAATGTCCTTTACCATTTGCACTACGGCCAGCTTTTATAAAACAATCATTTAAACTTAAATTATGTCTAATTGAATTACGCCAACCAGGTCCACGACTACGAAAATATGGATAATTATCTAATATATGTTGATATATATCAGACAAAACTAATTTTGTTTCTGGGGAACTTAATATAGCCATTGCTATTAAACCAATATAACTATGTTGTGGTTTTGGTTCTTCAGGTTGAAAAACACGATTATGAAATAATGACATTGATAAAGCAAATCTTGATCCATATGGATTAAGTGCTGCAGCAGCAGCTGCGGCAGCCGCTGCTGCAGCTGCTGATGTTTGATATGGATTATTAGTTGAAATTGATGGTGATGATGTCGATGAATTTGAATTACAAGTTGTATTAGTACCAGATATACTATTATTGTTGTTATTATTATTAATACCACTAGCTGTTGATCCACCAGTTTGATTTAAAAGTGTAGAATTACCAGTTGATTGTTGATGTTGTTGATGTTGCTGTTGTTGTTGATGATGATGATTTCTTAAACGTTCAACCATAGCATAATTATATAATTGTAAACGATAATGATCTAATGGTGGTAAAATACCTGGTGGTACAATATTACTACCCAACATTGATGACATTTTTCGGTGGTTACAGTTAATTAATTTTTTATAAATATATAAATTTTTTTTTTTTTGTTTGTTCTTATTCTAATTTTAATCAAATTAAAATTCACTCTTAGTACAAAGAAACATATATATATGTACATAAATATTCATTGCATAACATTTAAAATTTAATTATTTTATAATAATATTTTAATATTTTTTTTTTTCATAATATTTAATTTAAATATTTTCTTTTTATTCACTTCATTTTTTTAAATAAAATTCACATATTTTAATTTAAATATATATTTATATAAATACCACCATTTTCTTTTTTTTTTGTATATAATATGCATATAATATTTATATAAGTTAAATATGTATATATAAAAAAAAAATTTATTTTCAAATAGCAAAACTTTTAGGCGTCGGTACGTATTTGAAATTTCTAGTCAATGTTTAAAAAAAAAAAAAAATTTTTTTTTCATAAAAATAAAATTTTAAAACACTACACGATGTTTATTGTATACCATAATATTGTGTCGAATGATCTATGTCTATCCGTATCGATTCAATTATTAGTACTAATTCTTTTTTCTTTTTTTTTCAATTTTTACTTTTTAGTTTTGGAGTGTTTAAATTTAAGATTTCAAAGTAAAAATAAATATTAAACAAATCAAAGAAAAATTAACAACGAAAAAAAAAAAATTAAAAGAAAAAAAATTTAAATTTGATGTGATGTGATTTGTTTTTTTTTTTTTTTAATTTTTTATTTATTAATTTTTTTCCTGTTTTTTTGTTTTTTTGTTTTTTTTTTTTTTTTTTTTATAAACAACGCGTTTGTCTCAACTATTGTAACACAAAAATTCAACTGATATAATTTTTTTCAATAAAAAGCCAAAAAACAGTTCGTTTATCGTTTTATTGTGTTGTTGTCGAATCAGAAAATGCAACAATCATTCCAAGAGAAAATTAATATAAAATAATAAAAATAAAAAAAAAAAACTATTATCACCATTTTCTTTCTATACGAATAATTTTTTTCGTATTTTTAAAAGTTTTCTTTTTTTTTTTGTTTGTTTGATTATTTATTGACAACAAAAACACAAATGAAAACAACATAACATATAGTAAAAACCTATAAACAACAATAAATTGAAATATACAAATAAATATACATATAAACAAATAAAAAAAAAAACAAAAAAGAAAAAAAAAAAAAAACAGTAAAATAACAATTGATATTGTATTTGTAAAACTATAAAACAGTAAAAAGAAGGATGAAGACATAGTATAGATGAAGGAATAAAGCAATAGTGTGTATAGAAGAAGAAGAAGAAAAAGAGAAAGAAATCTAAATGTTTATATTTTGTTGTTTTTTTTTTACCTTACAATATACAGCAAAAACAAAAAAAAATTGCTTGACTGGCTGAATGAATGAATGGTTTCGCTAACTGACTGGTTATACATTTTGTTTTTGTTTTGAATTTTGTTTTCCCACTCTTTTTTTTGTTTTTTTTTTTTGATTTTTCTTTTTTATTTGTTTTTGATGATGTTATTTTTGTTTGTGTTGATGTTGTTGTTTGATGATGAATTATTAAAAAATACACATATTTTGTTTTTCATTGCAATATTATTATATTTTATCATAAATGCCATGCCTCAAGAATGTGAACATACATTCATACAATAAATATTGTATATAAAATTAATAAATATTTAAATATTTAATGTTTAATAATGTTTAATACATACATACATATATCTGTCTATTATATTAATATCTACATAATATATTTACCTAAAAAATATGTATGTATGCATGTATGCATATATAAAATTTGAATGGGAATGTTTAATAAAAGTGCCTATATATATAATATGAACTTTAGGAGTTATACATTTTTAATATAAATATATATATGTAATATATGTATCTATATTTCTAAATACATATTGTGTATGTATGTTTGTAAGTAGTTAATGTAAAAGTAAGCAAAGTTTAAAGGCAATCATATTTTTTTTGAATTATAAGAGATAAATTTTTATGTATAATTTAATAATAAAAGTATTGAAATAATTAAAAAAAGTTAAAAAAAAAAACAAGGTACATAGTTTTAATTTAATTATGCTAATCATAAATTAGAATGTATATACTTACATGTATACATATATGTAAATAAATTTATATATAAAAAAAAATATACAATAAATTTTTAGCTTACTTTTATAGAAATTCTCAACTGGAATTAATGAAATAAAATAAAATGTACATAGGGATATTTAAAAGGGCTTATAAAAAAAAAAAAAAGAGAAATTGTTAAATTCCCAAAATATAGGGGGTGATCAAATGAAATATCATAGCGGCCATGTTTAACACATTTCCAAAATAAAAATTGTAAAAATATGCTTATTAGTTTCACTCTGTCCGTCTGTGTGTCCGTCCGTCTGTTTACAAAACTTCTACACCGTTAAAGATAGAGAAAAATTTTAGCTCTGGGTAGGTCTCATAAAAAAATTTCAATTTCATGTAGCCCCATCTATTACGGAGCTATCGCCCCTCAACTTTGAAAAACTTTTTTTATATATGCGTATATTCTCATGTTCTGCTTAACATTTTTTTAATTTGAAAACGTCATTCGACAGATATTTTTTTTAACTTTGTAAATTAATAGCATAATTATAAATTTTTCTTTAAATTTAGTATTTAAATTTACCGTTATGTGAAAATCAAATTTTGCATGATTTTTCTATACTCATAACTCCGGAACGCTTTTAGATAGGAACTTGAAATTTTGAGGGCAGAAAGAACTTTTAGAATTAGTATAAGTTTGTTTAGCAAATTTTTTTGAACCACCTCCTGTTTATAAACTATTAGGGCTCAAAAATTGAAAATTTGCTATTTTTAAACACTTGTAACTTAAGCACCTGTACACATTTTACTTCGGCAAGAAATAAAAATTAAAGCTCCAGTAATATATTTTTACGTTTGTTAACGGTTTTTCTTAGTTATATAGGGTTCCTGACTTACATCTCCTAAAAATTCTAGAAAAACCATATTTCCACATTTTTACATTTTTTCTTATATGAAATTCTTAAATTTTGGTGTAAGTCACAATTCTACACAGTTTGTATTCTCTTTTGGAAATGTGCGCTTTTAAACCGTTGGTTTACATTCTACCTTGTGTTTTTTCTTTTCAGATTCCCTCCAAAATTGACATTTGTGTTCAGTATTATTTGGTAAATCGTCATACACACAGTTGCACAGCATATATAGAAATTATTCAAATTTATTACAAAAATAATGAATTTATGTTCGGACAATACGCATTACGTCAAATTTTATTTGTCAACATAATCGACCTATACAGAGCTTACTATACGTAATATGTAATTGAAAAATTCGGCACAAATGGTGATGTTAATGCGGTGACATGATGTTAAGAATCCAACCCGTCAAAAATTGTAAACGTGTATATTGCTGAAAATATCGATAATATGAACCAAAGTTTAAATGCGTGTATAGAAAATCGAGTGAATAGAAAATCGAGAACAATCAATTAGACCGGCGTCGTTCTCAAGTTACTTGGACATAATTACTGATGTTTTTTTGGTATGAATTAGATGATTTCGACTTGGACAATATTTGATTTCAACAAAATAATGCAACATGCAATTATACATATATGTATCTATAACGCTGCAGTTAGCTGAGCTCACCTATATAATGGTAATTTATGAAAATATTTAAAATATATTTTATTATATGTAGTATATGCATACGTATATGTATAAATTAATAATTTTGTATAGATGTATGAATATACAAAAATCTACAAGATTTATTTTTTGTAAACTTTTATTTTTTTATTAAAAAATTGTTAAATTTTCTTCATTACACTATATACATACACATATATATATGTATATATATATATATATAGTTTAAATTTATTTTAATAGACATATGTTTGTATAATTGTATTTATATATATATACATATAATATGATACCAATATCATATAATATAACTATATATATATATATATTTCAATATATGTACACTATATAGGTATAGTATAATAAATATATTTTATAAACTCAAAGACATCCCATCCCTGAAATAGAGCAAAAAAACGTACAAAGTTTATGTATATATGTATGTATGTATATAAAATGTTTTTTTTTTGTGTAATTTTTGAACGGCATGCATAACTTTCAATCAAAGAAAGGATAGAAAAAAAAAAAAAACAAATAAACAATAAAGAATTTTTATACCTATAATAAAAAAAAACAAAATTTACCCTATATATAATATGTAAATGTAAATATATATATATATATATATATATATATATATATGTATATATATTACTTTTTAACAATAAAATTTAAAATTTTTAAGAATCATACAAAAATAAATATACAAATATATGTATATAGAGAAATATTCATACATACATATATACTGACTATATATATATAAACCTATATATACATTATTGTTTAATGTATATATTTAATAAAAGCTAACAAAATCAAATAATGGTATAATAATAGTAAAAAAAAGCAAAAATAACAATAAAAGTATAACGGTAAAAACCAACCAAAGAACATAAAAAGAAAATTTAAAAATAAAAACGAAACATTTTTTTTTCACATTTTTCAACATTTTTATACCAACAGAAAAGTCACAAACGATAATTCACATAGTTATATTAAAATTATCCCAATTCGTTTGTAACACATATATATTAGATATAATCTCAAGTGTATATGAATTGAATCTGTATCTAATATTTAACCGCAATTGAGCATGTATGTAGTGTTCATTTGTCAGTCAGTCCATCCCTATATCTATTCCAGCTATCTGTTTCTTAGGGTACAATAACTAAAAAAAAATAAAACAGCTTTAAGTCAGAATTCATCCAAAATTTTATTTTGAAACAATTATCCGTATACTGTTTTTGATTGAGATTACATCGGATCATCCTACTGTCATATAATTTAAAAATATTCAAACTCCAGTTTACAAAATATTTAAATTATGGTTGCAAATTAATAATTAGACTACATAATATACTCTTTGTTCTTGCTTTCGCAAGGATGACACGCAAAATCGTGAAACGTTCCACATTTTTAATGATACGTCCAATTCTAACATACGCATTTCCAATATGGTTTACAATCTCTCCTATACGTTCGCGGAAAAGTTACAATTGTTCGAAAGAAAAATTCTTAGGAACTGTATTGGAAAAAATTTTGAAACTCAACAAAAGCGAAATTCTAACGTCTTCATCTACGAGAATTCTAAGGTAAATCCTTTAATGTCATACTATAATTATAGGCAAAAAAAGAAAACAAATTGTTAAAATATTATTTCAATTTGCATACCTCTTTGAAAACTTTGAAACCTCTTCAACTTTGATTCGTTTTGAAAAATTTCAAAACATGTTCATAAACTTTTTTAAGTTGTTCACCACTATTTACCACCATCACTGTTTAAACAAATTTAGGTAAATTTTCAGTATTTTTCTACTTACAACCAGAAGATACCGTGAAATGACGGATAAAATTATCTCTTTGGTAATAAATTTATTAAAAAAAACAGAAATAACCAAAAAAAATCAGTCAAAAAGAACCAAATGAGTATAAGAATTATTATTTGAAAATGTAAGATGCTGGTTTTGAAGATCTTTGACAAAAAGTGAAACCTTTAATACAAAAGCATTAATACTTTGATGCATGATGCGATTTCTGTACAAGTTAGACTTGTTGTAAAACTTCTTTTAAATATTGTCGGGGCCTCGGTGGCCTAGTGGGTATAAGAGCGTGTGAAATACGCTATAAACAAAGAGGGAGTGTGGATTTGAATCCCATACACGACGTAAGAAGAATTCCACCTTACTACATTTACAGTCACGCCTGAAAAGGAAAGGTTGTGTAATATTCTTGTCACATTTATGTGGCAGCGGAATATACTACAAAAAAAAAAAAAACAGCAAACTTTTCTACATTTCATCTCGTAATCGTTTATTTTTATACAAATTTGAAGAAGTTTGCCATAATTAAGGTATAGTTTACGAAATTTCTCAAAAAAAAATGAACCAGTCTCTCTTTATTTTTTTGAGGACATTGGTATATATATATAAAAATTATATATAAAAATTATTATAAAAAAAAAAATTGTTTATAGACGTAAACAACACAAGCATTTACTGCAAACTGATTTTATTTATCTATTGTCGTATTGGTTTATAAACTTCAACAACATACATACTTAAACATACTCAGAAACATATAGGACTCCGTCTATTACAAAATTAAAAAAATTGTAAATTTGTTAAACAATTTGATAAAATGGTTTCGACACTACTCCACACACACAATTAAACATAGCAAGTTTAGAAACATGTCTTTAAAAAAAATTTTCTAGTGTATGGGCGCTATATACCTACCATAAATTTTATTGAAAAATAAAAAAGAAAATGGTTTTAGACCGATTAACGCTTTAAAACAAACTTAACTGCAATATAATTTTTATAGCATATATCAAAAGTCAACAAAAACTACTTTTATTTAGATGACATATCACCTCTATCACCCCAGAGTGTTGTTATGATTAATATATTATTACAACACATTAAGTTGTGAAGTGATACAAATTTAAAAAAATAGTGTTATTTTTCCTAAGGGAGGTGGGAATTTCCCAATGACACCAAGAATTTTGCCTTGGTAATGTCAGATTCTTACTAACTAAACCTACCTCGCCCTTTAGCCAATATAATAGGATGAAAGCTTTACCTGCTAACGCAGTATATTGGCTAGGGAGTTGGAAATGGATGCGGAAACATTGAATTGGGAGTGGGACTGTAAGAAAACAATGAATCCACCTATTATTATTACTAATTTGCTTAGTAATAATATTAGGAATCAATGAATCCACCTATTATTATTACTAATTTGCTTAGTAATTATTATTACTAATAGCCGTTACAAGAGTTACAACATGCAGTAGTATATAACACCTTACTGCATGGGGTAATTATTGAAGGCAACCCCCACTGTCACTGTAGCAGCTATTATTATTGGTATTTGTATTACTTATTATTATTAATATTATTATTATTATTTTACTATAGAGTCAGGGCCATCAGCGGATTACAACGTGCAGTAGTATATATAACACCTTCCTGCATGCTTTTCATTTCAATGTTTTATTTTTGAACTGTACTGTATATTACATTCACAAATATTACAATTAATGTTATAAATTATTGATATTCGATATGGCCTGGCCCGAAAATTTGAACACAAGACCAATTAAATTCAGATCATCAGTCAGATATGTATCTATTCCTATACTATACTCGTACAGCTAAAATAAATTTACATAATGCTGAAAATTCAATTCATTAATCATAACTTAATCTATAGTTACTGTACCTTTGTTTTGAATATTATTTTAACTTGCTAATGAGGTTTATGTACTTTTACTGGGTCTATATGACAGTTAGGATAAATCTATTTCTCAAATAGCCACTTGACGATAAGATACATAGCATAAAAAAATTTTTAGCATAAAGCCAGTTAACATAAAAAGACATTTTTTGCAAAATTTAATTTATACTAATGGCACTTCGCATAAAATTTTGTTAGCAAAAAAGACATTTGAAATAAATCTATTTAGCAAATTGAGCATTTTCCATAAAGTTTTTTGTAGATAATATTTATGTTCTTGTTTACGTAGTAAGGTTGTTTGTGTTGGTCACGAATGATGGTTATATGTATTCTGTATTTAAATTTAAACCTATAAGAAAACTGAAATTTAAAATTCGTATAGAGAAAAATTTTCAGTTGGTTCCATAGTAAACCTCAATCACAACTTACAATGCAAAATTTCAGGGGTTACCATCATAAGAGTCCATTTCATTGAACTCTATGTCTATTAATCCTTCCCTCATCCTTTTCCTCAAAACCAAGCTGTATACATTATATTATTATGTATTAAAAGGCCCATCCTAAAATTTTATTTTAAAGGGGGTGGTTTTGGTTGGTTAGAGTCCAACACTATCCAGAGGAATCTTGTGCAGTTCCTTTGAGTGACTTTTAATGTTTTCCACCGTCCCTAAGTATTTTATTTAACTATATATTTCATTTAACTTAAAAAGACAGTTAACATAAAAAGACATTTTTTGCAAAATTTAATTTATACTAATGTAAAATAAAATCCAGTCAAATGGAATACAAACTCATCATAGTAATCTTTGTATTACGATCTAGTGGAATTAAGACCCATAAGCTTTAATTCTTTTTTGAAAAAAATGTTTTGGAATTAAAGCCAGCTGGTTTTATTTCCTCGGCGCTCTGTCACTGCACCAATAACATATATAAATATACCATATTAATTTTTAGTTAAATAGCGGAATACCTTAAACGTTTATATTTTTTTTTAATCTTTGTACAATTACTTTATGTAATTTCATAGATAGAAAGAATACAGATGCATACTCTGTTTATAAGACAACATTTTAGATTGATTGATAGTAGAACAAATCAATGAAATATGAATAGATAGTAACTTTTTCATCACTTTCGAAGACATAGAATAACCATTCTATAATATTAAAAGACTATTTATTTTAAACTTTATACTAATTATAAAGTACATGCAATAGATATATATTTTGTACCCTTAATTCAATAGGCACTAATATAAATTATTGAATGGATTATCAGAAACCGAATATCACAATATATTCTTTAAAATTCATAAAATTAAAAAAATACAATTTTAGGAATTTTCTAAAAGGGATAGCAAAAATGTAAATAAAATAATTGTAAAATAATTTCGAATGTCTAAATTTGTCATTATATACCCTATATATATTTTAGTTAGTTATATATGTATATGGGGGATTCCATAAAAAATTAGCCAAAAACCGAAAATTTAAAAATGAATTATATAATATCTAATACGGTTCTCTAAGGTTCTAATATCAGATAACGTGAGTATTAGTTCTTCATCTGCTTCCCTTTTTAAAATGTGTTTTTTAAATCGATTCAAATCCATTCTTGAGGCGCTATAATTAGATTTTATGTTTTGACATATATGTAATGTAAATGTAAGATTTTTTTTTTTACTACTGTAAAGGAATTCGCAGAAAATGGTATATGAAATATTGAAAATTATAAGTGTACGATCCCGATGAATAACAGCATTTTGTGAAAAAATAAGTTACTTTTCTCGTTTAAGTTTTTGTTATTGGAACACCGAAATATTAGTGAAATATTTCTCTATAAAAGGGTTTTAAATATGCAAATATTTGCAGAATAGAGTTAATGATACCTATAGGCTAAATTCATAAAAGAAAATTTCTAAAGTTTTTTAAATGGAATTCCCAATATACATATATTATTACATATATTATATTTTAAATTTTAACTCTTAAATAGAATCAAACTAACATATATATTAGACATAAATTTCATTTAAACAAAATACAATGTTATAAGCGTTATCAATTATAGTAATATGATTTTATTTATATATATGAATATTCATATATTGCAATATAGATATTCAAATATCTTTATGTCACTGAAATAAAAATAACCCAAACGTATCAAAATATAAATTTTATAGGTACTTTAAAAATAAAAAGTTGAGTAATTTTTGTGTGATAATCCATAAATTTTATATAGTATAGTATTTCTAAGTCCTAGTTACTTCTATATTCTGTTTAAAAGTTTAAGCATATAAAATTAAAGTTCCTATATAATTTATTTATACCTATATATATATATATATATATAAGATCCAAATATATAGGTGTATATTACATAAATTAAAGATATGTACATTAAACATTTTATATAGGTATCGTATATAACATAAATTACTGAAGTAAAGATGTTTTTTTCTTGCCACTTTTCGGAGGAGGATATATAGAGCATTCCACTAAGTCATATATTATTCATATTTTGACTAAGCTTCAATTTCTGAAGTCATTAATTTCACTAAGCAGTTGATTATTCGTCTGTATAGGTATATATTGTGCAAGACTATATAGAAAAGAATGCCTTAAAATAAAAATAAAGAATGCCTTTGCTTAAAGTAAACAAAATATTCACTTAAAGTAAAAAAACAAAAAAAAAAAAAAACGCCCTCAGTTAAAGTAAAAAATTTTTTCACTTTTTAGTAAAAAAAAAATCTTCACCTAAGATAAAAATTCCTTCACTTAAAGTTAAAAAATGTCTTCAGTTAAAGTAAAAAATGGTATACCTATATATGTATGTATATAAAAAAAATATATACCTAAGTTAATGTTTAATCATTTGTGTATATATATTTAAGTTAAATACATAAGTCAAACGACATATGCTAGAAATATTATTATTTTATTATATAGGACCTAATTTTTAATTAATTATATTTTAATTTTTTATTCCCAAATTTTCAAAAATAAATTAGAATTATAAATAAATAAAATTAAATATAAACTTTTTGGCAAATATTTAAAATAAAAATACATATAAGTTTTTTAAGCTTTTACTTTTTTAAAAATAAAAAAAAATACCTAATAGGTCTAGTTATAAGAAATAAAAAAAAAAGCATGTTAAATTAAATCCGTTTTTTTTTTTGGCCAAAATTAAAAATTTTCTATGTAGGTATAATTAATATTTTATTTTGAACAAAAACAGTATAACAAACAGCTCACAATAATCCTTTAAATATAAACACAATCATCAAAATATTGAATAAAAAAATTTATATAAAATAAAACTTGTTGATATTATATTAAACACACCATAGATAATATAAGAAATGGAATTTTATTCAATTCATCCGAGGATAAAATAATCGGTCGTCGTTATTCTTTTAATAGCTGACATTAAACAAATATTAATAAAATAATATAAAAAAGATAACATGTTTTTTTTTTTTTTAAATTTTTCATTAAAAAAAATTTACTTATATTTTTTTTATTATTACTATTATATTGTACACATAATTATGTAATATACATACACATTCATATGCTTTAACATACATAACATACATAAATAAATAAATATTACATGCTGTCTGATATTTTTGGGTGTTAACAATTTTGACTATAACAGTAGGTATACCTTACGTCCTTACCTATATTCAGATCATAAATACCTATACTTGTATATTTATTCATATAATATATATATATGCAAATATACATATAAATACACATATTTGTATAGATTCAAAATAATACGATTTGCTGTATTGTAAATTGCCCTGCGCTATTTTTTTTTTTTTTTATTTTATTTGTACTTAAGCTTCTATAGCTGCACATCGTATGAACAATTAAAAAAATATAATTTTTTTATTACAACATTTTATTACAAAAATATCTAACATAATATGTACATATGTATATGTAAATAGGTGTACATATGTATATCAAACCTATAGTAAGATATTATGAATAATAAATTATGCTATTCCATATATACATGCAGATATATCGCTCTATAAGTACATAAATATGCACATAGGTAAATACATGTGTAACTACATATATAGATTATAATTTGAAAAATAAAAGAACAACGATAGGCATAAACTTTCAATAAAAACAAAAGAAAAAAAAAAAACCACATATTGAAGAGGAATGACTAAAATATAACCACGCCTTAATACAGGAAAAAAAAAACCCCTAAAAATATTTTCACAACTAATACATTCGAATACTATATCATGCTTAAAAAAAATTTCCAATAAAATGTTCCATTCCAAAAAGAAAATTAAAATAAAAAAAATAAAAAACAAGGCGAAAAAAGACAAAAAAAAAACGTACATAGGTATAAATATATGATTAAATCAGCCATAAGAACAATACTATTAAAAAATGTTAAATGTATAAAAAAAAGGGGTGTGGTTCTTTTTTATTTATACCACGCATTTATACAATATATTCTAAACAGCCAGAACAGAAATAAAATGATGATGTATTGCGATTTGTATTAACGTTTGGATTTTGGAATAATGAATATGGCTGAATATTATATAATATATATATATACAAATATTTATGTATAGGTACGAATGTGTATTTAGTGTACTATATATAATATATTGTATTATGTGTATGGATGAATGGAAGTGCGGATGTATATTATTTTTCTATGATTTTCTGGTTAATGATTTTTTTATTTTTTTTTGTTTAAGTTTTACTTTTTATATCAAAGACAGTTCAAATGGATCCTAAAAAATATTTATTTTATATATACCTAAATATACATAGGTACATTGTTTTGTTTTGTATTTTGGTTTTTTTTTTTGTTATTTGTTTATATTTAGTAACGTTTATATGAGCAACAATAGGGTGTTGGTTTAGTTTTAGAAAAATTTGTTTGTTTGTTTAGATTTGTGCATAGCTTTATAATATATATAAGATATGTATGCATGTACGTTTACATAATAACTTTTATAAATATTATATCTAACTATAGATTTTCTTTTTTTAGTTGAATAGATGTATATGTCTGTACGTATACGTAATACGTATATTACGTATCCATAATAAAAATATATATATATATATATATATATGTATGTATATGAATATGTATATGAATATAAATTATGCAAGAGAGTTTGAGAAAATATTAAAAATGGAATATAGGTACAACATTTTATATTTGATTTGTAATCATATAGGTATATAATATATATAGGTATGTATATAGAAGTAAATATATGGATGTATATATATAATATAAAGAAAAGAAATATTTATTTTATGTTTATTTAAAACACAAAAAAAAAAAAAGAGCAATCCAAAAAGCTATTAAATTATTTTCAAGCAAAGATTGTTTTTTTTTGTTTGTTATTTTTTTCTTTTTTAATTTTTCCTGTTATTTTTAAGTTTTTTTTTTCCTTTTTTTTATATAATAATGCGTTTTCCTGTTTTGATTGTTATTTTATTGTTTTTTTTTCTATATTTATTTTTAGAAAACATTTAATTTTCTTTTAAAAAAATGCTTTGCTTTTTATTTTGTATTTTGTATTTTTTTTTTTTTTTTTATTGAAAATATTATTAAAAACACTCTATTAATAATTTTCTTTACAAGGGTTTAAATTAAATTATAGATTTTTTTTTAATATAAAATCTATAGAGTAAATACTATATAGGTATATATATACCTATAGTGACCGAATTTTTTTTACGATATAGTGTCAACAAATATGCCTTTGATATTTTGATAAAAAAAATAAAATATGGATTAAAAATGACATTATGGAAATTTTTATACGAAAAAAAAAAGCAGAAATTGAATATTTTTTCCGTACATAAAAAAAATTTTGTTAAACGATTTTTTTTTCTATTTTTATTATCAGTATGGGTTCTATTTATTAGTGGTTTATAATAGGGCAGAGAGGTTCTTAATGTTTCATATTTCAAATCTTCGATATAAAGTGAATTTATCGATGCCATATACTTAAAAGTTATATACATAATATACATATTTTTAAAATAAAAGCAAATATAGGAAACTTAATAAGGATTTAATTAAAAGATGCAAGTAATAAACTGAAGAGTCTGAAACAAGTTTAATCTTAGAACATTCAAAATAATAATGCATTGCCCACAAATCTATTATTAACGTATATATAAGTATAATAAGAGAAGAAATTTGGAAAGGCCAAACATAACCTAGAGGAAAACTGTACAAAAAGAAAGTGACCTATTATATATATACATATATAGGGGAATAATATAAGGAATAAAGAAATAATAAGTCTCTTATACCTATAACTGAAAATTGTAAATTACTACCAGACATCTTAGTATATATATAGGATTAGAGTAAAATAGTGTATGCAAAACTGCATATTGTCGTCGCCAACAACAAATTGCGAAGTAGTAAAATGAAATGGTGTTGGCTTATAGTACAGAAGAAGAAATAAGAAAATTCAGTCAACTCGTAACTCATAAATTTCGAAAATAAATCGAAACAAAATTTTTCCTATAATACCTAATATTTATCTATTTTTTCAACCAACAGCAAAATCATTACAATATTCTTCTGAAGATTAATTTTCAAAATTGACTATACAGTTTATATATTATATAATATGATATAAAAAATTCAATTTAAAAAGTGCAGAAATTAATTATACTATAGTAAATAATAATTATAATGACTAATACCAATAATAATGGTTTCTACAGTGAAAGGAGGCTCCTTCAATTAATTATCTCATTCCAGGAAGCTGTTATATCTGCATGTTGTAGCTATTAACGGTTTTAGTCAATGTTATAACAAAATAGTAATAATAATAGGAGGATTTATTGTACTCTTACAGTCTCACTCCCAATTCAATGTTTACGGATCCTTGTCCTATCTCTTCCTATCCCGACTCTTTAGCTAATGTACTGCGTTAGCAGGTAGGGGTTTCAAGAATCTAACTAGACACTACCAAGGAGAAATTTTTGGTATCTTTGAAAGATTTTCACCTCTCTTAGGAAAAAAAAAATTTTTTTCAGTTAATTCATACTTTAGTTTAATTCTTGTCTAATATTTTTAGTTATTGGGAGTGTTATATACATATAGCTCGCTTATTATATATGAATTGTTATTAAAGTACATAATATAGTTTGATGTTCTTTTGAAAATCTATATAAATTCAAATTTACTTCTTGTATTGAACTTGATGTTTATCTTCACGTTTTGAAAAATTTGTTGTATAATGTGTCATTTTTAATTTTTTTTCCTCCAATATTTGTGAAAGTGTAGTATCAGCTTTAAATGTTTTGCATTGTTTTATTATATTAACAAGTTATTTAGTTTTGTAAATGTGTTCTTGTACTTTCACTATACAATCGTAATTAAATAAGTTTTTCAATGCTTTATTTTAGATAGTCTGTAATTAATCAATATTTTTTTTACTATAGGTTGGTTCAACTTTATATATTTTATAGCTTTATTGGCAATATTTTAATTAAAAAAAAAAAAAAAGAAGCAGTTCAATGCCTTTTTAAAAAAGAACTACCAATATAGTAATTTTTATTAGAGAAATTTTGAAATTTTTTTTCTTATTCATTTACCCACTACAGTTTGACGTTATAAGTTTTAGATTCGATTTTATACCGTTTATAACAGTTATATTTCAATTACATATTTTGAAATAATACAATTTCTAAAATATTTATCCACTCATACTGGAAATCCCAAAAACCTATGGATATGTTAAGAAATACATAAGCTCATATACAAAACAAGAAGGAACGAGGCAATATGAATCTGATTGGCGCATCAAACAAACTTAATACTAAAAAAACAATAAACCGAAGCACAGATATTAAGGTGATTAGATTATGATTCGGTACAACTCTATACACACAAACATATCTTTGAAAGAATAACAGCCCCAAAACTGCAGCTACTGCAACGAACAGCTTACTATAAGACACATAAATCAAAAAGGTGTTAACCACAATACACGCGATAACATTTGAAACGTTAAAGTGCAAAAGTCAAAAAGACATATGACAAATCAAAGACAGAATGAAAATCTTTAATTTATATATATATGGGACGATATCTAAAAATAACTAACCAACTAACACTCTATAATAAATCAAGATAAACTAACACCATTTCAAAAATAAAACGTAAGGACTCACATCTGATAGGAAAAAGGTCCTATATATACATTTATTTTACACAATAAATTTAGACTAAACTAAACTAAAATATTTATATTAGAGTAATAATAAAAACCAGAGGTTAAAAAAGTTGAATCAATTCGAAAAAAAAAAAAAAGACAGATCTGATTTTTAATATACCATAAAAATTTTCGAGACTGCGAAAGAATCTCTTAAAAAATCAAAAGAAATTAATATATAGGGATAATAAAAGATTTAGTTTCACGATCTTTGGTTAATCCAATAGTAAAAATTTTGAAAATATTATTGCAAAATTAATGAATAATTTCATATTTTTCTCTTTTGTTTTTTTGTTTTATTAAAGGACAGAAATTTGTATCTAAATATGTCTAAAAAAAAGAAAAAATAGGAGATTTTTGAAAATCTATTTAAAGATTTTTAAAAAGATTTTCTTTTTTTTTTTTTATCCTGTTTATTGTATTCATTTTATAATTTTTCCTTTAATGAAATTTCATTGTCAAAAAATAACAAAAAGCAAAAACACAACAAAAAAAAAAAATATTAAGGGATGTATAAAGTTAATTTTTTTTTATTTAAATTTTTATACTCTTTTTATTTAAAGTATTTTTACTAAGTACATATACAACATTTATTATATTTATTATGTTATATTTGTGAAATATTCTATAGATTAATGTATGTAATAAAGATTTGTTATAAAAAGGAAATTATTATCACATTATCCTTCCTAATAATCTTATTTACAGGACACACAAAAAAAAAAAAATTAAAATTAAAATATATATAGAAAAGATATTAAAAGAAAAGGAACAAAAAAAAAAAAAATACCTTTATTGTAATATAAAGAAATGTACCTTTTGTTTCTTTTATTTTCTTTGATTAATTGAAAACGTAAAATACAGGGTGATACAAAACAAACATATATTTTTAATTTTTTTTTATTTGATTGTAAGTACAGAGATAGTGGAAAGTGTAAGAGTAGGATTGGAATCATTGAATATAATATATAAAGAAACGAAAGGAGAACAATTTTTTTTTGTTCAGCATGTACATTTTTTTTTTTTGAACAAACAACATATAGTTGAAAAAACTTTTTTTTGGGACTTTACCTTTAGCCCCTCTGAACAAAAAGGAATATTAAATTAACACGTTGCGTCCCACCGGTGTATCATCGGTAAACATCACTCAAATGTTACAAAATTGCGAGCTCACTAGTGAACATAAAAATAAACTTGAGTTAAATCCTAATGTATCACCGGTGAATATTTTTAAAATTAAAAAAACAGTACATTAACTTTGATTTGGGCTTTTGAAAACATTCAGCAAATACACGTTAGACTCATAGCAAGTTTATTTTTATGTTCACTGGTAATAAACTGGTAATTGTTCACTGGTAATAAACATAATATCTTAATGTTTTGTTTTTTTTAAAAATTATTTAATGTTATGTGAATAATTTTTTGGGCCGATTTTATCAAAATTATTAATATACGTTGTTGTCCGGGAAATTTGAAGCCTATTTTCAACTTTTCATATTTTTTTTTTTGAAAAAACTTTAAATGAAGACATCAAAAATGTTTATTTTATCAGAACAAGAAATCTATCCTATCCTACAAGATATCTGCGAGATATCTGTAAAATAGTATAAATTGCGCGTATATAAAGTATAAAAGTGAATTATGGCTGACATTATAAAAATCTCAGATGAACTCAGTGATGGATTAACCTATAAACAAATTAATCATTTGTTGAGGGTATCATGATAATTATGGGGCACCACAGAAATGCACTGCAAAGACGAACACTGTCACTTTTTTTTTTTCTAAAGTATAAAAAACCAATTCCATTTTAATCAGATTGTTTCTCAATCGTACACTGATGGCTTAATCTATTGAAATCAATCCTATAGTATTCAATTGTACTCCAATTTCTGATTCCCATAGATAAGGTATAGTTTCTTATATAGTTTCTTATTGTATAGTAAAGGTTGTTTATCAAAATATTCCTGTATTCATATAAATATTAGTACATGTAAATTTTGCGCAAAATTTGGGGTATGTTTTTTAGCAAAATGCATTTTGATGATTTTATTGTTAAAAATCTTTAATGCCAATAATTTTATATCGTTAAACTTCCAAGAGTTCACTCACGATGGCTAATGTAAAATGTTTAATCTTAATTGCTTAAGGCATCTATATCTATACGGGTCTTAATCTGGTTCTGGATGAACTATACATATATTTAAAAGATACCTATACATATATATAAAAGATAGGTCCTACCTATATATAAAAGATATTAGGAATAATCATATATTGGACTTGTGCGTCAAAATCAAAACTATAGAAAAAGTCTTTTAAAATAATCGCAAAGTGAGTTTTTAGAAATTCGTAAATTCGTAAAAAAGAAACCAATTAAAATATCGTGATTAAGGTACAAAGGAAAATTTGAATTCAAAATATATATATAATATATTATGTACATATATATAATATTGAATTCTTTATTTTTATCTAAAGATTATTCCAACAAATAAATTATTAAAATAATTTCCTTGAATTTTGAAGTCCTTTTTTTTCATATTTTTTTTTGTTTGTTTTTTTTTTTTTTTTGTTTCGTGCTTATTGAATCTTTTCAACAATACAAATTAAGATTAAAAATTAAATTGACAAGATACTTGAAAATAGTATAGTGTGAAATTTAAGTGGCAACCTTTTTAAGGTGTCGCATGAAGAGGTTCCACGCAGGCAAAAAAAAAAAGTGTTTTCATTTTAACAAACAATAAAGCGAGTGTTGCGTTTTCTTTTCTTTTTTTCTTATTTTGTTTTTGTATCTTAAGATTTTTTTTTTTGTTTTTATTTCAAAATAAAGCGTAAGTTGCATAAACATAAATTATAATAGTAAGTGTAATATTTGTAACCATGGATGATTTTTTTCTCTTTGCATCAACTAAAAAAAAATTTTTTTTTCAAAAATTTCAATTTGATCCTTAATTTTTGATATTGATTTTTTTTTTTTTTTTTTTCTATTTTTAATTGTTACCCAAACTATATTGCGATAATGAAAATAAAAAGAAAATTTTGCGGTTTTTGTGGCTACTGTTTAGATTGTTTCATTTATTTACCGAATACAAAATATAAGAAATATGATGTCCTATTATTTAAAATCCATAAATATAATACATATATATATATAGGTGTAATATATTTCTTGTAAGAAAGATACACAACATCATAAAATTAAAGATGCTAATCTTTAAAAAAAAATATATATAGGATCAAATCTTTAGAAAATCGAAAATAAAAAAAAAAGAATTAAAGAAAATAGGATCAACTGGCCGGATAGCAATTGAATTTTTTTTATATTTGCATTCATTTTGTTTTTTTTTTGTCTAGATTCAATTTAATGTAATTTAATAATAAGGTATTAAATTATTAAAACTTCAACAGTTAATAAAAAAAAAAATGAATTTTTTTTGGTTTTTTTTTAACCTTTGAAATTAAACAACAGGATTACAATAGGATAAAAATTAATTTATCTGATAAATATTTAGACTATTTTACTATTATATTATATATATATATATATATAGTCACTATGAAAAGATTTATATATATAGATTTATAAAGTTATTTTTAATTCACAATACGTATATGTATATAGATATATAAATGTATATGTATGTAGGATCTAATTGTTGTTAAATAATTATACATATATACATATATGTATATTACTATATTTAAATCAATTTTCACGTTTAATAAATATATTTGTCGGAAGAGCCTCCCCTCCTCCCAGTTAGCATAAACCCATTTAGTCAAAAAGACAATTGCGCATAATAACCTATGTTTTTTTTTACGAGGGACGGTGGAAAATCTCAAAAGCCACTCAAAGGAACTGCACGAGATTTCTCTGGGTTGTGTTGTACTGTAACCAACAAAAACCACCCCCTTTAGGATAGGTCCTTTGATACATAATAATATAATGTATAGCTTGGTTTTGGGAAAATATGTATGAGGGAAGGATTTCGTATAAAAAGATACTTAGTATAAAGTCGGTTTGCATATAAATAGACTATTTAGCAAAATTCTACTTATAGACACTTCGCATAAAAGTTTTTGTTGTGAAAAAGTTGGCATAAATCTTATTAACCAAAAATTTTTTTGTGTGAAATTCATGGTATACGCATATGAACATACTATAAGTATTTTAATGATTTTAGAATTGAAGTCAAAACCTGGATTTGAAAAATTTTGTAGCGAAGGTTTATGGCGATAGCGAAGATTTGTGGCGGCTCTATATAGAAAACGTAAATTTAACAAAATTTACATTTTTTATAGAGAAATGTCAAAATTGAATACTTCTATATATGTATGTAGAAGCCTGAAACATTGACATACTCTTAGTATTGATTTTATTTTTAGAGTTGAATTCAAAAAACTAGGGTTACCGTTTTTTCCAGAATATGCGTATTTATGTATTTCCGTAAATAACCTAAAATTTAATTTAAGATTTATGCCAAATGTACCATTTTGGCACACAAAATTTTATGCGAAGTTTCTAATTATATAAAGTAATTGGATCCAATTCCGAATCTCGTTTCTATACTCCTGTTGTGGAAAATGTGAAATATAAAAATATTTTTATGTATTTTTATGTAACCGCGTGATGAATGATAAAATAATATGTATAGTTATAAATATATAGTTCATAATTCTTTAGTTCCTTAATTATAGATGTTCAGTTGAAGAAAGAATTAAATAAAAATATAGTTAAAATTTAATTTGATAATCAACGAAAGATTTTGAATTCCAATATTGCCGTCGGCCGAATATACTAAAAAATGTTTTAAATTTAATATTCTTGAGGTTTTTAACATGAGTTTTTTATCTAAATTTTGTTTAGATAAAAGTGGTTTGTCCTACAGCATTACTTGAACTCTTCAGTAGGCTTTGTAATGTTGTATTGCCTAGATAATGTTGTATTATCTGGTTTAAAATTATGGTTTTGAGGTATGGTTTTCTAACCAAAAAAAAATCATTTTTTCTTTTAAAAAGAAAAAAAATATTTCTTTCATGTTTTGTTTTTTTTTACAGTCTTTAGTTCGAAAGCCTTCATATAAATTACTACAGTACAGAGTACATATCTAATATCTAAATTTATTTATTTAATTTTAATTTGTTGCAAAATGTTGCAAGAACGTTTAAAAGCTGTTCCATAATATCGTTTCGTTCTGAATATTTTGCCATTTTAATTTGATTTTAAAATTTGGATACATATCTTTAAGATTAGATTAGAAATATAGGTTGTATAGACATACTATACAAGATTTGGACTTCCTTTATATGATTTTTGGGTATATATAGACATATTCGAATAATCGATATAGAATAGTTTGTAAAAGGGTTACAATATGGTTTAAAATATAGTATGGAATAGAATAGAAAATTTATTTGTTAAAAAAGTAAATTTCTAATAAAATTTAACATGACATTTTGCAAGCTAAAAATTTTTATTTTTTTTTATTTTAAGTTCAATCCCCCCTATCACATGCAATGTTGTAGGGGAATGAAGACCGCCTTTCCTTCACAGGTGTGACAGGAGTTTACTAATACTATGTTTTTTGATTTATTTATTTAAAGACAAAAATGTTATTCGTTACAGGCAAATTATATATAAAAAAAATTTGGAACGCTTCACGATTTTGCGTGTCATCGTTGCACAGGGGCCATGCTAATCTCCTCTATATCATTCCAATTTTAGTATATGTTCTGCCGAAACAAGAACAAGCCAAAATAATTTTTATACAAAATAATTTTTTTCATTTATATAAATATGAATAAAAATAAATATGTTGGTAATTTTAAAACTTACAAAATGAAAATAAATTACAGTTTATGTGTTCCAGTAAATGCACAGGGAAAATTAAAATACATATACCTATACCTATAAAGATCCTATACCTATATCTTAATCATTTTTAATTTTCTAAATGAAATTAAGATGTTATAGTTGATTCTTTCATTGTTTAAACCTTATATATCTGTGGCAATTTTTGGTATAGCATTAAATTCTTGAATGTGAGCCTATTGCATCCCAATTTTGTTATAGCATTAAATTTCTAGATGTATATGTTTGTTATATCTCGGCAATAGTTTCATCACTCATCACAGTTATTGTAAGCATTGGGATCCGCACTATCACAACAAATCTATATAAACTGATCTAAGTGTATGCATAAGTGTATGTTAAAATGCATATACTTTTTGTTCAAAATTATATGCAGAATTAAATTATCATATAAATTTTATTCCCGCCGTTGTATAACATATATTTTATTCCGCCCTTTATCTTTAATTCTTTTTTTTTTGCGTATTTCTTGACTTTTTGAATTTAATATCTATTTTTAATTTTATCATTTTCTGTTTTGTCAGGATTTCGTAAGACTGATATCTTATACAAAATTTCATACCAATTTTGTAATATTTTTCGCCAAATGTAAAAGTACAAAATAATGTGACAAGATATAAAAAAAAATATAAAATGGTTGTGCTGGTGCGATAGGTTTGGGTAGCTCCCACACAACTTCTCTTTTTAAATGAAAATAACTCAGTATCTATTGAAGCTAAGTATTTGAAATTTAGTGAAGAGTTGTCGAGTTACAAGCCAACAATTTTTGTAAAATTGGGTTGGTCTAGAGCAGCCGGTTCAGGATTCTTGCATCTCTTGGAACTTATTGAAGCTAGGCGTCTGAAATATTACAAATGATGATCAAGTTTTATGGTAATAACTTCGGTAAAAACTTGGTTATGCTAGCGCAACAAGTTAGGGTGAAAATAACTCCGAGTCTATTGAAGCTAAGTATCTGAAATTTAATAAAAAGATGTCAAATTGTATGCTAACAACTTCTGTAAAATTTGGTTGTACTGGTGCAATAGATTCGGGTAGCTGTCATACAACTTCACAACTTACATAAATATATATCGACACGTTAACTAGTCGGTACTACAACATCTGACATTTTTATGAAGGTGATCAAGTTATAAATATAAATAGTTAATATAAATATAAATATAAATAGTTTTTATATCAAGTTTATGAACATACATAAATACATAATATATAATTAGGCTCTTCAAAGCAAATATGGACAAAATGAAAAATTTTGTTTGTAAAAATTAGAACAATTTTTGGCCCTAAGTTTTTTTTACCACATAATTTCATCTCGCAATATTATGACAAACTATATTAGAAGAAGTGGACGATGATGAAAAAAGAGTGATGAATTAGTTTGGCACAACATATACTTTTGGGAAAACAATTTCCTAAGAAGGAAAAATTAATAACTACTAAATTCTAAAGTCAAAAATTACTTACAAATTTTATTATTTAATCGCATACACAATATTCCTTTCTATATTTATTAATCAGAAAATTATTGAAAAAGGCAAATTCTATGTGCGAGACATGGAATTTAATAATAAACTTCATATTCCTCATAATTCAGAATATGTCATATACACAGGGTTTCCAATTTGAGTGATATGATTTCTTTTCAAAAAAATAACATACTAATTGTTAAGGAAATTCAAATGTTTTTTATTTAACGTGAAGTACAATCGATACAATTAAGTTCTGAATAAAACGTCATTCAAATGGCCTCCACGACTTCTTTTGCAGAAACGAATTCGATGAATCCAATTTTCGAGCACTTTTTCCACTAAATCAAGTCGTATGTCATAACAAAACTGTCGATCGGAAAACCCTATATATATTATACACATATAAATATTCTGGAAAAAGCAAATATCATGATTTTGTAACCGCCAACACTAAACTCGCTCCTAATAATAATTTTTACATATATATATTTCAACTAAACAACTTTTAAAATAGGTTAAATGCAGCTGCCGCCGCCCTCAAACCCGAGCTTAACAAAATTATTCAAATCCTGCGATTATGAAACCAACTAAAATCTCTCCCAATATACATATATTTATAAATATATTATAAATATACATATGTATATATTTTTAATAAGTACTTATTACAAAAATATTTGTTTGTTTAAATATTTTAGTTTGTTAAAAGTATATTTCTGTGAAGTCCCCCTTTCGTTAAAAGTCTCTTTCTGTGAATTGTCTTTTTTGTTATGTCTTTTTGCAAAGTGTCGCCGTTTTGTTAAAAGTATTTTTATTTGCATAAGTCTGTTTTTGTCAAATGGCCATTAGGCAAAATAACTTTTTGCGAACTGGATTTAGGCAAACGACACTGCATCCTTTGGAGACCTCTTACGCATAGATGTCATTCGTATACAATGCAAATATTTTCAAATTACCATTATATACAAAATCTATAAGAAAACAAATTAATAGTACTATGTACAGAAATGGTTGACTTAATTTAATATTTATTTTAAAAAATGAATTAAAAAATTTAAAAATGTGAACTCTCAAAACAAAAAAACAAACAAATTAAACTACAAAATGGTTATATATCCTGATTACCTTAAAAATGCAATTGTTATACCTATTTATAAGATTGATGACGGCAGCAGTACTTTAAATTATATTTCGGTGTTAAGTACATTTTCAAATAATTACAAAAAACAGATTAACGCCCTTTATACAACTCAATAATATTCTGCACCTGGAGCAATACGGTTTTGAAAAGAACTCAAGTATAATGTCCGCTTCTCTATTGCCGAATAAATTTATAACTGAGAGCACGCATAATAGTAAATTAATTGCTTGTATCTTTATATTGATATTGATATGATAAAAGGCATTCGATTGTATCGATCATGACATTCTGCTGCATAAATTCTCTTATCTGAACTTTTCTCCTAAAACTGAATTTCTTTGAATCATATCTAATACAAAGATCGCAATGTGTTCGCATTAGTAATTCTTAAATTTAATGGAGTTAGCCATCACTCTTTGCGGATGACGCAGTCATGAAATATTCAAAAAAACAATTAATCTGAATTGAAAAATGCAATATTATAGAAGATCTCCGATTTCCAAAGTAATTGAAAAATTTCTCGACAAAAATAAATTTGTTAAAAAAAACCAAAATTTTGCTTAAATAAAAAAATAAAAAAAAAAAAAACAATTTTTATAACATATTCCTCGTATATTTTGTCTAATATATAGTTTATGTTAACCCAATCTGAAGATTGAAGCAACACAAATTCACCTGAAAAGAATTAAAGATCTATTAAAAAATTCCATCAAAATAATTCATAAGTATCTCATATATTGTCATCCCATACTAAGTATGATCTATTCTCAAAAATATCTCAGTTTTGAAAATATCTGCAAACGCGAAACTTTATATTTTGGTTTTCAAAATAATAAATAACAAAATCAAACATAATTTTATATTGCAAAGATATATAGATATTCATTAACTACACAACACCCGCAATAAATTTAATTTTTACTTATTATTATTTAAAACTGTAAAACAAAAGACTAATTGTCTCTTTAATTGTTTAAAAAGATTTAATTGATTTAACGAATGTTATCAAATCAATTGAAAACCTATATGTTTATACCATTTACACTTCAAAAACAACCTTTTCAAAGTGAATCACAACCTTTTCAAAGTCAATTACAACTTTTTCAAAGTGAATCACAACCTTTTCAAAGTCAATCAAAACCGTTTCTAAATGATTAACAATTTTTTCAATTTCAAAAACAACTTTATCGATTTCACTAGCAACTTAAAATAATTATAAAAATTATTTTGGTAAAAACTAAGTTCTAAAAATACCTGCTTCTGTAAAATATGCTTTATTGTACCCGTACAAAAAATAGTCAAGGATATAGTAAAATTGCTTATAGCTAGAGTCATGAATTCACCAAAAATATTTTTGGAATAATTTCTAGATTTCCTATTGGTTAAAATCCGACAAAAACTTCGGCTTCCTTTCGAACAACTAACTTTTTTAAGCCCACATTTCAAATTAATAATTAACATTTTAAAATTAAGCAGAATGGTATATAGGTAGTATATTGTAATATGAAACCTAAGAATTTGTTCGGGTATTTAAGAGTTGACAAGGGTAACTGTATTGTTTCTCAGTTTAATGCATTTATAATATTTTTATAATTGAATATTGTTGTTGTTATGTTATTTATAATATTTTTGTAATGTGGTGCATCCTATCTGAAATTACCAAGATATGAAGTCGATAGGATGAAATAGTTTATCTATACTTATAGAACAACAAAAAACGTATATGCTTTAAACTTCAGCCGAACATGTCCTGAAAATCGAAGCCTTTGAAAAAATACAAATATTGATGAATGCGTATTTAATTTGCGTAAGTTTTAAGCTCGATCAAAACGAGGAACTCAAGCAAATATGATAATTTCTACAATTAGAGGTATGGAATATTACTTTAAGTGCAATAAACTCACACGGTATTTAATAGGACGTTCACAGCAAAATAATTACGGATTTCATATATGCAACTTGGAGAATTTTTGCATTTTTCTAAGAAAAGTTATTGAAAAAATTTAAATCCAAAATTAAATGCATGAAGCCTGGCTTATAATGGATAATACCAAAATACATAAAACTCGCCAGCTTCAAGAGCTATGCAATGCAAGCGGCAACCCTGATTTTAAAACCAACTCTAAAATCCTTCCAAATTCAGAATCTCGCATACATAAATGTATAAATACTCCGTAAAAGAAGGCAACGCTGATTTTGGACCCTACTTTAAAATCAATACTTATAGAATGGCCATATGTATATATACCAATTTCATAAAAAAATGTAATATTCACATTTTCATATATGAAATATAATAAATTTAGAAAAAACGGGGGTTCAATGGTAAAAATTTTGACATTTTTATATATTTCATATATCAATTTTGAAAATTAATATTTTGTGTTTGGAATTTTGTAATTTTGGGATTCTGAAATTTGGGTTTATGTGATTTGGTATTTTGTAACTTTGGGATTTTGAAATTTTAGGATTTTGTTACTTTGGGATTTTGAGACTTTCCCTAAAATGAAATGTCAACGAAAAAAATTGATTGATTTATTTCCAAAACAAATTTTAAATTTTCTAGAGTTGAAAGAAAGTAAACAGTTAAATTTAACCAAATTTAGTTGACTCTCCCGATTCACCACTTTATGTATAATTTCGATTCAGATTCAGAAATAGGCACCATACATATATGTATATAAAAAAAAAAACAAAAAACTTGATTACATTATTAAGTCGGGCAATATGAACTTGGTGGTGGTAAAAAAAAAATATACCGCTACAATATATCTTTTTTTTTTTTTGTTTTTTTTTTTGATCTATTTATTATACATTGTTTTTACATTTGAATCAACAAAATTATGAAAAAGCATTCTACAAAAAAAAAAAAAACTAATAAATAAGATAAAAAAATTCAAAAACTCATAATTTTTACTTTTAAGATATATATTTATATACATATGTATATAAACATATTATGTATATAAATATTATATACGCGATATACCATTCCAATTGTATATTTATGGATTGTTTTAATAAAATTACAGCCAAATAAGATTATTAAGATCATTTAAATTGAATGATTTTGCAATATTAATATTTTTTTTTTATTATAAAAAAAAAAAACAAAAACAAAATTGAAAGGTAACTGAGTATAAAAAAAAAAAAACAAAACAGAAACAAACTTACAAATTGTTAGTTTTGAATCACAAGGAATAAATTTTCATAAAAAAAAAACAGAATTTTTAAATTTTAAGAGGTAGGTAAGGTATTATAAACTTCATAATTATTTTATTTTATGTTTAATTTTTTTTTTTTTTTAGTTTAAGTTAATTCTATATTACAAATTTTACGCGTTTCAACAAAAAGGTTGAGGGTCGGGAAAGCATTGAAAGCTTCTGCAAAGCGAAGGACGGTACAGATAATGTGCGGCCTTCACCCGAACTAAAACCTGTTCCCAGTTTTATGCAATTAAAACTAGATTAATTAATTTTTTTCATATATTGGTTGCGAGAAAATCCCGTGTAGAACTCTCGTTTAGCGATAAATGTAAGGAATCGTATAAGTTCTAGCGGCTTCTGCCTTTTAAGCCTTCTGCGTATTATATCGGAATATAGGAGTTGACCGGCTTGTACATTTATATGCCCTTCTAATCAGTCCTTATGTTTTTCTTTGCATAGTTTTTTATTTCTTGCACCACAGTTGAAATGTTCAAGTCTCTATATAAGTCGCTATTTCGCAAATACCAGAAAGCAAAAGTTTTTAAGCGACAATAAAAAGGATCTTAAATGAGCTAAACAAATTTAATGTTAAATTTCAATTAACTCGAACGAATTAAATTCCAGATTAATGTTAAATTTTTGTTTCTTTTTTTTTCAATCTTTTTTTTTTGACATCTCAGGATATCTCTTATTTATAATTGTCTCCTTATATTTTTAGTTCACATATAAACTGTATATGAAGTTGAGTTATCATGATTGTAAAGTTATAGTATTGTCCTTTTTATAACTCAAAATATATGGTCAGTATATGGCATTAGTCCTATATTCTCACACCCATGATATTCATAAACATTTTGATTATAATAACAAAATTAAGGTTCATTTCAATTATAATAATCTGAAAGTAAAATGATTGTAGCTATTCAACAACAAAGATAATAATATAACAAAAAAAACGCACAACTAAGGACAAAAAAAATTAAAAACAAATAGTAGATTGTCAATACTGAAATCAAATACATATATTGTTTCATGTTCTGCTCAACAGACAAAAATATATGTTTTCAACTTAATTAGAATAAAATGTTAAAAAAATCATCGAAGATGAAAAAAGAAGAAACTTTTTAACTCCATCATTTTTTTTTACAAGAATATTTAATAAGCTGAAATTTTCTACAATGACTGATTTAGCGGTACACTTGCGGCCTGCAATAAAAGAGAGTCCCAAGAGTCTCCCATTATTACATATGCAAGCAACAGAATTGTACAAGTCTTTTTGGTTTTCGGTTTCTATTTACTTGCTTTGAATTACAACATCAAATGGAATTATTCATACAGTGTGCCTAAATATATGAAAATTTAAAAAAAGGAAGAGTTCAGTTGAGTAGAGTGTGTCAACTCTATGATATTTATATGAATGTAATATATTCTGTTTTAGTACCGATGTTAAAAGTAAGGCGGGGATTACAACTGTGGGAAAAATCGGTTCATTGGTTCGAATTTTGGAAAGTTTCGAATAAACCCAAGAGCAAACGAGCATATCTACAAACCCAACAAAAGTACCGAGATATATTTATGTAAATTTCGGAGTTGTATGACAGCTAACCGCACTTGTTGCACCAGCACAACCAAATCTAATAGAAGTTATATTGCCATAAAAATTCATCATCTTTTGTAAGATTTCAGAACTAAGTTCTAAGAGGTGCAAGAAGCCTAAATCTGCCGAACTAGAGCAACCAAATTTCATAAAAGTTATTACCATTAAACTTGATATTTTTTTTAGAAAATTGCAGATATCTATAGCTTTATTAAGTAAACGAAGTTATGGGGATATAAATTATGCTCATATGGAAAAAGTAGTTATATGGAAGCTCTCTGAACCGGTTGCTCTAGACCAATTAAATTTTGCAAAAGTTATTAGCATGTAATTCGACACCATTTCACAAAATTTCAGATACCTACAGCTTCAATAGTTGTATGGTAGTTACCCGAACCTGTTGCACCTGCAGAATCAAATTTTACAGATGTTGTTGGCCTGTAACTCGACACGTTTTTGCAAAATTTCAGATACATAGCTTCAATATAAACATTGACTTATTTCATTACATAGAAATAAGTGGTATGGCAGGTACACGAACCTGGCGGCCAAAAATGCTGGATTTAAATAGCAAAGTTAACAATTTTGCAAAAGTAACGCGAAAAAAATTTCAGGCTCCTATCTCCTTTATTTTGAGTTATAGTGCAGGCAGAGGAACCGACAGACGTACATGGCTTAAGCGACTCAGAATTCGATTCAGGTCAGGTCAGAGCCGATCCATACCTTTGACATTATATCTAACTCAACTCGTTTAAGGTGTCACAACCATAATGGCAAATTTAGTATATCCTTGAACATATGTTCAAATACGGCTACAAAAAAAAAATCTTAAATAAGTTTTTTTATTTCTTCAAACCCTTACGTCAATCGATCAAACGAAGTTTTCACATTTATTTTGCTCATATCTGATTTATTTGTTCCGTGGTGCTGATTATTTTTTTGAGATGCGATTTTTAAAATTTTCAGCTTAAAAAAATAATGTATCTCATAATTGTTATACAGTAATAAAAAAATAAATTTTAATACAATTTTTTTTTCCCCAATTATTATTTTATTAAATTTTCTTTCTTTTTTACTTTTATTTTTAATGTAATTCCACCTTTTTTTTTTTTGTTGTGGGTTTCTTTTCATAAAAATCGACAAAAATCGAAATAAAAAACAAACTATAAAACAAAAATACATAATAATCAAAATCGTTTAAATAATGTGTGGTGTTTAGTTTATGGTGTTATATATACAATAAATAATATATAGAATAAAAAAAAAAAAAAATTAAAAAAAAAAAAAAAACCTTTTAACAAAATGCCGACATTTTTTATTAAACATTTCTTTTATATTGAACCGACAACGACTGCAAAATTTAAATTCCATATTAAAAAATGATTGGAATGGAATTTATAATAACACTATTCTAAATTACCTTTAAACAATTTTATTTTATTTTTCATAAAATTTTAATAAATTTCCATTTCCAAAAACCCATTTTTGATATTTCTACATCTTTTTCTTACAAATGGAAATTTTAGCTTGATTATAATTCAATAATTTAATACTTCGATATCTATATTTTACAGTAATCTATATAACATTACAGTAATTTGCTAATTTCGGAAAATTACAAAACTTTTGATATTAATGATCTTATTAAGTGACAGTCGTTGCATCATCAGATTCTTCTAATACTTTATAATAATGTAATAACAATAATAATAAAAAAGAAAAAAATAAACATCAAAAAGAAATGCACTCTTTTATATACTTAAGAAAGAAAAGCCTTCTGTTCTTGTTCTTGAAAGTGTCATATCTCGCATTACATTACATTTTATTTTAAGATAAATGATTAAGATGATGATAAATAATGAAGATTACATTTATTTTAATTTTTTTTTTGTTTTGTTTATTCCCCTGTCACATAAATGTAAACAAGGAAATTACGCAGCCTTTCCTTTTTGAGGCGTGGGGTGACTGTAAATGTCGTAAAGGAAAGAATTATTCTTACGACGTGTGTATGGTATTCGAACCCCACTACCTCGGTATGTTTAAAGCGTATTTTATACGCTCTTACCCACTCTAGGCCACCGAGGCATCTTTTAATTTTTTTTTGATGTGAACTTTAAGCCTAATATTAGACTAGATTAGATTAGATTTATTAAGAGGTATAAATGACACTTCGACTTTTCGATGTATAGATCTATTGTGTCTAAAATATTATACATTTCAAAAATGTAAGCTTATATTCTATATGGTTCAATGTCCTTCTATCAGTGTCTACCATATACTATCACCGTTTTTTTTTAAATTGAAACAGCAGGTTAAGTAATTAAAGTCTGATTAATGCCAATTATTTCGAGGTTTTTATTCTATATTTAAGAGGGCAATGACGGATTTCTTAATCTCTTCAGATTTCATTTGGTGATTTGTTTTGATCATTAGTTTGATTAGTAGTTTGGTTAAAATGTTTTAAAAACCAAAATTAATAAATTAAGAGCCCGCACATACATAAAATATAGGTTGCAACTGTAATTACCCATACTTATTATATGTATGTCTTTAAGTTGTTCTGTTTTTTGTTAGCATAATTTTCCGAAAGTATCAACATTTTACAGAGATTTTGCTATAACAAATATATTTTACTTTACACAAGTTTCAAATTATTGACGCTCGATATTGAGTTATAATAAAGTTGTTCCTTCGATTTACATACGGTTACAGTTATTTACTTGATTAATTTAGTTAAGCCTTTAATTACCTGAAATATTTTTAACATGTAAATCGAGAGAAAAATATATTTTATTTATTTTTTTGTTTAATTTAATTAATGTAAATGAATTTAAAATGTTGTTGTACAAAGAGTATTAAAAAAAAAACAAAAAGTGACAGACAGAGTGACAAACAAACTATATTTAATATAAAATATACGTACATATATTATGTATTAATACATAGACATGTTTAATTTTTTCTTTAATTTTTTTTTATTTTTTTTTTCAGACAATGCATTAGCAAATGGTTTTTTTTTTTTTTTAATTGAAATTAAACATTAAAACATTAATTGCTTTTAAAATTGAAACAAAATTATTTGTAATATAATTATATAAGTAAGTATATTATCTGATATAATTATGAATATATTAATTATTTATTATTGTTATATGTTTATATATATATATTTTTTTTTGAATATTATTAAAATAATTTTTTATACACATTTTTAGAAAGCTAATTTAAAGATAATAATTCCATAAAGGCAGTATATAAAATCATATAGGTTTTAAAAGATGCACATTTTCAAAAAAAAAAAAAAACAATAAAAATGTATAGCATTCATTCTAGAATTATTTTGAACTGTATACCTTTCGATCCAAAATGTCCCGCCGATTATTTTTGTTATTTTAAGTTTAATAAATTTCTACAATTGCCTAAGGCGCCAGTTATAGCTATCATTGAAATGTTTCCGGAAAATGTTTATTTTCAATTTTTTTGCACCAAAGACATATTAAATTTAACAAAAGTGTTGATTTAATGATTAAATAATTTTTAAAGAATAAATTCTGCTACAAATTTTAAATTTTTAGTTAAATATTTAAAATAAAAATCAATTTTATGATTTTCAGGATTGGTAATTATTTTCCTGAACAACTGATCAGTAATTTTGCTAATGAAACAAAATTGTTCCAATGACATAATTTTCATAATGTTTCATTATACAAAATTACTGAATGTGTAAAAATAATGAGAAAGGAAATTATTTTCATTTTTATAATTGATGTTACATTTTACATTTGAAATGTCAAATTAAAAGAAATTTTCTGTTTATTTTGTTGTTTTTTAGATTCTAAAAATGATTCAGTAGAATTTTATTTATATAACCATTCAACTATGAGGAGGAGAGACAACCAACAACCAATCACCTAGAAAGTATGTATATGGATTTCATTAGAAGAGGGTATACAGAAAAAAAGGAAATTTAAATAGGTGGCAGAAATAAACATATTAAATATATAGATATATTAAAATGATATATTAAAAGACATATTAATATTTCAACAGGAGAATCATAGTAACGAAAAATAATGATGGTGAATCACAATAGAAACAACCTGTCAAAATTCAAATGACGATGTATAAGTCCTAAATTTCGAAGACCTATATGAAAATAATTGCTCGCTGTGAAATGGCATCCGCAAGAAAATTAAATGATCAGAAAACCTCTCGTTCAACATGACACAGAACTGTCATTCTGTGGAATCCCGTTACTCTCGTTAATCCCGTTACCCGTTACCAAAGGGAGTGAAAGGACGAAAAAATCAAATAAGCTATATGATGTGGAAAAACTGTATAATAATACAACTGTCACCTTTTTATGAGATCTAAAAAATTTTTTTTTTCTTTATATCAAATGATGTAGATTGTGGACGTTTCGTAAATATACAAACGAATGGACAGACAGGTAATGAAACTAGTTAAGAAATTTTTAAAACAATATGATAAAAATAAAAGAGATTAATGTTTGAAAAAAAAAATTTTAATTTAATAAGGAAAATTAACGTGTTGAAATAAAATATCTAAAACAAGACCCTCTTTTATAAATTTGTATATATGTATGTATTCTTAGTAAATTTATTAAAATGCATTAGTAAAAGTTACTAATACATATATACTTTATTTATTACTATATATACACAACTTGCTTTTTTATTAATAAAATTTTGCATTTTTTGCATTATTTTTTTTTCGTCCTTGACCATTTTTTGATATTTTTTTAATAATTCTGTATTTATTGTTTTTTTTTTTAATAATTAGTATACATGCGCTTAAATCAAAAATGTTATAAAAATGATAGCTTAAAACTAAAGTTAAAAAAAAAATAAAAAAAATAAAAGATAGATTTTATAAAACAATTTAAAAAAAAAACTAACAAAAATCTTAATTAGTAAGTATTAATTAAGGCGATATGACAAAAGTCTCGGTAAGAATCCGACATTCACATGTGCTACGGGGGCGCATTTTATCTTTTGAAGATTCTAAACCACAAGAGGCTAAACCACATCTTTCTACTATAGTTAAATTGACTAACCATTAATTTTATGCTATCTTGTTTGAGTATAGATTTTATATACGTATACTTTCCCTAAGGAAATCTGTATACTTTGCGCTAAGTCTAAGCATTACGCATATAAAACATAAAGTTGACTTTAGTTTGCACATAACAGTCATTAGAAATTGACAACCTCTGAAAAAGAGGTTGATAGAAATTGTGACTGAATTACATTATATATTATTACTTTGTTAAGGAAATATATATAGATTGTTAATGAACTATATATTAAATGAAATATTCGAAAAAAACGAAATTTCTTCGATTTTCGTTCAGTAAAGTTTACCAAAATAGTGTTGACCCCATAATAAGAGATAAAATGATGAAATTTTAATATAAAAAGCATCCTTTTCAATTATTAAACTTTAAATATTAATATTTCGCATTAATTAATATCCTTCGTCACTATAATTAAATGGATAAATAATTATAATAATTAATCATCAATAGAATAAAATATCTTTAAGTTGTTATACGTTAATAAAAAATTTTTAAGTGGTTATACGGCAAAAAAAAAAAAAAAAATTCGATTCATCGTATATACTTCGGAGATGATTTTGATAAAATTTCCATATAAGTATAAGACGTATCGAAAATTTAAATCATGGAATTATTTAAGCAATGCACCATTACGAAGCCTATACTGAAAAGTCCAAGTAATGTTATAGAACGAAACACTCCTAAAATTATATATCATCCTATAAAAGCATAATTATCATTAATGTCATTTATGAAATACAACATAAAACAAAAAAAAATAGAAATAACAATAAAATTTTTAATTTGCTATTAGTATTAAGTATACCTATATGTAAAACAAAAACAAGTATTACTTAATGATTAATAAAAAAAAATTATTTTAAATCGATATCTCTTATTGAATAATGTGTTTTTTCTTCAAAAAGGTGTTTTTTTTTTTTGTGTTTTTACGAAAAAATTATAGAGTAACTATACAATTTAGCGTATATCCTCTTTTAATAGTTTATACAATAAAATAATGAAAAATTTAAGGATGAATATAATTTTTTTTTTCTTTTTGTAACACTTATAAAATAGTGAAGTGATTAAAGTTAAACTCATAATTTTTGATCTCAATTCCAATTATGAAATATAAAAAAAAAAAAAAATTTTTTTTTGAATTTTTTTGAATAGGTATACCCAACGATGATTGTTAGTTTTTATTACAGGTTGTTGATAATACGTCTTTACGTCGTTTTTTTTTTTTTTTTTGTTAAAAGGTTCCTCCTTTTTAATTTAATTCGTATATTTGTATAAATGCATATATATATAATATGTTATCAATTTGTTAAATTGAAATAATAATTTACTTGACTATATATACGTTTAATTTTTAACTAATTATATTAGTATTAAAATGGTTAAATCAGACTTTAAAAGTTCCTCCAGCCGACTTAAAAGAACTATCCTTTCTGTGTTCCTAAAATAGCAATAATCCCATTTTTTTTTACTTTGTGTTAAATTTTTGGCTTTTGAACTATTGTCAAAATGTTTTTAGCAACAATAACTGTATATATAGTTAATTTAATTTTATAGTCTTTAAAGATATTAAATAGAATATGAAAACTATAGTCTTGAAAGACAGACCTTCTGGAAATGCAGACCTCTGTTGAAGATGATCTGCATTTATCGTTACATCTATATCTGTGGCCTATAGTTCTTTTAAGCCTTCTATTGGCATTTTCGAAATATATATGTTGATGTTTCTATATATTTCTATATATTTATGTACCCTTCTAAAGATGTCTTCTTATATGTTTTAGTGCACATTTGTTTATTTTTTCGCGTACATATTAATGTTAACCACGTTCCTTAAAACCCAAAATAAACTATACAAACGAACAGTTTCATATAAAAATTTTAAAACTTCTTTTTAGGAACCAACATGAACATTTTTTTGGAGCCAGACTAACTATTTTAAAATAATTTAAATTGCAAAAATAAAAGTTTATAGAATATTCTTTTGTATTTTCTATTTTTGTAATTTAAATATTCTAAAAAACTTAGCCTAGCACCATAAACTTCTTAGTCTGGGCTGAAAAAAAAAAAAACTAACAATTTTAATATGCAAGTGATCATCTGTATAATTTATTTAGTCTGTGGTAGAACTATGTTTACGTATAACCTGAGGTTACATAAAATTTTATTTTAGAAAATTTGAATTCTCTGAATATTTGTTTGTTTGACGCAACCCCATTAAGCTGTATGCAGCATAACGAAAAATAGGCTTAATTATTTTGGTTATATATCAAAATTTTATATTCTATTGGCCAATCTAGAGTTTCGACCTAGAGGCCAATACATAATTGCATTTCATTATATTTCGATTATAATCCACCTTTTTTTCTTTTTGACGTTCTCCTTCTACCTTAACTTATTTAATGTTTTTCCTATAGATATTTTGCCTTGTTTTTTTTTTGGATATATAATTTATTTACGTTATATAATTTATTTACATTAAGTTTAAATTGTTTTGTATTGTATTTAAAAAAAAAAATATACCTATTTTGTATAAAGTTTGAGTTAAACTAATAAATAAAGCTTTATTTTTCATTTATCTGTATTGCCCCGTCAATATTGGATCCTATTGCCATTATTCCAATATCGTCAACAAATGTAGCTCTATAATTATCGCGATATGACAAAAGTCCCAGAGTCAAAAGTTCCCCGAACATTTATGACTCAAAAAATAAACCAATAGTCCGTGGGAGACTATAACTCCGATGACTGAACCAAAAGTCCATAAAATTATATATTCGTCCATGCGATATTTTATATTAAAACTTAGGAGGAATTTTAAAGTTGGTTACAAACTCTGACTCTGATTTCGCATCTAATTGTAAAATCTCTCCTAGTTTTGTCTATTCGAGATTATATATTTGGATAGGTTTTAAAGTTGGTTACAAAATCAAGGTTACCCCTTTTTTCAGAGTATTTATTTATGTATTTATTTATGTATACTAAACTGAATTAGTTTATTTCAGTTTATGAATTAGTCATAAGTCAGCAAGGAAATATTTTGGCTGTGACATAGAAGTTAAAATCCCCACGGGCAGTTTCGGCTTATTTGTTGACTACGAGACTTTTGTCATATCGCCATTTACTTATAAGATCTAATCTTGATAAATCATTTGGTATAAAGTAAATATAATATAGAGGACACAAGATACTTATATTGAGGCACATCTATTTTGATTTCTATATAAGTGTAGAAAACTCATCCTCATCCTGTTTTTATATACATTTCTTTTTATATTTACGCATTAGATCTTCATGGCAAATTTTATAGAATACCCGAACTATAAATCTAAAAATAATATAGTAAACTATATTTTTTTTTAATTATTTTTTTTAATTATGTCTATGTAATTCTCGGTGCACTTAATCATCAATAGTTGAATGTTTTCTTTAAATTTGAACTGATATAGTTTAGGACTATGTGTGTTTTTACTTTCTATATTAACTTTCTTATTAAAAGAATGAACCCTTTTTAGCACAATTCAAAAAAAAAATTTGAAAAAATGTGCCTATTAGTTTCACTCTGTCCGTCCGTCCATCTGTTTATAAAATTTCTACACCGTTAAAGATAGGGAAAACAAATTTAACCATGAGTACGTCTCATAAAAAAATAAATTTTGTAGAGCAACTTTTTATGTAGCCCCATCCATTGCGGAGCTGCAGCCCTTCCAACTTTGAAGAAGCCCTATTTTTAAATGCGTATATCTCATATTCTACTTAACATTTTTTCAATCTGAAAAAACCATTCGACAGGAATTTTTACCTTTTTAGAACATTTCAAAAAAAAATTTGAGAAAATGTACCTATTAGTTTCACTCTGTCCGTCTGTTCGTCTGCCTGTCCGTCTGTTTACAAAACTTCTATACCGTTAAAGAAGAGAAAAAAAAATTTAACCATAAGTAGGTCTCATAAAAAAATTAATTTTGTGGAACAACTTTTTTATGTAGCCCCATCCATCAGGGAACTACAGCCCGCCAAACTTTGAAAAAGCCCTAATTTTAAACGCGTATATTTCATGTTCCGCTTAATATATTTTGAATATTGAATTGCCATTCGACAGAAATTTTCTTTAGCTTTATAAATCAATATCAAAATTATATATATTTTAAATTTAGTATTTAAATTTACCGTTATATGAAAACCAAATTTTGCATGATTTTTCTACCTTCATAACTCCGGCACGCTTTGAGATAGGAATCTACAATTTTGAAACAAGAAAGAACTTTTAGAATTAATATAATTAATATAATATTTCCTTAGAAAATTTTTTCGTACTGACCCTTGCTTAAGAGCTATTAGGGCTCAAAAATCAAAAATTTACTATTTTTAGGCACCTGTAACTTAAGCACCTGTACAAATTTTTCTTCGGCAAGACATAAAAATTAAAGCTTCAGTAATATATTCTTACGTGTGTTAACGGTTTTTCTTAGTTATATAGGGTTCCAGACTTATAGCCCCTCAAAGTTTCAGGAAAATCTATTTTCACGTTTTTTCTTATTATATGAAATTTTCAATTTTTTGTGCAAGTCACAATAATTCTAAATAGTTTGTATTGCCTTTTGGAAATGTGCGCTTTTAAAAACCGTTGGTTTACATTCTACTTTGTTTTTTTTACCTTTGTAAATCAATATCAAAATTACACAATTTTTTTTAAATTAAGTAGGTATTTAAATTTACCGTTATGTAAAAACCAAATTTTGCATGATTTACTTACCTTTATAAGTCCGGCACTGTTTTAGATAAAGACTTTAAATTTTGAGGTAAGAAAGAACTTCTAGAATTAGTATAAGTTTTCTCGAAATTTTTTTTTGGATCATCCCTTGTTTATGTGCTATTACGGCTCAAAAATTGAAAATTTCCTATTTTGAAATACTTGTAACTTAGGCACCTGTACATAATTTTCTCCGGCAAAACATGAAAATTAAAGCTCCAGTAATATATTTTTATGTGTGTTAACGGTTTCTTTTAATTGTATAGAGTTCCAGAGTTACAGCCTCTCAAAATTGCAAGAGAGCCCTATTTTCAGATCAGTATATCTCAGGCTCAGCGTAATAGTTTACAATCTAAAAAACGCTATATGACTGAACATTTTTTTACCTCTATAATATATAATATTAAAATTATACAATTTGTTTTAATTTAATATTTAAATTTACCGTTATGTGAAAACCGAATTTTGCATTATATTTTTTTTTTTTTTGCATAACTCCGGCACGCTTTTAGATAGAAACGTTATATTTTGAGACAAGAAAAAACTTTTAAAACTGCGCAAATTTTTCTTCGGCAAGACATAAAAGTTAAAGCTTCAGTAATATATTTTTATGTGTGTTAACGGTTTTTCTTAGTTATATAGGGTTCCGGACTTACAGCCCCTCAAAATAGCAAAAAAACCCTATTTTTGAATTTTTTGAAATTTTCAAATTTTGGTGGAAGTCACAATTCTAAACAGTCTGTATTATCTTTTGAAAATGTGCGCTTTTAAAAACCGTTGGTTTATATTCTGCCATCTTTAATAATAATTTCTCTCAAAAAAATTTTGACATTATCATTAATCAATCAATTCATATAAAAAATTTCTAAAACAGAAATTAAAAATTAAAAACTAATATAAAAGATTTTCACACGATTTTCATTAGATTTAGATTAATAAAAACGCAAGAAGTAAATATGTACGAGTATATCGATCTGATATAAAAAAAATTATAAGAAGAAAATTTTATTATCAAATACCAAGAAAATCATTCGTGCAGATATTATCAGTAACTTTATGGACATAGAATTGATTCCTTTTTTATTTTGATATCCTTTTAAATTTAAAAAATTTAATTTTTTTTTTTTTACTACTTTTAGAAATTTTGTTTTTTTATTCTATATTCTATATACCACATACATATGCATTTATGTTAACTATCTAAGTGCTATTATCATATAGATCCGATTTCATATAAAAATTTCATTCAAAATGACAAAACAAAAAAAAATTGTATTATAATTTTGCTGCTTTTTGTTATAGGTTTAAAAAAGAAAAAATTACAAAAGATTGGTATATGAGTTCTGAATGCTAAATAATTTAAGCAAAAAAAAATTAATATTGTTTTCCTTTTCAACGTTGATCATTTCAACTATAAGATTCATTCTTATAGTTTTGTAGGTTGTAAAATTTTTCTGTTACGCTTGCGATTGAAGACTTTTAAGAACATTTTTAGAAAACATTTTTTTTGTTGTTATTCTTTTTTTTTTGTAACCGGGTTGCTCCATGGTAGCACTAATTGTAAATTATTGTAACCAATTCTAAAGCCTCTTCTAATTTTTTTTTTCATGTGCATATTTAAACAACAAAATAAATTTATGCAAAAGAATATAATGAGAAATCATTTAAGAGTTAGGGTATTCTCTTTTTACAGAATATTTTTATATATATGTATGTATATGAGAGAGATTTTAGAATTGGTTACAAAATCAGGATTATACCTCTTTTCCAGAATATATGTTTATGATCATCTTAATTCAGAATCTCGCATATATATACATATATGTATATACATATTCTGAAAAACGACACTGCTATAATGTCAAGTATAGTAAAGATCCTAAAATAGCGTCGAAGAACCTACAATTGAGTTTAAATAGCATTCAACAGTGGCTAACAACTTGGAGGATGAAAATTAATGAAATGAAGTCAGCTTATATCACATTTAGTAAAAAAAAGCAATATGTCCAGCTGTTACCATAAATAATAAAATAATACCAGAAAATGAATCAGTGAAATATCTTGGCTTACACTTAGACCGAAAGTTCGCCTTGAACAAACACATACTAAAGAAAAGTAAATAATTAAGGACCAAATTTAGAAGCATATATTGGCTAATGAGGCGAACTTCTCAACTATCGCTTGAAAACAAAATACATAGTATACAAAGCAATTTTACTGCCCATATCGACATATGGCATTGAATTATGGGGAACACCTAGCAACTCAAATGTGGAACTGTTGGAAAGGTTACAATTTAAGGTTTTACGATACGATAGTTAACGCTCCATGGTATGTCAGAAACTCTTCAATAAGAAAAGATCTACATGTACGTTCAGTAAAAAAAATGATAACCATAAGTAGCAAAAGATATAATGAAAGACTATAATGCCATCCAAACCAACTATAGTATACCACCTATTAAATTCAAACTATACCAGAAGACTACAACGCTACAAGCTAATAGATTTGATAATTCGTTTTCAAGTAGAAGCTAGTTCCTAATAAACTATAATAATTTAAAAAAAAAAATTAATAAATAAATAAATTATAAAGTGTATAATACTAGGTGTTGATTAACTGGAATCATTCATTACATGTCTTTAAATCATTTAAATCATTTAATCATTGAAAATCTTTTAATCATTGAAAATTTTGTAACCAATTCTAAAATCCCTTCCTAATTTAGAATCTCGGTAACCAACTATAAAACTCTTCCTAAATTCTTTATACATAACAAATCATTTAATATATTTTGAGTCCATGATACGTTTTAGGGACTAGTTTTTTTTTAGGGGTTAAGTCATTATTTTTAAGGATTAGTTCATTATTTTTGGGTATTAGTTCATTTTTTTTATGGATTATATCATTTTTTAAATTTGGAGATTAATTCATATGAACTAAACTGCAAAAATTCCAAAAATATTTTTGTGCGATTAGTTCATTTCTTTTGGGGATTATTTCATTTTTGTACTTGGGGAGTACAAAAATATTAGAGGGTTAATTATTTATAATGAACTAAGACTCAAAAATATTAGGAATTAGTTAATTTTTGACTTGGCGGTTAGTTCGTAGCGCCAACTAAAATTAATTGTCAATTTTTAACAAACTGAAAATGTAGAACAAAAAATACAGATAAGCGTACATGAAGTTCGCTTAATAAGTGTATATAACTTATCTACGTAAGTAATTTTTAAGTGACATTTAATTGTTGTAATATTTCTAATTTCTTCTGTTTCTGATCTGAAGTAAATCTATATTAATCATGTCATTTAGTGTAGGCAGAGATGACTTTATTTCGAGTTGAAGACACAAGTCACTTATTGTAGTACTGACAAGGCTTTAGTGTAAATGAATCATAAAATAATAAAATATTCAACTATACAAAAGAATCACATAAAAAATCGAAACAAAAAACTAAAAAAATATTTATAATGCTAAAAATATTTATATATCTAAAAAAAACAAAAAAAAGGAGAAAAGTAAACACAAGAAAAAAAAAACCAGAATCCACAGAATGTTAAAAAAAAACAAAAAAAAAATAAAATGAATTGATTACAATAATAACAACAACAATACAAATAATGAAAGGGGTGTACTCTTACAGAAAAAAAAGGTAATATTTCAAAAGGTTGAAAAAGAAACAAAAAAATTGTTTTGAAAATGAAACCCACTTTATGTGGTGTTGAAGGTGCTCTTCTATAGAACACAACAAAAGGATTGACAAGAGGAGCACTTTTATTTTATTTATTTTTATTTATTATTTCCTTGTAATTCTACTTATTCCATATATGTACTTACGATTTTTCATACCTATGTAAATACAATAGATATATACATAAAACATATTATTTTTATACGTATACAGGTTTAATATAATTATATTCATATATATATGATGAGTTATTTTGTGTACGTATTTATTGTTGTGATGACCTATCTGTAGTATCAATTCGATAATAATAAAAATGATAATGCCTATTGAATTTTAAGAGTTTGTAATGATGATGGGCTATTTTCGTTTTTATTCTTACAAAATAACAACAAATTTCGACATTACACCAAGAAAACAAAAAATAACAAAAAAAAGAGCAATTTCAGACTTTAAAATAAATAAATAAAAATGAACAACATTTTTTTTTTTAAAGACTCTATGAAATAAATTCCAAAGTTAAATAAATTTAAATGAAAAAAAAAAAAACTGTTACTAATTTAATACAATATCTATAGTGATAATTGTGATATTCAAATTACAGGTAAATTACAGATAGAGGTTACAATAATTATGTTTTTTTTTACTTCGGGGTTACAGATACGATTTAACCAAGATTTAAAAGACTGATACTAATAGCTGCTACAGTGACAGTAGGGGTTGCCTTCAATAATTACCTCATGCAGTAAGGTGTTATATACTGTATACTGTATGTTGTAACTGTTGTAACGGCTATAGTCACTGTTAGCAAAATACCAATAATAATACCTTACATTTCCTTACTATAGTTCCACTCCCAATTCAATGTTTCCCCATCCATTTCCTATCCTTTCCTATCTCTACTCCCTAGCCAATACACTGCGTTAGCAGGTAAGAATTTCATCCCATTATATTGGCTAAAGGGTGAAGTGGGTTAAGTCAGTAAGAATCTGACACTATCAAGGAGAATTGGAAGATTCCCATTTCCCTTAAGGAAAAAAAAAATTAACTTGAATAAAATTTTAAGGTTTGTAAATCTTTTTTAATTGAAATGTCAAAACTTAAATTCAAATATTTTGATTTAAGTGAACAATTGATATAAAAAAAATTTAACAACTATATTCTAATTTTTCACAAAAGCAAACCTAGAGGCCAGACGAGACAGTAATAGCAAGATAGTGCACAAATACGTGAACATTTTTGACAATACTATTACATTTTTTCAACTATTTTCTTCATTGGCTTGACATTTTTCTAGCTAATACATAATTGAGATAATAATTTAACACTTCGAACAATTAAAAATGGCGACAAATTCAGAACAACATTCATGTCAAATAAATTTTTTGAGGTTGTTTTTATTTTTAATTTGATATTTTGTTTGTGTCTATTTTAAACATGAAATTTTTGGAAAAAATATAAAATAAACTTGAAAATAAATTTGATAATAAATAAAATTTTTTGATAGTAAAAATGCCACATACGTCACACAGAGAGTAATTTGACATTTCGTATTACACACTCGCAAGATATAGTAATACTGTTTTGCCTGGCTACCGGGTAACATTTCCCATTAATGTTCCCCATCTGCTTGGTATTGCAATTTTTTTTTATAAAACATACATATTTTATTATTTATGCAAACTTTATAAATAAACGTATACGATTAAATAAATAAATAAAAAAAAATTATTTATTTATTTAATCGTATACGTATTTACTATTTCAGTAATTTTTCTTTCAATTAAAACAAAAACTAGCGATCTTGTGCAAGATTTGAACCCTTGTCTTATATACCATTTGCTTAGCCCTAAAAATATTAACAATTTGCATACTTTTAGCGTTACTGACATACAAATTTTTATGTTTTACGTTACACAGCAGCTGTACATAGTAAAACAAAAAAATCATATTGTATATAAACTTCAAATAATTCAATATTCCAATTTGAAAAAAAATTTCTTTAGTAGGTTGTGCATTTTGCCCTAATTTCATTAGATAGTTTCAACAAATAAGCGAGTAAATTAATCAGAATGTGAATCGACCGAATCAAAATCAAAAATCGAAATCCAGTGTAAACTGGCTTTAGTACTTTTTGTTTTTGCTAGTAAGAGGCATTTTTTGATACAGCACTTTAACAATTTTTTATGGACATAGGTTATGAGTTATTATAGAACGTTTTGAAGAAAAATTTTGCTTGGTATTTTATTTCATCTATCGTCTGTCAAAAGTAAAAAAAAAAAAAAACACAAATAATAAAAAAAATAACTAAAACAAGTAAATATTTTATTGATTTTGATCACCTTTTTTTTTTTTTTTAAATAACCGCATATTACAATAAAAAGTCCTTTTTCACAAGTTTTAAGTACATATCCTTAAATATATTCTTTTATTTGTTTATATATTTAAAAATATTAAAAAAATGATAGCAAAAGAATAACAATAGTTTCAAAGTATTTAAAATAATAATTTTTTTTATTGTAAAACAAAAAAAAACCATCGTTTTTTAACCAAAAAAAAAACACAATTTTTTTTTCTTTTACTTTAAAATATAAAAATGGTATTTTATATTTGGGTTGCCATCAGTATCTCTAGACTAAAATAAAACAGTTTTAAAACAAACAAATATCATTAAATTTTTCATATTATACCTACATATATAAAATATAAATATGGAACGTAACAATTATTATCACCACAAAAAGCATTTGCATATGTAATACGTAAACTAGCACGTTAAGTCCCACCAGTGAACATAAAAAAATATTTGCTTTAAGTCCCACATGTATCACTGGTGAACATCACTCAAATGTTACATTTTCCGCGCTCGCCTGTATACATAAAAACAATATTGCGATAAGTCCCAATATATTACCGATGAACATTTTAAAATATGTTCATGCTAATAATATATATCTCTGTAGTATAAGATAATATCTCTGTAGTATTTTTAAAAATTCGTTACAAAATCTGTGTCAAATTTATTTATTGTGAAAATTCATAGATAAACAAAAAAAAATGATTGATGGCAGAACGCAAATTAAAAGCAATGGGAAATTTAAACCTAAGGACACAACACAATATTATGTAAAAACACAATGTTCAAGTTTTAATATTTACGTTTTACTTTAAAAAAATATTGTGTGCAGGTGTCTCAATATAGTAAGTTTTCAATTTTTGACCCTTAATAACATTTAAACAAGTAAAAGTAACAGTAAGTCGATGCAACCGACTTATTTATACCCTACACCTAAAATATTTTGGATAAATTTTTACACCATCTTAAATTTTGGATAAATCAGGGATTCAGGAAACAACACCCTAGTACCAAACTTGAAGTTTCTATCTTTATTAATTTCGAAGATATGCTTGTTCGGTTTTGGGAGTTGTATGGGAGGTACCCGAACGACCATTCCAATTCATCTCAAATTTTAGGCAAATCAGGGATTTAAGAAACAGCACCCTCGTATCAAATTTGAAGTTCCTATCTTTATTAATTTCGAAGATATGCTTGTTCGGTTTTGGGAGTTGTATGGGAGGTACCCGAACAACCACTCCAATTCATCTCAAATTTTAGGGATATCAGGGATTCAGAAAAACACACCCTCGTACAAAATTTTAAGTTTCTATCTTTATTAATTTCGAAGATATGCGTATTCGATTTTGGGAGTTGTATGGGAGGTACTCGAACGCATGGTCCGATTTCGCCCATTTACAATCCCCGCCTTACCTTAGTCATTGTTAACCTACAGTATAAATTTCATCAATATAGCATCATTATTTTTTGAGTTATCGTGCGTACGGACGGACGGACGGACGGACGGCTAAATCGACTCAGGCGGTGATCCTGATTCAGAATATATATACATGTCTATACCTAACTCGCTTCCTTTTGGTGGTTACAAACACCATACCAAAGTTAATATACCCTATACTTAATGTGTAGGGTATAAAAAGGCATGGTATAAAACATTTTTTTGAGGTAACTTATTGCTAATTCTAAAAAGATTTTTCGTTTTTTTTTAATTTCAAAATTCTAAAAAAAAACGGGCTTTTTCAAAGTTTATGAGGCTGCAGCAGTAATTGGTAGGACTACAGAAAAAAGTAGTTCTATAACATTTTTTGTAAAAACTTCTCTCCATTGTTAAACTTACATTCTTCTATATCTTAGCGTAAGTTCACATGGGATGCATGCATCCAGATGCAAAAATTATTTCGGTTACATTTCGTGTACTCTTCGATAATCGGTAATATTAACGAATATTTTGCATCCATAATACATCCACTCGTTCACGAGATGCAAAACGGCGGCATTTTTATTTTGAAAGTTTTATTTGAAAGTAGGCTAGTATGTGTATATTGTTTTAACATTTGATGAAAAAATTTTTTATTTACAAAATGGACAAAATTGAACCAGACAAAATTGTTATTTTATGTAAGAAAAAATTTTAATTAATATAAACTAAATATAATTTATTAATACACATATAAAATTGTAATTTTTTTTCTTTTTATTATATCCATCTTCAAAATATTTCAAAATATGTAACGTTTAAAATTTTTGACATTTGATTTTACGTTTGTATTTGACGTTCAAGCAAATTTGCATCTTGTATGCTTATTATAGAGGATGCAAAAAATTTTGCATCTAAAATGAGCGAAAGGGATAGCATGTCCTGAATACCATATATTTTTTCAACCAATCAAATGTTTGCAACCGAATTCATGCATCTCATGTGAACTTACCCAGAATCGGTGTATAGAAGTTTTGTAAACAGACAAACGAACAAAAGTAGTCAGAGTAAAACTAATTAGAATTTTTTTGTTGAAAAAATGTCCTAAAAATAAATCAATCATATTATTTTCAACTATAGCTTTTCCAAAGATAGAATTAAATTTTGCTTTTTAATTTCATATATTATGGTTAATTGCGTATATACAGAGTCCTTCTTTTTAAAAATTTTCCACAAAAGATTGTTCATATGCACAAATAATCACATTTTGTACAAATAATAAACTTTTGTTGTGTTTTTCAGCTTAGCGATAAGGGTTAATGTTAGCTTTTGAAATATAAATACAATAAAATTCAAATAACTGTAGATATCTCTTCAATTTCGTAAGAGCATATAATATCGATTGATAGCTTAAAAGAAAGATTGGTATGCTTAATCAAATTATATATGCTAACTTTGTAATATGACGATTTATAGCTTAGGTGATTTTAGACAAATTTTTTGCCTTTTTTTAATTTTTTAAAAATATTTTTATATAACTCTAAATTTGAATTTCTTTATTGTGTTTCGTTTCTTTTCGTTTTCTCTAAAATGTGATTAATTGTGTTGTTCCATCTTTTATCATATTTGTTCATATTTTGATTTATATGACAAATAATCTGCCGCTACAAATTCAAAGTGATTCTAAAGTTACTATATATCTATCATATTTAAATCTATATATATACATATATACATAGATAAATAAGTTATATAAAAAAAAAAGTAAATTACTGTTTTTCCTTTTTAGCACATTTCCAAAAAAATTTTGAAAAAATGTGCTTATTAGTTTCACTCTGTCCGTCCGTCCGTCCGTCCGTCCGTCTGTTTACAAAACTTCTACACCGTTAAAGATAGAGAAAAAAAATTTTAACCATAGGTAGGTCTCATAAAAAAAATAATTTTGTGGAACAACTTTTTCATGTAGCCCCCCCCATTACGGAGCTACAGCCCCTCAAACTTTGAAAAAGCCCTATTTTTAAATGCATATATCTTATGTTCTGCTTAAGATTTTTTCAATCTGAAAACGTCATTCGACAGGTATTTCTTTTATCTTTGTAAATTAATATCAAAATTATACATTTTTTTTAAATTTAGTATTTAAATTTACCGTTATGTGAAAACCAAATTTTGCATGATTTTTCTACTTTCATAACTCCGGCACGCTTCTAGATAGAAGCTTGAAATTTTGAGGCAAGAAAGAACTTTTAGAATTAGTATAAGTTTGCTCAGAAAATTTTTTCGGACCACCCCCTGTTTATGAGCTATTAGGGCTTAAAAATTGAAAATTTGCTATTTTTAAACACCTGTAACTTAGGAACCTGTACACATTTTACTTCTGCAAGATATAAAAATTAAAGCTACAATAATATATTTTTACGTGTGTTAAAGGTTTATTTTAATTGTAAAGGGTTCCAAAGTTGCCGCTCTTCAAAATTGCGAAAAAGCCCCATTTTCAGATGTATATATCTCGGGCTCTGCGTAATAGTTTTGCAATCTAAAACAGCCAGAAGATCGAAAATTTTATTATCTAAATAAAACAATATCAAAATTATGTGATATTTTGTAATTTACTATTTAAATTTACCGTTATGTGAAAACCACATTTTGCATGAAATTTCTTTTTTCATAACTCCGGCACCCCTTTAGATAGGAACCTGAAATTTTGAGACAAGAAAGAACTTTTAGAATTAGTATAAGTTTCCTCAGAAAATTTTTTGGTAACACCCCCTCTTTAAGAGTTATTACGCCTCAAAAATTGAAAATTTGCTATTTTTAGACACCTGTAACTTAGGCACCTGTACAAATTTTTCTTCGGCAAGACATAAAAATTAAAGCTTCAATAATATATTTTTACGTGTGTTAACGGCTTTTCTTAGTTATATAGGATTCCGGACTTATAGCCCCTCAAAATTTCAAAAATGTCCTATTTTCACATTTTTTCTTATTACATGAAATTTTCAAATTTTTGTGTAAGGCACACTTCTAAACAGTTTGTATTGAGTTTTGGAAATGTGCGCTTTTAAAAACCGTTGGTTTACATTCTACCTTGTTTTTTTTAAATACACCTCAACACGTTCAGTCCCACGTGTATCACAAGTGAACATCACTTAAATGTTTCAAAATTCCGTGCTCACCGATGAACATAAAAATAAACTTATTTTAAGTCCCACGTGTATTAGCGGTGAACATTGCTGAATGTTCTCAAAAGTCCGAATCAATTTAATATATTGATTTTTACCTTTTAAAATGTTCACATTTTAAAAGATAAAAAACATTTTCAAAGGTAAACAACATTTTGATTTTAAAGCCTTTTTTTTTTTTTCTATATTAAAGTCAAAACAGAAAATACAATTTAAGAATCATTGGTAACCCTTAAATATTTTTTTTATTTATATTAGTATAGTAATAAAGAAACAAAAACAAATTTACTAATTTTTGAATTTAATAATTCAATATAATGATTATTTATTGTAGGTAAATAAAAAACTTTTTTTTTTTCATTCTACATTTTTCATATAATAAAAAAAATATTTAAATTTTTGTTTTTGAAGTATCTAAAATAAAAAAATGTTATCATTATGAAATGATCACTATTAAAATAATATTTATTTATTGTATGCCATATTAAAATTTTTGATTTTTTTTATAATAAGTTTCTTTTTTTTTTTTATATTTGATTAGAAATTTGTCCAAAAAAATCTTGAAGAATGGCGATTGAAGTTGAAGAAAATTTGAAATATTTTAAGTTTTGAAAAATTTTCTTTTATATTCTTTTGTAATTTTTTGAAGATATTTAAATGCTTACAATGACTGTCTAAATAAACAAAACAGAATGTAAATCAATGGTTTTTAAAAGCGCACATTTCCAAAAGACAATACAAACTGGTTTAGAATTGTGACTCTGCGCCAAAATTTGAAAATTTCATATAAGTATAATAAGAAAAAAATTTAAAAATAGGACTTTTTTGCAATTTTTAGGGGCTATAAGTTCGGATCCCTATATTTATTTATTTATTTAACTTCATGGCTACATGCATTGAGACGACAAGTCTCTATCATATGCATATAGAGTAAAAATAATTAAGATACTACACAAATATATTATTCAATTATAATAATTTAAATTTAGCATAATTTTTCTATTTTAGATTAACTTTAACTTAGAGAAATTTTACAAAAACTTATCTTTAATGTAATTAAAACAAAGCTTAGCAAATACTCTATTAGATTTAGTACGTTTAATATCAATTGGGAGACAGTTCCACATAGACAGAACTTTAACAAAAAAAAGATAAATGTCGTGGATGTCAACTATGTCGAGGGATCGTGATGGTTAGCGATCTAGCAGATTTATCAAAATTAAGTTTATTAAATAAGTAACTAGGATATTTAGATGTGATTAATCTCTAAAAAAAACAAAGATATTTATAATTCAGGTAGTTATTCAGAGTGAGTAGACATATGTTAACATCTGAGGCTCTATCAAATCTACGGCGACTAGTAAGAAATCCTTATACAAGCATTAAAAATAATATTAAGGTTAGTACGTTCACTAATATTCATGGGAGAATAGACTACGTTACCATATAGAAAGTGCGGTAAAACAAGGGCTTTGATAAGTTTACACCTTGTGTCAAAAGACGTTTCAAAGGCTATTTCCCAAAGTTAACGTAGAAGAGGATATATTCTATTGGCAATCTTCTTAATGTGATCTGACCACTTCAAATCATTCCTGAATACAATTCCCAAATTATTAGTATGCTTCACATAAGGAACTATGTTACCGTCAATTTTTAGTTGCCGTAAGTTATTAGTTAGCACCGGTTTAGTATATCTGAGAAACTTATACTTACATTCTAAAAGTTTTTTCTTATTTCAAAATTTCAAGTCTTTACCTAAAACCGTGCCAGAGTTATGAAGGAAGAAAAATCAAACCAAATTTGGTTTTCACATAACGGTAAATTTAAATACTAAATTTAAAAAAATTCTATAATTTTTAAATTGATTTATAAAGTTAAAAAAAAAATCCTGAAGGTATAAAAGGGACAAAAGGATATTGGAGATACTTTAGTTATGCTATACAAAACTAATGTAAGAATTAAATTAATATTTTTTTTCCTATATATTTTTCCACAAACATTTCATGGACTTCATACAACTTCCCAGTTTTTTTTTTTTGTTCCATCTTGTTGTTGATAATTCGGGGGGATCACTTTTTAAAATTAGCTTTATTTCTTTTCTATGCACACCGCGTACATAGAATCACCTATACGTTTTCAGTATGTCCCAAAATTAAGTTCATTTATGTGTAATGCTATCAATTTCAAGATTTTCTAAACAGTAGGTATAGCTACATACAAACATAAAGCTTTATTTTTATTTTGAACTACACAGTTTTAACTGTAGAAAATTATATTACCTTTTTTTGTTTTTTGTAATAAGTTTTTCTTTTATATGAAAATATAGATATAGGTATACAAATATAAACTTCATTTTGTAAAATTTTCATTCCACGTATATAACAATTTCTTACTTTTTCAAAGAAATTAAAAATTGTAAGGTTGTACACATTCAAATGACATTTATAATAAAAAGCTGATATACTTTACCTAGAGTTTATCAGCTACACCATAACAGTTTGAAAATTAAGACAACAAAGTATACTAAGTCTTCCTTCTCTTTGCATAAATTTATATCCTTTTCTTTTTTCCCATTTTCTTCTCTGATGGTGGGAAAAGTTCAACCCTTTTTAAATGATATTCGTATATTCTAATTAAAAATATTCTAAAATTATTTTTATGTAGTTCATAAACTTAACAGCATAAATTATTTTTAGGTTTGTTAAAACCAATATAAAAATTGATATCAAATAGCATTTGCATAAATTGGTTATTTCACTTATTCCATATTTTTTTTTTATGAATTTGTCCTTTTTAAAGTTTATACATCATTGCTAAGAGTTTAGAGATCTATCTATATATATTCTTTATTTGTCCTAGTTCGACAGTAATGGGACTCTATTCGTGAGAATGATTAGATAGAATAATTTAATATTTTCCTCTTCTTTTTTCTCTCTTTAAACATCCTGTTTCATTTGTTTTTTTTTTTAAATAACGGTAGCTATTGTATTTGTTTGAAAAATGTATTGATATTTTCCTTTTCCTTCTCTCTCTAAACATCCTGTTTCATTTGTTTTTTTTTTTTGAAATAACGGTCACTATTGTGTTTGTTTGATATATCAGAAGGATTACATTAGTCAGAAAGTATATACATTTTTTGATAATATAGGACATAAACATTTTGATATACGACAGAAAGAGCGGAGTAATATTTTATCTAAATTATTTTTTTGTTCGGAATAGAATGTTCTGAATTAATGAAACGTTAGCGTTAGAATTCTCTTTAAAAAAAATAGTTCGAAACAAATGTACTGAATCAGTGAATGCAGCATTACTTATTGTAATTATCAAAAATTTAATATTTTTTGGTCAACAATAACAATTTTACAAATTGAAAAAATGATTCTGTTTTGTAAAAGATCATATTTTTAAAAATAAATAAAAACGGAAGTTTCGCTACTTCATTTTTATTTTTAGAAATATATATGGTCTTCTACACAAAACAAAATCATTTTTTTTTTTTGTTAAAATTCGAATTTTTTTTTTTTTTGTTAAGATATTAATGAAACTGACAAACCTGATCTGGATACTGATACCATTAATATTCTTAAAATCATTGAAAAACGACTAGAAAAGTTACAAATCCATTTTCAAAAATTTGGTAATTTCAAAACTAGTTTTGTAATAGAATTAAACTTATCTGAAAGTTTCGTCATTTGGTTTTTATTCTTAAATTGTTAGTGATACACTAAAACATTCTTAAAATCGTTGAAAAACTACTAAAAATAAAGTTTCGCTACTTCGTTTTTATATTTATAGAAATAATGATCTTCTACACAAAAAAAAATTATTTTTTTTTGTTTAAAATCCCAATTTTTGAGGAAAATATTAAATTTTTATGGATCTTATGCGATCATATCTGAATCTGAATAATATTTTTATGTGATTCTATTAAACTGTCATGTTTCTAGCGGTATTGTTTTGTTGTGGTTTTAAAATAATACGCCAACAATAATTGCAAACATTATATAATAAATCTATTTTCAAATTCATATTTAATAAAATATTAACTTAATCTATTGATTTTTCGGCATTATATATACTGTTAAAAATAAAGGCCGTCTCTAAATTATACTATAGGCACACCCGCATTATCCCATAGGCACAATAGGCACAGTGCCTAGGGCCTACGAAAATCTATACATATTATTATTTACGAAAAATTTATATAATAAATATTCAACTAAAGCATGAAAAGAAAAACTTCACTTAATCCAAAATAATTCAAAATTTATTTTCAAAAAACCAAAAAAAAATCATTAATTTAGTAAACAATTTATTTAATTATTACCTAAACTAACCTTCCTACATTTTTTATTGGCGAATTCGACAATAACATCATCGAAACTAATTTCTCGCATTAAATCACTTTCAATTGATAAAAGCGTAAGAGATGATAATCGTTCCTGTCCCATAGTTGATCGGAGGTAATTTTTTATTCTTTTAAGCTTTGAAAAGCTCCGCTCCCCTTCCGCATTCGTTCCAAATATCGATAAATAACTTCTTAACACAATATTTACATTAGGAAAACTGGTGACTAGTTTATCATTTATTTGTGCAATTATCATTTCCTTCACTAATTTTTTATTCCCATACATTGGTGAAAATAATAAAAACTCGTCAACAAATGCATTTTCAACATCTGAAGAATATATTTGCACAAACTGGTTTGCTTTCGAAACTATTTCATTATTTGTTAAACTTCTGTCCACCAAAAAATTAAACCTTTCATATAACATTTGATATGCTCCAAGTCGCTTATGCATTTCAATTATAAGTCTATCTACTATTATATAAAAAGATTCTATACGAAATTTGTCACTTGTACTTAGCCTCAAGCTAGGATCTGTGTTGTCTAAAACTTCATCAAAAAATCTATTTCGTGTTCGTTTACGTTGTGTATATTCTTTATATTCGGAGGATGTAAGCTTTTTTGCCATGGTTTCAAATTTATCAAACTCTAAACGAATATCATGAAAGTAAGATATGAGAGTATCAAATAATTTTACAATAGTGCATAATTCTATGCCAGTCTCCTGCAGAGCTTTATTGACAATATTAATATTTTGTAATAAATCATTCCAAATAACACACATCAATGCTGTTTCAAAATTGTTCAGCTTTTTTATTAAAGATTTCGCTTCCTGCACAGCCATAGCAGTAGTAGAAAAACGTTATAAAGCGAAATAAAGGCACCAATATAATATTCACAAAATAACATTCATAAAATAAACCAATATGGAATGAAACTAAACTTTGTTATTTAAATAAAGTGTTGTTGAACAAAAACACTTTGGAATTAAATTAACGCATTTTAAAAATAAACCACAGCTGACTTCATTAGGGATACTGGTAAAAAACTATTCGATAGGGTTAAAGGTAAAAGTGCCTAAGGCCTACGAAGAGGTTAATTCGGGCATGACCATAGGTACCGATTAATTTATAGAAACCCTGTTACTTAATAAAATTCGGTACTATCCATTAAAAACCATGATCCATTATTCTCCTACATTGATTTTTTATTAAAAAAAAAAAAAAAAACAACTTAGATTAAACCAACAATTTTTTTTGTAAGTAAAATATTATGCTAATAAGCATATGATATTAACACTTATACAGGTTCGTTAATTTTATGGCTGTATTAAATTTCAAAAACTAGAAAAAAAAATGAGAAGCAGTGACAGAACGCCCGAGAAAATGAAGTCCTCAATGAGACTTCTGATGTGTCACCAAATAAATGAAATACAAACTCATGATAGTAACCTCTTTGTGTTACTTAGCGGGCTTTAATTCTTTTTTGAAATGGACTTAAAGCCCAGGATCTAGTAGAATTAAGACCCATGGGCTTTAATTCTTTTTTGAAGCTAATACTTTTTCTTTCCAAAATATTTTGGAATTAAAGTCCGCGGGCTTTATTTCTTCGGGAGTTCTGTCACTGCACCAAAAAATGATTTAGATAATATGCAGGGTGATAAAGAAATTTATAACAAGTAAAAAATTGTTTTGAAAGGGGGTCTAGTTTTAACGGTTTCCGAGATAAGAAAGATAAATAAAAGTTGGAATATTAGTGTGAAAGCCCATAACTTCAGCTATAGTTGCCGACACTTAAACGAATCTGCTATATGTTATGCAGGGGCAAAGATGTTGTTACTTCTTTAAAAAAAAAATGAACTAAATTACTTTAAAGGCCGTTATTTCGAAAACAATTTTTCCAAAATAATTCCCCCCCCTTCCAAAACAATTTTTTGCTTGTTATGATCTTCTCTATGACCTCCGTTCTTCGTGATCTTTGAGTTGCGGACACCCTGTATATACTTATCTATTAGAATTTTTACCAAATTCAATAAAAAGAAAAAAGCGTAAGAAGGTTATCATAATAATAAGCCATATAAATGTTACCAAAAAACAAATTAATTTTTTTTGTTACTAAAAAAAATATTAGTGATGTTTAGTAATCATTACTGTCATCAATACAAATTTTATATTAATTTTTGTTTTATATAATATGTATATATGTAGTAATATAAATATATAATTTATTATCATATAATGATTATCTATCATTTATACCACCCAATATAAAATAATAATATTTGTTATGAACATTTACCCTATTTAAAATTAACATCATTATCATCATCATCATCAGCATTATTATTATCATTATCATCATTTAAACAGCCAGAAGCAATCAGTCAGTCAACAAGCATAACAACAGACTACTGATTTTTTGATAATGTTTTGTGGTGAATATAAAATCAGTTTTTTTTTTTTATTTTGTTTTTGAATACAAAATTTATTAATATTATACCTCCCGTGTATTCTTTCTTATTATCCTTTTTTCTTTCTAAAAATACAAAAAAAAAATTATAAAAGGATAATAAGCGTAATATTAAGTATTATAAAAAGAAAAAAAAAAAAAAAAGATCATCGTTTTACAAACCAAAAGTAAAGTATTCTCCTGAGATTTAATCTGCGTGTTTCTCTATATTTTCTGGTTATTCTCGTCAAAATATGATTTCATTATAATTTTCTTCTTTTTATTATACATACATCCCTTCATCCCTTTTTATTATACATACATTTTGTTTTTTAGCTAATATGTATATATACATAGATAATATCAAATATTGTTATGTACTACATAACATTGGTATGGTACACATATTGCAAATAAATTCTCGAAATCTTCATATAATAAAATGTTCAGAATCTATGTATGCGTATATGTACATATATTAGTGAAGCGATCCTTTCCTATATATCTTTTAAAAGAAATCGGATCTATAATGAAATCCCTAATCCTAAAATCCAAATTCAAAAATCTAAATCCAAAAATCACTAATTCCAAAATCCAAATTCCCATAAGCCAAATTCCCAAAATCTAAATTCCTAAAAATACAAATTCCCAAAAGTCCAATTTCCGAAATCCAAAATTCAAAAATCAAAACTGGACAAAATCCAAACATAAAAAAAATTGTACTATCAAAGGCGGGCGATATTTTTTATGTTTAGATTTTGTCCAGTTTGGATCCATCCTTTAAAAATCGCTGCAATGTAAAAAGAAATATTGTTTTTAAGTTATCTGCACAGTTTAGTGCACAGTTCTGTGTTGTTTTTTTTTTTTTGTATAAGTGAAGTTGCCGTTTGTAATTTTAATTTTTTCAGTCTGAATTTTTGACGTTTGGATTTTTTGTGAATTTGGATTTTTTAGAAATTTGAATTTTTTGAAATTTGTATTTTAGGAATTTGAATTTTGGGAATTTATAGTTTTGAAATTTCGATTTTGGCAATTGGGATTTTTAAGAAATTAGGGATTTTGTCTCATTTGGATTTTGGAAATACGGATTTTGTCGGTTTACTAAGAAATCAAATTAAATTTATTTTAATTCACAGTTTTATTTTTTTAAGTCTAAAGTTTTATAGCAAAAATTATTAGACTAGATCATCAACATAATTACTTAATAAGTTTATATTTCTATATGTAAATATTTACATATAAATATATACATATATGAATATTTTTTTTTTATATTAGATCATAGATCTATCTGACCATATCTATAACTGGTCAATATAGAATATAGATCAAAATGGCCACATACTCAAAGTACAATCAGACACGTTCAAATTTTTACGATGTTTTTCTTTTTCAGTTCAGATTTGTGCTCTGAACAGATATCGAGTACGTTCTGAGCAGATTAAAAATATTTTATCTATACAATACAATAGAAATAGAGCTTTAACCTGTTAAAAGGAGGGTCTTTGTGAAGCAGATTCAGCATGAAAAGTGTAAACTTAATAATTCAGAGTGAAAAAAAAAACACAAATTTTGTTTTTGAGTTTTGACCAGATGTGGCTCTGCTCTGAACTAAAAAAAGAAAAACACCCTCTGAAAACAAAAAAAAACAAAACACAATTTGAATAAAATGTCATTTTTATATGACATTTCAAAATGTCAACAAGCTATTAATTTAAATTTTCTTCAATGTATTTGTATTACGTATAGGAAAATTTATAAGTTAAATGAAGAAAGAAAAGAAAATATTTGGTAAAAATATACTTTATCAAATTAATTTGGAAACATTCATACATATGTATGTATGTATATATATATATAAAATTGAATAGAGTACCTAGTGAAATCTTTAATAATGAAATAATGAGTTAAGCCTTTTAACAGCTACTTATGCTATATTTATATCTAATGTCAAAAATGTAGTTGTTGATTTGTAATGTTGAGTCATATGATCATGTACGAGTATATAGAGTGATCTAATCTCTGTTTCAATTAAAAAAAAAAAATATATATATCTAATATCATAAAAAAAATATTAAAATTATTTTCTTTTTTTTTATAATAATTATTTAACCCGATATTTTGGCAAAAATTTATTTACAACTTTTTATTAAGTTTAATTTTGAGTTTTCATTGTAACATTTTATTTATTTTTTTTCTTCTTTTTTATATTATAAAGAATAGAAAACAAATAAGAAATGAAAAAATTGAAATCTTACAAAAATTGTTTTATTTTTTTGTTTTGTCTATTGGTGTAAAATATTTACAGTTAGTTCTGTGTAACAAAATGCTATTTACTAACTATATACATAATTTAAAAAGGAATAATAATAATCTAATTTTTTTTTCCAGAGTTTTTTTTTTTTTCAATCCTTTTAGAATATTTTGAAAAAATTCATCTTTTGTTTAAAGTTTAACAAAAACACGATAATAAATGAAAAAGTACGTACATCTATTTAAAAACGAAGTCAAACTTTTATAAAACTTAAAAAAAAAAACCAATAATAATAGCTCTAGCTACAATGACAGTTGGGGGTTGCCTTCAATAATTACCTTAAATTGTAAGGTGTTATATACTACTACATGTTGTAACAGTTGTAACGGCTATAGTCACTGTTAGCAAAATAGTAATAATAATAGGCGGATTTATTGTTTCCTTACAGTACCACTCCCAATTCAATGTTTCCGCATCCTATTTCCTGTTCATTCCTATCCCTACTCCCTAGCCAATATATGCTACATTAGCACGTAAGGGTTTCATCGCATTATATTGGCTAAAGGGGGAGGTGGGTTTAGTCAGTAAGAATTTGATAACACCAAGGGGAAATTCTTGGTGTCTTTGGAAGATTCCCACCTCCCTTAGGAAAAAAAAACTGCAATGATTTTTAAACTCTAAAGAAACCAAGACAGAAAAAATAAATGAATACAGGTACACTAAAAATTTTGGTTTAAATTTAAAAGATCATATAATTCATAAACATTAAAGAAGACGAACAATGATATATTTACTAAATGGAGTGGAGTTGTTCCCACTAATTAAAAAATTATAATAAATCAAAATAATAAATTAGGGAAATATAATCAAAAGGAGATTATATTGCAATAAATTAGTTGCAAAGAGCAAAGCTGTTAAAATGAAAATTTAACTTTTTTTCTTATAAACTCTTCCATAAAAATATCAATCAATACCTATAGGAAATGAATTTTTTTTTTTTTTTTTACGAGGGTTGGTGGAAAACTCGAAATTCACCAAGAGGAATAGCACGTGGTTCCTCAGGGTAGTGTTGGACTTTAATCAACCAAAACCACCCCCCTTTTAAAACCAAACTTTAGGAGGGAACCTTTAATACAGTTTGATTTTTGGGAAAGGGATGTGGGAACGATAACTACCGAAATTGGAATTAGGAAAATTGGTATTATGGGGGATAATAAGGGAAATTTGGAGGGATATTTTGAAGAAAGATGTTAATGATGTTCTTGTTTGTTCTTCTTTCTGTTGAGGAAAAGTAAATGAAATAGTAACATATATTTGTTTTTCTATAACCATATGATATGAATGAAATCAATGAACATCTTAGCTGAGAGAGTTTAAATTTAAAATTTTGGAGTTTAAATTTAAAATTTTATTTTGATATAATTCAGAAAACATAATTAGTTCACAAAAAAAGGGGCAACTTATCTTACGATTAAATAAAAAAGTTTTCATTTTGTATTTTGTATTTTGTTTTTTTTTTTAATATAGATAAAATAAAGATAAGCTACTTAATAGTTTTCGCTTATATTATTTTATTTTATATTAAAACAAGGAAAAGTGTAAAGTAGTTGACTGTGTCAACTCTAGGATATCCGCATGAATATAATATATCCTATTTCCATAAAACATATGATCCTCTTTTACAAGATTTCAGATATGTTTTACTTAATTTAAGTACCGAGATATATTTTATGTAAATTTTGGAATTGTATGACAGCTATACTCGAACGTATTGCACAAAAGCAATCAAATTTAAAATGAGAATTATATTGTCATAAAACTTCATCATCTTTTACAAGATTTCAGATGTCTATAGAGTAAATAAGCTCCCAGCTAGGGAATAGTTATTTACAACAGTTATTTACAAGTTAGGCTAGAACAACCAAACTTCAGAAGTTATTACCATAAAACTTGATGTGTTTGTTAGAAAATGTCAGAATTGTTTTAATTTCAAAATAGCTTTATTAAATATACTAAGTTATGAGAATATAAATTATACTTATATAAAAAAAAAAGTTGTATGGCAACTATCCGAATCTGTTGCTCTAGTCCAATCCAAATTTTATAGAAATAGTTGACATTCAACTTGACTTCGTTTCACAAAATTTTAGATACGTCATAGCTTTAATATATACACTATGGAGTTATTTTCATGTAAATAAAGAAGTTGTAAGGCTGATACTGAAACGGGCCGGTTGAACTTACTCCATTTAATAAATAGTGAAACTAACAGTTTTATAAAAATTCGAAATGGCAAAAATTTCAGAATCTTAGTTCCTTTATTTTTTGAGTTATATCGTGCGGACGAACGGATGGACGTACATGGTTAAATGAATTCAAAATTCGATTCTAAACAAGAATATATAATATAATTTATCATATATACCTATAGATCGACTTCTTTAAGGTGTCCCATAAACGTAATAACAAATTTATTATACCCTTGAAGTATATGTTCATACGGGTATAATAAGAGGATTTAAAATCAAGATAACCATAGAGTCAATATTATCAATTGTATTATTTTTATATTATTATATATATATATATAAGAATATATGTGTTTAATCATACATTTTTAGCATATTATATATAAATATTAAATTTAATAAAAAATTTTTTTTTTTAAATTAGATAAGTACATAACAATCAAAAAATCGAAATATTTTAAATCTATATACATGCGCATATAAAAATATTTTATTTCTTGTATTTTGAAGATACATACTAAATTACAGATTGTATGCTGAAGATACATACAACATTGTTGAAAGCTTCCAATAATAAAATTCATTTTATGGAAACTTCCAAATATAAAAGAATTTATCAGCTAACGAATTTAAAAAAAAAAAAAATATTGACTTTTTATGTATAAGTTGAGACCTTAACAAAAAATTTTAATAGGGTTATATTAAAAATTGTAAGAATTAAAAATAGGATTATTTTTAATAGGTTTATCTAATATTAAAAAAAAAAAGAAAAAAAGTCCTATAGTATACACAATATACCATTGATTAAAAAAGTTTTCTAAAATAATTAATTAAATTATATCATCATAATATTCGTCAAATTGTAATTAAAACTTTTAAGCATTTCGAACACTAACAGTAACTCATACATGTACGTACACATGGATATATCATCCAAAAATTTAATTAAATTTAAAAAGACTTAAAACTAAGCAAAAGCGGATTTTCATTTAACAAAAAAGAAAAAAAAACAAAAACAAGTCACAAATTGTAATTATGTATGTAATTATTTGTTTTATTTTTATTCTTTTACTGGTTTTTAAGAATCCCTTCAATTGTTTTAAGAGTATATAACCAATACAAATAAATAAAATTAGTGTAAAGTAACACTTTGATGACCGGTATTTAACATAAAACGTGTGGGACGTGTGTGGGATTCGAACCAACACTCCCTTCGGTGTTTACAACTAATTTCATACGCTATTACCGATTAGGCCACCGCAGCCCTCCAAAATTCAATTGAAAATTGTTTTTTATTACAAACAATATTTTACTAGTGTCAGCCAGCCCTCGAAATTCGAGCAAATGTCATCAAGCGCTCAACATTTTAACGAATTGAGTTTTCTTTTCCATGGAAGGTGGAATCTTCAACAGACACAAAGAAAATCTATACACTCTTGGTACTGTGAAGTTTTTGACCACTGAACCACTTTCCCTCATAATTATAAGGAGGTGGTTCAGTGGGCAAAAACCTTCTCTCGTAATAATTTACTTTTTTTTTATTAATTCATATATTTTATAATAATAAAATTTTTGGTTCGGAGAAAATCGGATTTCTATTTGTCTATAATATTTTACATGTTTTGTATTTTGCATAGCTTGTAATACACTAAAAAGAAAATTTGTTTTGATTATACTAAGTGCGTAAAATAAATCTAGAGCAACAATAGACTATAGCAATTTTAGTAAACAATTCTAATTCATACATTCTTCCGGAGTCCATTGACGTTGAAGATACAATTCTTGAAACAACTCAACTTAAACTAGGAACAAGTCCAGATAATTTTCTAGATCTTGAAATATGTTACAATAGAAACAGTGACGAAGTAAAATAAGTACAGTGCCAGCAGTATGAAGAATATTGCAACACTGTTGGTAAAATATCTTGGCAAAATAAAATGATTTTTCAGCAACTCGTTTAAAATTTATAAATCATTAACAATACAATACAATGTACCTACCTACCTATATTTTTTTTCAATAAAAAATGAATTCATAAAAAATTGCAATAATGTATTTCATTTACCTCTACTTCTTCTACAGATTACATTACTCCGATTATTGGTTCTTGGTATTTTTTGATCCCGTATAAAGTTCAGTAAATCAAAAATACCATAGATGTGGTATATATACATCTTCTTCTCCTGGCGCCAGATTTTGAATCTAATACTTTTTTTTAGTTCTCTCCTGTAAGCTGTTCGTATAGGTTATTTATTGTTTTTATGATAGCATCTCTATCTACCTTGGGATAAATTTCCTTCATTTTTTCAACTAAAATCTCATAGGCTTTCGATTTAGCATATACCGATCGCTATACTCTTTACTTTTAATTTTCCAAAGACAAGGAAATGTCTGCTGTAGAGTTCAATAAATTCACATATAGAATTTACTTTTCGCTTTTTACCGACGTTTTTAAAACTTTACCTAAACATTATAATATACAATGAATTTAATAGGTAATATTTCATAATATTTTCAAATATTTAAGTAATTAACATAACATAAAACGAATAAATTAAATATAATATACATACGCAAACGAATCAGGCTGATTTTATTTACTTTGATTTCATTTCATTTTAAGTTTACAAAGCATTTACATTCTTAAACTCATCGTATATCTGCAGCTTCAAAAACTTCAATTTCTGGTATTTACACTATCAAACTTATCTGTCAATTTGGTCAATTCAGATGAATTTATGCAATTTAACTGTGAGTATAAACAGAGCTGGGTTTAAGGCGGCGCAAGATGTGAAAAGAACAGGGACCCCGATTAATAAGGGCCGCCAAATCAAAGGATACAAAGCATAAAATTGTTTTGATATTTTATTGAAAAAACTAAGAAAACTCAACTAAATTTCCCCAGATTCGATTGCGCAAAAAGAAAACTGAAATTTGTAGCGACGAAATGCCAGCTGACTCTGTTTTAAATTTTAAAATTTCGTTTTTTTTTCCATTAATAGACCTAATTTCATTTATGAATTAGAAAACAGATTTTCGGATACAAAACAAATTTCCACCAAATTAAAATTTTAATTTAATTTAAAAAATTCATCAGACACGGAATTACAAGATTCCTGTAAACAATTTGTGTCATTTTATACTGGAGATGTATCAAATGATTGAAATATCAAAAATTTCTTTTGTTAAAAACATTATTTCTGATAAATTTGACAGCAAAAATCTTTTAAACGTTTTAAATTTTTTAACACCACAAATTTTATAATATTTTTCCTAATTTTGTAATTTGCGTTGCGTGTATATTTTTAACTTTTTCTGCAATCGTTGCTAGCGCAGAGAGATCGTTTAGCTTGAAACTTATTAAAACTTATCTTCGTTCTACTATGCCGCACAAGAACAGCTGTCTGCTTTAGCATTACTATACTGTCGATTGAATCAGATGAAACTAAAAATATAAAATTCAGTCAATTAATTACTATTTTTGATGAAGAAAAAGCAAGAAAGCTCTTAAGTGCGTGTGAATTAATTTACTCTATGATTTTTTTTTTTCTTTTTGTATGCTATGTTATGTTATGTTATGTTATAAATGAACAAAACTTATTATTTTATTTTACTAACAATTTTTTTTTTAATTAGTTGGTATAGGGCCGCAAAAATTTTTTTGCACCTGGGCCCCCTAATATAGCTAGATCCGGAGCTGAGTATAAACCCTATACTTAATTAATGCTGATGCGCGCAACTTTCACGAATAAAAAAAAAATTCTATATACATAAGGTGAATTATTAAGTAATCGGTCTTAATATCCCTAAAATACGTTATATGTAGAGCAATATGATTCTTTTTGTATAACTTCAAATTATAAGTTTAACTTAATTGTAATAATAAATTAAATAGAATGATATGTACATACAGTGTCGGCTTAAACTAAAGCACCCCCTTTAAGAAAAACATATTTCATGAGAAATAAAGCAAAATATAATTAAAAGTATAGAAGCATTAGTCAATTTTTATTGAGTAACTTATGTCAAATTAACTTACTAAATAACATAATTTTATTTCAGGGGGCTTCGGTGGTCTAATGGGTAAGAGCGTATAAAATACGCTGTAAACACCGAGGGAGGGTGGGTTCGGATCCCACACATGTCGTAAGAGTTATTCCCCCTTCATGCCTGAACAGGAAAGACTTTGTAATTTCCTGTCCACATTTATGTGGCAGAGAAATGCATTAAAAAAAAAAAAAAAAATTTTATTTCATATAACATAATAATAAAAAAAATATTATAGCATATGGCGAAATATGGCGAATATTTCTTTAGCTCGTTCCTATTTCTATATATTCGTTTATCAATTTTTCGATTTACCAATTCCCATAAGTGTTCTATAGGGTTCAAGTCCGGGAACTGAGCAAACCATTGCAAAACTTCCACATTTTCGGTAACAAACCATTCTTTTACTATTCTGCTAGTATGTTTTGGATCATTTTCCTGTTGAAAACGCCATCTTAATGGCATTTCCATCTCCGCATACGACAGCATTATATGTAGTTTTCAATAAGTTTAGATAGATAAAACGATCCATTATAGCAGCCACATGATGTATTCGACCCACACTAATCCCAGAAAAGCAGTCCCAAACCAAAATATTTCCTGCTCCATGCTTAAAAGTAGAAACACAATATTTTGGATTAAACCTTTGACCTTCTGGTAGACGAATTTTTCGCATTCAATTAGATTATTTCAAATTAAACTTCAATTCGTCAGACAATAAGACAGTATTCCATTTCTGGACAGTCCAATTTAGATGATCGTTTGCGAAGTTCAGTTTTGCTTTTCGGTTTTTTTCCGATATGTATGGTTTTTTTGTTGGGCATCTAGAAAAAAGTTTATTTTATAAGGCTCTTCCTGTGATTGTTCTTTCACAAACCGTTAAGTTTAAATGTTTTTTTACTTCAGCTGAACGATTTCTTAAATGTTCTAATAATCTAAGCATCTTCTCTTTTAGATGTGCTTCTTGATCTGCCATCCGAATGACGACTTTTAATTTCTCCAGTCTCCTGATACTCTTTATCTCGCCTAATTATATATTATCTCGCCTAATTATATAATATCTCGCCTAATTATATTACCAATCTACAAATATTATATTTTTCACTCAATGCGTGACGAGATAAACCATTCTTTAAATTAAAAATAAATTGATATTTCATCAGAATATTTATCTGGCGTCATATTCAAAAAACTAGTTTCATATACTTTTAGATAAGAGAACGTATGATCAGCTTTAATAACGGAACATTATTATTTTATTTTATTGTAAAGGAGGTGCTTTAGTTTTTGCCGACACTGTATATTTATTATCAACTATTAAATATAGTATAAATAAACCAAAACTTATATATGTATAATAAATTCTAAATATATACATATGTAGGTAAAGAAACATAATAATATAACAAATAATATGAATAATATGAATTATATGAGTGTATGTATATATGAGTGTATATATATGTATATATCATTGACATATATGACATATGTAGTATATACATATATTATATATCATTGTAAACTGATTACAAGTCCTTTCAGTCCTTAATAATAAGTCCGGAACATTGTTTTTTTTTCTATATTTTAACATTTTCTTTGTACTAAATGCATATACATATAAATATATATATATATACGAGTACATATAAATATCATATTAATCTTATTTAATATATTATTTACAATAATCTTCTATTCATTCACCATATACAAATAATACACAAATAAATAAAGAAAAATAATATAATAATAGAATGGAATAATAAAAATTAAAAAATAAAAGGGAAAACCAACAAAAAAAAAAAGAATAAAAAGTAAAACGGAAAATAATTAGATAGTATAAATGAAGACAAAAAATTTCCCTTGAGACTAATTTTCCGATTAGCATTTATAATCATTTACTGTATTAACAGTTTTTCTTAATTTATTAATATATATTTATATATATATCTATATATAATATATGTACATATATAATACAGTATATGTATATATTTATACACAGTTACGATCAAAATTAATACATACATACAAATAAAATAAATTAACATAAATCATTTGAATTGACACCAGATCATCATTATTTTAAAGTTTGACAAACGCAAGAGCAAAAAAAAAATTTTTTATGACATTTTAATCGAGGAAATGTCAATTTCAAATCTGATATTAAGTAATTATTTAATTAAAAAAAAAAATCAAAAACGTAATTTATTACTTAATAAATACGGTAACTCCCCGCCCCCATTGCCCAACCGATTAAATACAATTTATATACAGGGTGTTCCCTAATTAAGTGCACTGCTAAATACCGCTATATAGACCCTTACGTGAAAGTAATTTTTTTTGTATAGGGGTTAAACTGCGAGGTTCTTCTCTTTTCTAAGGTATGGAGACTTAAATGAAATTTTCATACCTTTTTTTTTTAATTTTAAGAAATTACCATCTTACTCCGTTTTTAGACTATATAGACCATAATATGTGAAAATTCTGTAAAATGTAATAAAAGCTTAAAAAGTCTTCTTTAAAAAGAATATCTACTCATTTTTCTATATCTCTATACCGTTTCAAATCTGTGGGCTTCTAAAGTTATAAAATGTAGAAAATGTTAACATTTGTTTTTTGAAAAAATTATATATTTACGTCATGATGACGTAACATGAAAAAGTTTCAAGATTTTATTATATTTTTTATTTCTGAATTTTCAGCTTTAATTTGCAGTAATGTTATAATGTTATGTAATGTATTATTATTATTTTATATTATAAACAGGGTGTCCCCTAATTAAGTTCACTGCTAAATACCGTTGTACAGACCCTTAAGTAAAAGTATTTTTTTTGTATGGGGTCTAAGCTGAGCCTCTTCTCGATGACAATGACAATATTGTCATTACATATACTTTAAAATTAAAGTTATTGTTTATTTTTTTTTTCATTTTTCGTTTTTAATTTATTTGCCATAAATGTACATATTACATATTTTATTTTTGTTTATTTTCCTTTTTTGTATTTTAAAAAATGGAGAGTTATTGTAGTTAACTTTGTTTTTTTTAAATTATACTTTAACCTTTACTTTTTCAATTAGGTTTAATAAACGCCCAAAAATGATTAGTATAAATAAAAAAAAATATACACATATAGAAAATAAAAAAATATATTTTTTAATTAAATTTATATGGAAATTTTTTAAATAAAACTTATATTGCATATTATAGTATATGTATATGTACTGATTGTTTTATTTGTATATAATTAAGTGATGACAACATAACATATATAATCCTAAAACGGGAAAAACGATTTAGTAATGCTTAAGGACAAGTTGGGCTTCAAAGACCCCCTTTTATCAAAATATCTGCTTTTATAATGCTTTTTTTATTTTTTAAAAGCTTTACTCTTATTTTAATTTATATTTTTTAGAGTATAAGATACAAACTGGCGGAACAGGTAGACCCACCGCTAAACAGCGTTAAGAGCGTTAAGATATCTTCCCCACTTTTTGTTCTTAGCAAATCGAAGGTGGACTGAACTAGCCACATGTCGTACGTATACCGGCCATCGTATAATAAAAAAAGAACCGATAATCTATTGAAGCTATCCCGCCGGAATATAGTCTGAACAATAGGTGCGTTAACGGGACACTGGCCAATTGGTGAACATACGGCCAGACTAAGTATACCATTCAATTCATCATACCGCAGTTGTGGTGAACAGAATGAGAAAGAAATCATCATACATTTTACTTGTAAGTACTCAGTGGTGGCTAACGCTAGAAGAGTAACTCTGGGTAGCCATCAACTCATAGATCTTAGTTCACTAGCGGTTAAGTAACCAGCAGAAATGGTAAGGTTTCTGAACGCAACGAAATGGATCTAAAATAAAGCCTAATAGAGTCTTAAAATAAAACCTATTATAAGCCTTGTGGTCTCGGAAGTGATAGCAAAACAGTGCTAACGCGCTAATTGGGGTCACTGCCATGAGCGGTGATGACCAGCCACCTATTCCCACCAACCAACCGAATAGGATACAAAATAACAAAAAATAAACAAAACAATAAAAAAAAATATTAATTTATATTTTCAAACAAAGAAACGTAATAAACTTGTTTAATTTTTGGATCTTTTTTAGTGGGCACATACAGACCAATGATGTTTTCGTTTTTTGACTAGCGAAGTTTCTAAAGTTTGTTCAGACTCTTCATTTTCGTCTCCAGTAACACGCAAAAATTGTTTCTTTTGTTACCTGGGAAAGCGACCGATGACTTCTTCTCAATATATGGCTATATGCTAGTTCACTCGAACTAACTTTTTGGTAAAGAAAAAAAAAGCCGATTGAATATTTAATACCTTTTACAAGTATATAATTTACGCATTAAATATTGTTCGCCGCGATTTATATAAAAAATTGTGCTAAATACATAAGTTCCAAGATAGAAATATATTTTGTAATACATATGTATATTTGTAAAATTAAAATTATATGCAAAAAAAATGATATACATAACACTTATATACCCATAAGGAGTGAAGCTAAAGTTTAGGTTAATTAATAAATTTAAAAAAAAAATGTGTTAAAGCGAAACTATGTGAATTAAATGGGAGCGGTACGAAATCTCGACATTTTTAATTTCGCTCGTTAAAATCTCGCTTATTAAAATTTCGCTTTTTTAAAATCTCGCCTTTTAAAATCTCGCTTTTTTAAAATCTCGCCTTTTAAAATCTCGCTTTTTAATAACAAAAAATATCGAAAAAAATTTTAATTTTTCTTTAATGGTTTTAATCACTATCCCATCGCATCGATTTAATCGATTTGTACGTTATGTGGGATAACACATGTGTATTCAGAATTAGCTTGGCTGTTTTCCTGTTAGTATATTACTATGTATATTCTTTTCTTATAAGTGTCCACAAAATTTTTATTTCTAATGTTGAATGAGCCAAATAAAAATATAAAATGTATTATAAATATTCATAAATATATACATATATTCTTAAACCGTTTCCATTTATCTACTATCTATATGACTGATCATAATTAGTATCTATTACTATCTACTAATTATGATCAGTCATATAAAGCATCTTCTGGTCAAATTCAGGTATTTACTAAATATATACAGGTTTTGTTTTTTGGAATTCAGTTAAACAAATCGACGATAAATATTTTTTAGAATATTTGCATATTTTTATCAATAGAAAATTTTTAATTTTTACAATTTTTGCGAATTAAAAAAATTATCTGAATTTATCTAGTAAAAATCGGAATTCGAAACTAAAAATCTGAAATTATTTAGCAAAAACCTGAACTAATTTTGTAAAACTCTGAATTCCAAAAAATCTGAATTTATTATGAAAATACCTGAATATATTTTGCAAAAACCTGAATATATTTAGTAAATACTTGAAAATTCCAAAAAAAAAAAAAATCTGAAATTATTTAGTAAAAATCTGAAATTATTCAGTAAGAATTTATTTAATAAAACTTCCAAAAATTTATTTCTATCGATTTTTCTATTTATTTAAAAAATACCTGAATATATTTCGCAAAAACCTGAATATATTTTGCAAAAACCTGAATATATTTAGTAAATACCTGAATTTTACCAGAAAACGCTATATATATGTTAGTTTATAAAACGACAATAGTATCCTATAGATATCTTTTGATCAATCAACTAACATAACTATATAGATAATTATTTATATATTAATCAATACATACAGATAATTAATACATACACATTATAAATACATAAAGTATATATAAATTTAAATAAAGTGTTTAACTTTTAATAATTATTATTTTATTATACTATACTACAAAGCATATTTTAATTTAATATTGCTATATGTCGTGTTATAAAATGCATGATCAAAAGAAAATTCAATCAAATAAAATTTATTTATATCAAAAAATTTTAATCTTTATTATTGCCAATTATTAAATTACAAAACAAAAAAACAAAAAATAAATAAATCTTGAAATTGCAAGGACAATTTATATCTATACGACACAATAACATTGAGTTAATTAAGTAAACATTTTTTATATTTTTTTTTATTCATCCCTTCCTTATTTTTCATTAATTTATTCTTGATCCTGATCCTGAAGTTTCCTTCCCTTTTTTTTTCTTTTTGTTTCTTTTTTTGTTCTTGTTTTAAAAATTATGTTTATTTCCCCCTTTTATGTTTATATGGATGAATTGAATGATTATTGAATGGGTTGTTAGTTTTTCATTTAATTTCAGTTAAATGTGCAAGGATAACATCATAATATTAATGTTGACTGGTTTGATACCTTGTTTTTTTTTTGTTTTTGTTTAAATTTTGAAATTTGATACAAAATTTTTGGGAAATGAATTTTTTGTATGGGTTCATTTTTCAATAATTTAGTTAAGAAACATACCATTTCTATGAATCAATTATTTTTCAATTGATTGAAAGATGTTTTTTTTAATTTTTTTTGTTTATGGCTTGTTATCCCAAGCCAAGGAAAAAAAGAAATAAGATTTAAGATTTTAAGAACTAGAAAAACTAAAAACCTCAATATGTGGCTTTATTAAATGATTCTAAATAAAAGTTTTTATTATGTGTTAAAATATAATTTTGAAAAAAATTTTAAGAAGGATCCAGTATATGTGTGATATGTCTAATATATGGAACTTATAATATATGTGTAATAATATGAGTTTTTTGGTTTTACACGCTAACTGAAAACTATTAACTAATTCCTGTATACATGTTCCTGTTTTCTACGAGGTAGAGAACATCGAAAGTCATTCACGAGGAACTGCACAAGATTCCTATAGGTATAGTGTTGAATTTTAACCAACCAAAACCACCCTTTTTAAAATCAAACTTTAAAATGGGTTCTTTAATACAAATAGACATAATATATAGTTTGCTTTTGGGGATAAGGCGATGTGGGAAGGATTACTTCGGATATTGCGTTTGTTATAATAAGGATTATGAAGGATGAAAGAGAAAATTTGAAGAGTTATTTTAAAGAAAGATGTGAATGTTTTTCTTAAATTTCGTTATATTGTACATATCTCAATTACTAAATTTTGGAACACGTGTGCTGACATAAGGTTCCATAAAGACGATGTGTGAATAATAAATGAATATCCGAATGCTGTATTATACCATCTTGCTAGTTCGACAATGTAGGGTTAGACGAGTGCAATATTGCGACAGTTGTTTCACATTGGAAAACTTTCAGTGGAGGCATTAGTTGTTTTATTTCTTTAGAACAAATGTTTCCCCTATAAGGTATTTATAAATGACCCAACTATATGGCGGTGAAAAAGTAAAGTGAGCATAGAGGTAACACTGTAGTCGCCAATAAGACGAATAGTTCTGTTTTCCACTTTGTGGAGATAACCCAGCTTATACTTCTTTTCGGCCTAATATACATTCTATAGACATCAAGAAGGTCAGTTGGAGAATAGTAAGTTATTTAAAGCATTACAAAAAACATCTCTATCATTTAGCAGGATCTTTTATAGCTATATATCAAAAATATGATTTGATTAAGCCAATTTTTGCAGAGCTTCTCCTTAAAATATCGGATTGAATATAATAGTTGCTATTTTTCTCGTGATTAAACAGCATAATTGTGGGTTTTTATGGTGTTGAAATCAATTCTATTCCATTTTTGTATCTTAGCTAAATCATTTTTTACCGGTGAGCACGGGATTTTGTAACATTTAAGTGATGTTCATCGGTGATACACGTGGGACTAAACGTGTTAAGTAAAAAATATCGTTTTTTTTGTTCGTAGTATTCAAATTTTCGAACAAAACAAAATTCTATCATGGAGCAATCCCTAAAGCCTCTAAAAGTTAAAATTCTAAAGAGTGCTATTGTAATTTGAATTTACAAAACAATTAGATACCAGCTGTTGTAGTCTTATAGTTTTACATGTTTTTGTGATATAAAGTTATATTAAATGCCGCAGTGCTAGAAAATCTAGACTCGATATGGTAATCACCCACACAAAAAGAACTCTAAATTGATTACTAATTACACATACATATAAAGGTTTATCAAGCACGTATATTGCAAAAGCTTTATCACTTGTATATTGATATCTACTAATATATAGATATATGTGTGCAATTCTTCGATTTACTTTTTAAATTTATTACAATGACATTTTATTTAAAAACAATATACAAAACAAGTACAAAAATGATTGAAGAAGTATAACAAAATAATAAAAAAATTTGTTTTTATTCTCTCAATAAGTGATTCTCAAAATTTTTATAATATTTGAGAGTTTTTTTTGTTCTTAAGGGAGATTCCCACCTCCAAAGACACCAAAAATTTCCCCTTTGTAGTGTCAGATTTTTACTGACTAAACCCACCTCCCCCTTTTTAGTCAATATAATGGGATGAAACCCTACTAACGCAGTATATTCACTAGAGAGTAGAGATAGGAAAGGAGAGGAAATAGGATGCGGAAACATTAAATTGGGAGTGGGAATGTAAGAAAATCAATGAAATCAGCCTATTATTATTACTATTTTACTAACAGTGACTATAGCCGTTACAACACTTACAACATGCAGTAGTATATAACGCCTTACTGCATGAGGTAATTATTGAAGATAACCCCCACTGTCACTGTAGCAGCTGTTATTATTGGTATTAGTATTCTTATTAATATTATTATTATTTTACTACAAAGTCATGGCCATCAGTGAATTACAACGTGCAGCAGTATATAACACCTTCCTGCATGATATAACCAAAGATAGCTCTACTGCAGCAGCTATTGTTATTATTATTACTATTATTATTATTATTATTATTATTAATTATACGATATACATTATTACGATATGAAATTACTACATATTTTTTTATTTATATAACCTGACCGTGGTTTGAACCGAAGACCCTCCGATTGAAAGGCTGGAGTTGTAAAAGTTTTACTTTATAAATTTGGGATGTCTGATTTAGTATAACTCAGGTATGTTTATCTTCGTTTGTACTTCTCTGAGGCTTTTAGTTCTATTGCTTATTAAATTCTTTATTAGACTAAGCTTCCGTTTAGTTTTAATCATTGTTTTCACTAAGTTGATGATTAACTCGGCTATAGCTATATTGCACCAGATTATAAAAAACACAAATACGTATTTATATGCTATATCTATTATTATTTATACAAGAATTTATTTATTTATCTTTGTATTGCCATATTTAGATAGAATCTCTCAATTCGCAATCTTGTCCTTTTATAAATCTCGTTTTTTATTTAAAATCTAATTTCGCAGATCAAGTGCGGGACTTTGGAGGCGGTAACCCCCACTATATTAAATGATTTGTTGATGTAATATATGTATATATATAAAATAAATAATTAGGAAGGATTTAATTAAGAAATAAAATTTTAATAAAATATATCTGTTACCCGTTGTTTTTTTAGATTTTCAACCATGATGCCCGTTTGAGGAACACTTAACTAAAATGTACAACAACAAAAAATTTACAGATACATACATATTAATATGTATATTATATGTAAGTATATAATTGTAAAATTTTATTCTTAATGTAAATTTTAAATACATTTTAAGAGTCATTGTATTGTTAATTTTTTTTTTTTATTTTTTTTTTTTTTTAAATTATGCATTTTATCTCCAACAATAGAGGAATGAAAATAAAAATAAAAAAAATAAGAAGAAGATAAAAACAAAGAGAAAACATTAAAGAAAATAAATTTAGATAGAAAATTATTCAATTAAGTTAAAGTTATTTCACTTTTTCCAATATTTTTTTTTTTTGTATGTAATTGTAAAAGGAATTTTCTAACTTTATAAAAACTTTAATAGCTCAATATTAATAGCATTTTTTTTTATTTTTAAAATCAATTTTTAATTATATGCTTTCTTTTTTAATTAGATTTTTTTTTTTTTTTTTTTATTAAAATCAATATTATCATTGTCTAAAGTTAAAATGTTTAACATTGTATACTAAATATCTAATGCAGGGTATATATACTTTAAACTTTAGGTATACATTTGTCCGATTTTTTTCAAAGTTTACTCAGAGATACCTTGGATCACGTGATGAAATGCTAAATGGGCCCAACTAAACAATGGGGATACTAAGGGCTTCCAAAATCCCTTTGAAAATTTATGGTGGCACACTGACGGCAGTGATTTTAAAAAAGAAATAAAATTGATACGTTAATAGCGGTGCAATTTTTTATGCGAAAATTACAGTTAATTTATAAAAACAGTGAAAAATATAAAAATTTTTCACATTTAAAACTTTGTAACTCTTCAACTAAGAAATATAAATAAAAGTTGAAATATTAGTGTGAAAGCCCATAACTTCAGCTAGCTACTGACACTATAGCTGAAACGTTATACAGGGACAAAGATGTTGTTAATTCTTTAAAAAGTTAACGAAATTACTTTGTAGGCCGTTATCTCTTAAACCTTTAGAAATACTATACGAATTGTAGATCTTCACAAAACACTAAGAAAATCTAAATGACATTGATCGTATAAGATTTGGACCTGCTAAAACAACCTTAGAGTCATAAGAAAGTAACCGGTAAGAAAATAAGTTTTTTGTTATAAATTGTGGGAGTGGATTAAACATAGGAAATAATTGCTTATGATTTTGTCCTTAAATTTATGTACATTATACATTATATACAATAATCTGTTCCACAATTTAAAAGAACAAGCTAATAATGAGTTTCATATTTGGTGATTATATTAGTTATATATATATAGTTAAAAATAATAGACTTCATATGACCGGTAAAAAAAATTAAAATTAAAGCATAAAGCTTTTAAGCTTAACAATTCTGTTAGCTTATGGGTCTGAATTTTAATAATTTTATAAAAAAAACAAAATGTATTCCCAATATTTCCGTATCCATTTCCTATCCCTACTCCCTAGACAATATACTGCGTTCACAGGTAAGGGTTTCATCCCATTATATTAACTAAAAGGGGAGGTGGAAATTCTTGGTGTCTTTGGAAAATTCCCTTAGGAAAAAAAAAATTGGAATAGATATTGAAAAAAAACAAAATTTTAAAATTTAGATATAAATACATTATATATAACAAATTTAATGAAAACATAATTTTTTTTCTATGTTTGTTTTATTTATTAATTTGGCCACATTTAAAAACGATTAATCTTTTTATTGTACCAGCATACAAATTATGTAAGCTATAACGAAAAAAATTCAATTGTTAAGAGAAACAAAATTAAAGTAAACTAAAGTCATAGTTAAAGTTAAAGTAAACGCATATGGGGAAAAATCTCAAAGGATCCCAAATTATTTTTCTAAATAAAAATAAAAAAGTGAGCACAAATATTATTATGTATACATATATGTACATTATAAAATATGAATAATTTTTCTTATATATATATATATACTATAATACCTCGACATACGGCCTTTACTTGTTTCATAAAAATTGGCCGTAAAGCGAAATGTCGTATAACAAATCATGTATTACCATATAAATTCATATTTATTTTTTTAATGCATTTTTCTGCCACATAAATGTGGACAGGAAATTACACAACCCTTTCTGTTAAGCCATGGCTGTAAATGTCGTAAGGGGTAATAACGACGTGTGTGGGATTCGAACACACAAGGCCTCGGTGTTTACAGCGTATTTTATACGTTCCTATCCACTAAGCCACCGAGGCCACTAAATTCATATGTAATTGAGGTTTTATCCCTTTTAGTAATAGTATTTTGACTTATTTTTTAATATTAATTTCTATATAATGTATGTACCTTGATATGCGGATAAAGAAAAAATAATAGGCCGTAGAAAAAGTCCCATGTGTATTTATATACATATGGACATACTTTGAAAATAATGATATATTTAAAAGATAATTTAACTTGTCGTACAGTGTATAAGTACATATTTATGTACAATATAATGTAAAATATAATTTTTTTTTATTTAAATCATGGGAAATTCTCGGAAAACAACTTAAAATTCAAAATTTATTAGACGTTCATTTTCAATTTGTCACAATTTTTACAATTTTTCAAATCTCGCTTTACCTCTACCTTTCAAAACATTCTATACTACTAAATCATGGATTTTTTATTTTTGTATCTGTGTTTGAAAATTTAAGATTAACTTATTTATATTATACTACGCAGAGATATGTTCTTTGATTTTTTCAATGCATTTCTTTCTTTTCATAGATATTTTGTTGAAAATTTTCCGTCGGAAAACGATTTAAATGAAAATGTTTCCTTCGAAAAAATATTAATTTAAATTAAATTTTCTTTGAAATAAACACAATGTTGGGATGGGGATCCGTACTAAGTCTTCTGCTTATTAATCCTCTTCTTTTAAAAAATTTTAAACAAAATACTTCTTTCCAAAATCCACTTTGTGAAAAATCGTAAAAAAATCTTCTTTTTTTTAAAAATGAGATTTCGTAATGAGAATCGTAAAAAATCCTCTTTTTTTTGTAAAAATGAGATTTCGTACCAGATCCCTTAAATTTGTTTGTTTTTCGAACTTATGTCGTTTTTGATTTTAATCATTTTTTCGAACTTATTTCAGTTATGCAAAAAAAACTAAGAAAGAAAGTGTAAAATCCTTTTATTTTGGAGCCCGCTCCAAATAAATTCAAATACAAAAATTAAAAAAAAAAAAGAAGAGGATTTTGGAAAGCAGGATTTTCGAAAGTATAGGTATTTTAAAACAGGATTACATTATATACCCTTTGGGATATTTTTTTTTTTACAATAAACTTTGTTTAATGGGATACACACAGTTCATTATTATCCGACATGTTTCCAAACTTTTAACAAATTTCAAAAATATACGTAAATACCGAATCGAATATATTTAATATATTTTTAAAAATTTTATAGAATATATTATATAGTAATGAAAATAACATGTATTAAAGATGGAAAGGAATCACATTAGTGATTAGTTTTACAAAATTTTGGAAGAATTAGCATCGTTTATTATAAAAGAAATAAATATGTACATATATGCATAATGCATTGCCATATACATACTTTTATTCTTTTATATTTTTTTTAACATATATATCCCATACCCGCTTAACTGGAGTTATCTAGTTAAAAAAAGGCATATGTTGCCGGTAAAAGGGCATATAAAACATACAATAACAATAAAAAAGCACATGAGACATATGATAGGCATTAGACATAAAAAAAAATAAAACAGTAGCAGTGTGAAAACGTTCAGATTGAACCAAAAGTAAAAATGCCAATAATGAAAAACTGCGATAATAGGAACTATGTATCACATATCACAATAGATTTATATTAGGATGTATAGTCATTATTAATTAATGACAATCAAAAATTTGATGTCAAATCTTCGCAATAAAATGTTTATTTAGAAAATGGAGTACAACAGACACATATTTGTAGCTGCAGCCCCTCAAGAAATGCTATGTGTATATCTTGATAATATGTATAACAGAGCTTTTAAATTACTTTATTAGTATTATTAAGCTCTAGTATTACTTTAAGCTCACTTTACTCAGCCATACCGCCGTACAGTTCCGTCATTAGTATTTATCATTTTCTAGATATCTTAGAAAAATAAACAGCTGCTGTTCTAAAGAAATGTTCTAAAGAAATTTTTCAACATCTACTACATCTACCTACCTTTATTTCTACACTGTAGAATTATGTTGAAATGAAAGTAACATATATGACGATTATGGAACCATATATATCATTCACATGTGTTCTCTAAATTTGAAAATTCTTGTGTTTTACGATTTAATAAATGTTAAAGAATAACATTAACATATTTCTTCAGTATATCAAACTCCCAAACTATCCTCTATTCCTTAAAATCAAACTGTATATATTTGCATTAAAGTTCCTACATCTTAAACTTTGGTTGTAAAAGGGAGTGCTTTTAGTATGGTTATAGCTTAACTAGTATGGTTTCACATTACCCAGAAAAACAATGTACAGTTCCTTCTGGTGACTTTTGATGTAACATCAATAAATAAAAAACATTGAACAAAGGATGTTAATGAATCGAAATTATTTTAGAATATTTTTACTTAGTTATTAAAAATAAAAAAAGGGACTATTGAAACAAAATTTTGCATTATATGTTATACCGTTAAACTTATCAAATTCACTATTTAGAAACAATAAATGTCATTAACTTACTTACATTAATTATTTTATTACATTAAGTATCGAAATCTCCTTAAAAAATTTTACAAAATAAATTTAATATATTCAGTATTTCCAATTTTAAATGGAATGGATTTACATATTCAAATATTGGATGTAATATCATGTACCTATTACCGGAACATTAAGTATAGGTATTTACTTAAAATTCTGATATTATGGTTATACTTTCAGTCCGTCGAAATGTTTCGATGAACAAAAATTTCACATATGCGGTATGCTGAAATCAGAATTTAATTCACGCCTCCAAAACGTAATTTTTATTTCCAATTTTTTTTTTTATTTGTGTATACTGTTTAGTCCGTCGAAATGGAAAATTAATGAAAATTAATGAAATTCGTTTCGACACAAATTGGTCATTCGTTGAAAGCATAAGCACTATCAATTAAGAAAGAAGTGTTATTTAGTGCAAAATAATTTTTATTTTTTTTTTGTTCAGCGTAAAAATAATATTTATTAAAATAAAAATGTTGACCGCTACAAAAAATTATTTTAAACATTACATATTTTACTCTTGATTTATCTATAATTATAATTTAATAGTTTTCAGCCATACACTATGTATTATGACATTCCGCTAAGTTTTGAATACAAATACATATTTGGTGGATACGATTTTTCTATTACAAAATCTACATTAACAACATACATACATACACATATGTATGTTTAGAATCATGATTTTTTTTGTTTTCTTTTGGAATTAAGAAATTTTTTATCCCATAAGAATTTTTTTATCCCATAAGAATTTTTTGTAATTTAGTGTCACGGTAAAATATACTTACACACCAGCTATATAGGGCCCCTAGTTTCTTTATACTGAACAAACACAAAAAAAAATATCCACCAAAAAAATACTATAGGTAATAGAATACAAGATACCAAAAAATATTTTACGAAACATATGACTTTGACATCTAGTGTGGTCATATTGGGCTATTTTTCACCAATTGGTCTATTTTTTTTTTTGAGCTTCGCGGGTAAATTTTTCGATTGGCGGGTTGGCGTGTATTATGGGCTTATATTTAAAACATACTCTATATATTTGGGCTATAGCCCAAAATTTTTAAAAAAGTTTACTTATACATATTTTTAATTTTTTTAATTTTTAATTTTTTCTCCAAATATTTAAAAATTTTTGGATTTTTTTTTTTTTAAACTGTTTTTATTTTTTCCTAAAATATTCAAAAAAATTCTATTATTGAATAGATTGCCATATTGCCCTATTAATTTCTACTTTCATTTTCGAATGCAATTTTCTGTCATTGTCAAATGTTAATAAATGTTTAAATTGTATATTATGCTGCACGGCGGACTAGGTTGTAAACTTGGTACGCGGACAGGTATTAGAACCATACCACACACTTATCCAACCTATCATCCAACCATTGTAATTATGTTATACTTTATATTGTTATTATTTTCTCAAATCCAAAAATCTCAATGTCAACATGACTTAAACTTATCAAGTCCTCGGACCTGTTATAAAACCTGGTCCGCCGTGTATGGACAGCATTAAGAACTATGTAAAATGCATAAATTCCAAAATTAAAAAGCATATCTGCATTTTTTTTTTTGTTGAATTTATGCATTTTACAGTTGTAATTATGCATTTGCGATTTAGGATATTTTGGGGTTAGTAAATTTTTATGTTTCGGTTGGCTATTTTGAAAAATGTCTGACCGTTGACATATGCAAAAAGTGTTCGCAGCCAAATGGACTTCAGCAATCAGCAGCATATCAATTTTTTTCGAATGCGAAACAAACTTTTTGATTCGAACGATTTTTTCATCAGACTTCATGATATAACCATATACATCCATACATATATACATACATGCATACATGCATACATATTTAAAAATTTGTTTATAAACTCACTATGATTTCAATCTAATTCCAAGACTAATTTCAAATAATTTCCCTTTTTCTTTTATAATTAGAAAATTATATTTATCCTATATATATTTTATTAATTAAAATTATTCAATAAAATTTTGTAGTTAGAGTTTAATTACGATAATGAAGAGTTTATAATTAAAAATGCGCGTTAGCAGGCGTTACGTGACTCGTCAACATCATTTCTTATATATTAGAAATTCACCATTCAAAATTTAGGTGAAATCATGTGAAATTAATTTTTTTTTATCATAGACATGAACCAACATTGAAATTTTATATATCAAATTTTTGTGAACTTTTGGAGACTTTTATTCTATATATATTTTATTGTAGATACCACTGATACCATCAGACCACAAAATAAAATAATTATTATTAACACAATCCAATATGACAGCCGACAATACATGAAAGTTCGTTCGTTTGCAAATATGTACATACATAAATGAAATTTCGTACAAAATTTTACTTTTTATAAAAAAAATTTACATAAAAAAGCGAATGTCAAAACCCTTAAGACGTAATGTAATTAATGTACCAGCACTTGAATTAATAAAAAATTAAAATAAAATTGGAATTTTAACATTTCTATATGGAAAGACATTAGAAAGAGTTTGACAAGGTATGAGTACCTACAAACTCAGCTAAAACTCAATTATTGTTTCCCTATTATTAATTTTTTTGTAAAATAAAATTTACTGACAATTCCCAAAAGGAAAAGCACAACAAGCACAATAATAATTCTATTTTCCCATAGATAGCACTAGCACCGTCAGCATTATATTTCTTTTCAGAGATATTATATTTGCAATGGTACTACCAGGTAGTACCAGAGTACGCTGTTAGTATGCTGATAAAGAAAAATAGTTTTTATTCTGACCACTAGAGGACTCAAAACCAATTTTTTCTAAGAATTATTTTTTGTATATAAAATGAAAAATATGAAAATACTTCTATGGTTTAGCGTCACCTATTGGAAATTCTAAAGAAAATTTAATTTTCGTACAAATTCAAATAATATATAGCATAAAAATAGCTAAAAAATTTTAAAAATTGCAATTTTTCCAGATTTTTCATTAATAAAATTTAATTTTAATTTTTAAAAAATTGTAAAAATATCGTCAATTTTTTTTTCCATTATTTAGTGTTTTTTTTTATGGTTTTTTTCTTTTTTAATATGTATGTAGGTATCATCATGCTGGTATACAGGCAATCTCGTAGAGAGAGAATTTAAAAACTAAGATCCAAATTTTGGCAGAAATTTGAAATAACAGAATTTTTCAACTTAAATGTGAAGGATCATATTCTTCTGCGGTAGAAAATAATAAATTATATTATTTTTATAAAATTTAGAAAATTTCCTATCAACTGTGAAAATCTATTTAAAAAATTTAATCATTTTCATGCTCAAAATTGAATTTTAAAAAAAACTCTACTGAAATTGTAAAATATACACCCACTTCAATTAAAGTGCTTTAGCACACTCTTGAATAATAAAAAGCGAAGTCATATTTTTAATTTTTATATGCACTCTAATAAGAACAAAAGAAAAGAAGAAAATAGAGAAATATCATGGCCCATTGGGTGTACGTGTACTTCGTTTTAACATCGGTTAAAATTTTCAGCAAGATTGCCTGTATATATTTATTTATTTATACACAGGTACCGTGGTACATAAATGTGACAGGTAGTTATAACCCCTGTTTCCTGGTAGGAATGTGGGGTGTTTTTTACAATAGAAAAAAATGAATATAGGTACATAAATTAAACTTCTAGAAAATTCAAAGCCCCAAAAAATCGTTCACTTTTTTGCCACCAGGCTGTGTATTTTGATGTGTTTATCACAGCTATGCGTGCTGGTGCTGTTGTTAATATTTTGATATTAGATTCTTTTGTTTATTGGCTTCGCTGATGGTTCCAGTATCGCACTTCTAATTCGTTTTAGTGTGCTTAATTAAGTTTTTTTTCCTTCCTTCTTTTTTGATTTTTGTTTTTTGTTTGATTGCAATGTATGTATTTTTACTCTTGTTGTTTGATTGCACCCTTGTGCCTCTAGCTATTTGATTGCACCCTTGTTTGAAATTTGGAGTCATCCGCCCAAAAAAAAGCCTGGGAAGCAGCCCACCGCGACTCCAAATTGTTTCACTTGATTACTCTTGTGAAACTTATAGAACTGTCCCAGGTGTTTTTATTCGTGTGGCATTTTTAGGTATGTCACATTAATTTTGAATTTTAACTATTGTTGAAAATTTTTTGTAAGTTTTTATTTGTAGATTTTTTTGGTTATTGATTTGTTTTTATTATGTATTTCCTATATTATATATATTTTTTAGATGTTTTTAGTTCTTATAATTATACTTAGATGTAGCGTATTGTATAGTTATATTGCTTTAATTATTGGCTTTTAGTTAGGAGGTTTAATATCGGCTTTTATATTATAAATTTTTTTTTTTTTATGATTATGTTTTTATTTTTGTTAGAATTTACTTAATAGGTATGTTTAATATTAGGTTTTTTTAATTTTTTTAAAATTTTACTTTTATTTTGTTATTTAGGTTTTTGATGGTTTGTTATTTATGTTTTTATTATTATTTTGTTTTTATTATTGGGTTTTGCAATTAGGTTTTATTTGCAATATGGTATTATTATTGGGTTGTTTCCATCTTGCGTTAGCCTTCCATTAAATGTTCTGCCAGATTTGGTGGAATTTTAGCAGCTCTATGATGTGTCCCCTTTTGGCGGGTGTGTCCAGAGCCATTTTGTGCTCTGCTGAGTGCTGGAATTTGTTATTGATGTTTGTGTTGCTAGTGCATTCGGCTATAGCATGCTTGATAGTGAGAGCCTCGTTACAGTGTGAACATTGTGGGTTGCTTTCGTTATTAAATAGATGCTTATGTGTGGCCAGTGTGCACCCAAGCCTTACTCTGGTGAACTTGACTCCTAGCTCCCTGCTGTTCATTATTATTCGTCCTTTTGTGTTATTAATGTCTGAGTGGTACTTTGTAAAAGACGTAGATAGCCCCCAGTTTTGTATCCTTTTTTCTAGGGTATGCTCCTTTACTAATTTTAAGGCGTGGCTGCGGGGGGGAGTTCTTTCTACTAGTAACGGTGATCTGCTAGCATCTTTTGCAGCTTTGTCTGCTGCTTCGTTTCCTATTATACCCACATGTCCTGGTATCCACATCAGTTTTATGTCACCCTTGGCTTCATACAGGCATTTTCTTGCTTGGGCGGCCATGATTTCTAGGTTGCTTGAGTTTTGGATAGCTTTTACAGTGCTCAGACTGTCACTGTGTATAATGTATCTCTTGTAGTCCTCAGCTTTGTTCTCTTGTATATAACGAGTGGCGTCGAGGATTGCTTTCAGCTCAGCAACGTAAATTGCATATTTGTTATCAAGTATTGCGTGCTTTATTGTTTTTTCCTTAGTTATCACTGCATAGCTGACGCTGTGTTGGGTTTTGGACGCGTCTGTATATATTTCAGTTGCACCCTGATGTTTAATCCTATGCTCAGCGAATTTTCTTTGATATTCCTCTGGAGTGGTTGTCCCTTTGTTGAGTGTCGCCATGTTATTTAGGATATTCATGTCCCAGTTTGACCAGTGTGGGACTTTTGCTGGTGTTGTTTCGTTTGGACAAAGGGGGATCCCTAGGTTTTGGATTTCTTCTAGGTCCATTTGTATAGTAGATGCGTTTGTAGGGTCCTCGGCGATCACATACGCTAATTTTTTAAGCGGGTGTCTTGGCGCAAATAGTGCTCTTGCGATGCTTTTGAGCCGCAGCTGATTCGCTCTTTCAAGAACAAGTGGAAAGTTCGCCTCATAACTTAGTGCCTCTCGTCTTGTCGGTATTAGGGCTCCTATTGTGATCCTCGCGGTCTGATTGATGACGTTTTGCAGTTTCGTCAGGTTGTTTTGGGTAGTCTGGCTGTATATGGGAAGGCAGTGGTCTAACTTACCATACTGCAAAATTTTACCTATTTTTACCTATTACCTATTGCCGCCACGTGCACTGGTGGGCCAGTTTTTCTTCTACATATGTACTTGAGCAAATTGTTGGTTCTGTATATGCTCTTTTCTACTCCCATGACGTGTTTGGTATAACTTAGTTTCGGTGTTAGGATGAGACCTAATATTTTGACTTCTTCCTTATATATTATATCCCTGTTGTGTAGATCTTATATGCAGATCGCACGTTCAATCTTATTGAACCGGGATCGCACGTTCGTTTTCTGCATATATGTAGTGCCTCTGTTTTTTCTGGCGAAATTCTACTACCATTTACTTCGGTCCAATTTTCGATTACACTCATGACTCTTTTTATTGCCACCTTGCCTATCCTTGGATTACCCCTTGTTTGGATAACTATGTTGTCAGCATAAAAGTAGCTTTCTATGTTCTTCACTTCGTAGAGCGCTGTGCTTAGGTTATTGACGTATATATTAAAGAGTTGAGCCAAAAGTGGTGACCCTTGGGGGATACCAACGCTCTATATTTCCGCAGCTGGAAAGCAATTCACCTAGCTTTACCGAAATTTTCCTATTATGCAGTATTCTTCCAATGATGTTGGTTGCCTTTTCTCCTGCATTCCATTTTGATAAGACCTTAGTGATTGCCCGCAGTGGTACTTTATCGAATGCTTTTTCAAGGTCACATGAGATGATGTCGCCGTGTGGTTTTCTTTTTAGTGTTTCTTGGGCCATGTATGTAATCTGTAGAAGCATCGACATGGTACTTCTGTTCGGTCGGAAACCGTGAATATTTTCGGGCATCATATTTTCTGCTAGCCAACTCAACCCTTTGGCTATTATTTTTTCAAATAGCTTCGATTGCGTTGGTAGTAGTGATATAAACCTATAACTTTCAAAGTGGTTTGGGTTCTTATCTGCTTTGTGCAGCGGGATAAGAACTGCGTGTTTCCAAGCATGAGGATAGACTCCTGTTTCCATTATTGTGTTGAATAATTGGGTGAGTCTTTGGAAGGCTGTAGGGCCTAAGTACTTTAGCATGCCATAAAAGATTTTATCCGCACCCGGTGTCGTTCACTTGAAGTTCATTAGTACCGCGGCGCAGTTGATTTTTGCATTTATTAATGCGTTTTCTTCGCCCGTGTAACGTACGCTATCTTGTGGCGAATTGGTACCTCCTGCCCGTTTTGTTCAATTATCAGGTTCCTGGCTTTCTTTTTTCCTAGTATCATCCTTGCTTTGTTCCAGGTTTTAGTTTGGTCTTGTCCATCTATTTTATTTTATTTTTATTTATTATTCAACCCATTTTTCTCTCCTGGCCGTTCTAATGTCGTGCCTCAGCATGGAGTTGGTTCTTTTTAGGGCGATTAGATCCTCTTTTTTCTGTGTGTTTTGGAACACATTCTATTTTTTTTCTTTTCTTTTTGTAGCTCCTTGATCTTCTTGTTATACCAGACCGGTTGAGGTGAGTATAAGGTACTCCGTGATCTGGGTATTCCTTTGTTTGCCCCTGTTTGGATCGCCTTTGTTATTGTGGTCGCTTTCTTATTTACATTTGCAGATGCTGGAACTGCGTCTAAAATTTTTTCCACTGTGTCTCTAATGAGTTTCCAGTTCGCCTTCTTTTCCATATAGTTTGCTCTTTTGCACATTTGATTGTTTTCCGGTTTTGGCAGGTTTATCATAATCGGGTGGTGATCATAGCCTTTTGGGTTGTTACTAACATCCCAGTGGAGATTGTAGGCGATGGAGTCATCTGCTAATGACAGGTCCGGGCAGGAGGTGAATTCGCTTTGGCTGATGTAGGTTTGCTTGTAGTTATTCAGAAGTGTCACCTGTGTTCTATCCATCACCCACTCCTCGACTATTTTACCCCTTGCCGTTGTGCGCTTGTAACCCCAGGTTTGGCTGCGAGCATTGAAGTCTCCTATTATTAGCCATGGGGCTTGTATTTGCTGCAGGATGTTGTCTAAGTCTGCCTTGCTGATGTTGGTTTGGTGGTCTAGATAGACATTAACTATCGTTATGTTTCGGTTGTATCCTGGAAGTTTGGTTCTTATTCAGCTTTGTTGTAGATGGCTATTTAGTGTGATGAGCTCATGGTGAAGCCTTCTGTCCACCTGGAAGCCTGTTCCACCCACTTTCCTCGGTGAGGTTGGCAAGACTTCATGGAAGCGATTTGAGTCTGGCATTATTGTATTTCTACCGATATTTGTTTCCTGTAGGGCGATTATCTGGGAATTGTACTCCGCAATAAGTAGTTCCAGCTGTGGCTTGTTGGCTCTGAGGCCTTGTATGTTCCATTGAATGATGCTGGTATGTTCTAATGGAGCTGTGATTGAGTTGTTTAGTGTGTGTTCGATTTATTGTGTGATTATTGTCATTGTGTGGATTGTTAGAGTTGATGTTTTGGTTATTATAGTTATGGGTTTCCATATGTATATCTTGAGTGGATTTGTTGCTACTTCTGTTTATGTATTTCAGTTGATTAAAGTGTTTATAAGATTTTATTTAGAAAGAGTACGTGGTCGGCGTCCCCTTTTTCCCGAACAGGATTGTGTGGTTGGGATATCAGTTTGTACTGTGAGGTTTATTGTTTTTGTTTTTACTAGGTTAAACGGAATTTGTAAGCTTGTCATTTCTACATCTGTATTTGATTTTTCTGGATTTACTTTATCTGGATTTGGTATTTCTGTGTTTGAATTTTCTTGGTTATTGCTTGACTGGTTTGTTTTTTTAGCGAAATAGTTTTTATATGTGTCTCTTATAATTAGATTTAGTATGTCTGTGTCTGTTTTTGTGCAAGGATACATATTTTTGAGTTCCGATAGTGTGCTTGAAATAGTTTGTTTGACATTGGTGGCTGCAGTGTTGATTGTGAGTATATCTAAGATAGATGGTGGTCTGATGATCGTGTTATAGTTGGGGCTTGGTTTGTTCTGTTGCTTGTATATTGCGTAAGCTCCACCTTTTGTGCATCTTCTGTCTGTCTTAATTCTCAGCACCTCTTTTTCTTTTAAGAAAGTTGGACAGTCTCTGTCATTAGGTGGATGAGCGTGAATTTCTGGATCATCTTCGCAATTTATGCATTTTGATAGGATGCATTTTTCTCTATGTTGGGGGAGAATATCAGTGCTAATTTGCTGGGAGCAGTTACTGCATCGGTGCGCAGTCTCTGATTTGCAGTATTTTTCTTTGTGGTTGATTCTTTGGCACTTAGTACATCTCATTGGGCTCAGGTAGCTTCTTCTGACTTGTACCATTAAGAATCCCGCTTTTAAATCTTTCGGGGGCTCGCAAGTGTTGAACGTTATACTGATTAGCCCGTTGTAGTTGTTCCTTTTGGTTGAATCTATATTAGGGAACCTATAAATTTCCTCGATTTCAGCCTTGGGGTTGGCTTCTTGTAGGTCTTTTAGTAGCTCAGTATCCGGTTGTTCTTCGTTTGCAAGAGGGAAACAGAATATTACTCCTTTGGAGGAATTCAAGGACTTGATATATTCAAATTTGACTGATTTCCCCAATAGCTCCCTTTCTAACATGAATTTTTCAGCTACTCTCTTGCTTGCGGCTTCCAATATTATATTGCCTTCTCTGTTATACCTGACAGTAAATTGTTTACTCACTTTTTCGAGTGCCTTATTAATCCCAAATATGCCGTAGTTTTTCATGGGTTTTTCCGGCTCAAGTGCAATCACTTGAAGAAATTTTTTGTCCGAGTCAAGTTTACTGAAACCTAGCATTGGGTAGCCTGAGGATTTTGTTCCTGCTGTGTTTGTCTTCTTCCTAGGTGGTGGGCTATCACCAGTTGCCAGCGAACTGAATTGGTTGGTACTCCCTGGAGGAGCCATTTTTTTGTTTTTGTTTGAGACCCCTGGGGGGTCTATGTCCTGTCTTTCACTAGATACAAATTTATTAAGATACGCTTGTGCTAGAGAATTTATCCGTTAATAGGGATGTTACTTGTTTGGTATAGTACTTTATAGTTTGGTATTGATTTTGCCGGTGTCGGTAACCTCACTTTTATAAGTTGTGGGTCAACCAATTATTTTGTGAAATGATCTTTTTTTGATTCAAGAAACTAAAAGTGAACAAAGTTTTTATATACGAAAAAAAAAAATGTTTGTTTTATTAGAAATAAGAAAAATTTTTGCTTTGATTAGCCTTTTCAAAAACTCCGCACTAGCACGTCCGCTTTGAATGAAAAATACGCGTCGAACGTGACTTAATGAAATTTAATTTTCAATATTATATTGATTTGGCCTGTATATAACCAGCAATGGACAGTGGTGGTAGGTATGTAAATAAAATAAATCATTGGCTTAACCCAGGTTACTAATTTACCAAAAACTATAAATAATAAATTATTAATTATATTGTATTTTGTTGTTATTTTTTTTACTAGTCTAACTACACACATTCATACATATGTATATACAAAATTATTTAGAAAATATTTTTTGTTTTTTAATGCATTTCTCTGCCACATAAATGTGGACAGGAAATTACACAGCCATAAGGGTGGATAACTCTTACGACGTATGTGGGATTCGAACCCACACTCTCTCGGTGTTTACAGCGTATTTTATACACTCTTACCCACTAGACCACCGAGGCCCCTTAGAAAATATAAAAAATAAAAGAAAAAATTAATGAGTTTACAGTATTTATAAGGTATTAAATCAATTCAAATAAAGTAATGCTAACCACGTGATTATGTATCTTTGTATTGATTTGTATTATATATTTATGTAGTTGTAAGAATTTTAGTATATTAGGTACGCAAATATGTATTATGAACGTGAAAAGTATTATCAAAATTAATTTTATCCAATATAAGAAAATAAAAATGGTAGTCTTATATGGAAATAGAGTAGAGAGAGATTATTTTGCAATGATTTCCATTTGCTTTTTCTTCTTACGAAAATTTTTGCAAAGTATACATACATATTAAAGAGAATTAAAGTATGTATGTACTATGTGTGTTATTGAAAACCAAAAAGATTAATTCGAAAAATTGTATGTATAAAAAATTTACTTAGGGGAGTGTAGTATAATTGTGCGCACTGGCCACTGGGTAATTGAGCGCGCCTTCACAGTTCATAGCATGCTGCATGATATTAAAATGCTCTATACATTTTTTGTACACATATACAAAAATATTAGAAATACAAAAAAAAATTACTACTCAAAAAATAAACTTGAAATACGACTTTGTTTAAACTAAACGGGAGCCTATTTTTTAGCCTAATTTTAGGATTTTATACTTTTCAGTACATTTTCCAAAAAAAAAATTTGAAAATTTAGTTAGTAATTTCACTCTGTTTTGTACGTCCCTCTATTTACAAAACTTCTACACCGTTTGAGATAGAGCAATGAAATTTTAATCATGGATAGAGATCTCATAAAATTAATGTTGTGGGAAAACTTTTTTATGCAGTTTTATTTTATCTCAAGATTTTTACTTTTTTGGCTTTTTTGCTTTTTTTTTTTGTATATTAATATTCCTAGCCCAGTTAATACCAGCTATCAGCTGTTTATTGACTATTGGGAATTGTTGAATTAATTCAATATTTTTTATCAACAACAAATTCAAATTTTATTGTAAACATTTATACTTTTGTAATAAAATAAATAAACAAATAAAAGCAGCACGAATGCTTTTTACTGAGCGTGAGGGCATTGGACATTAAAAGCAAATTATGTAATAATACGTATGGCGTAATGCAGGGTTAGGGATCCTATATGGGAAAATCTAAAAAAGAGTACATTTGACTAAAAAAGCAAAAAAAGAGACTTTTCATATAAAAGAAAAAGAGAACAAAAAAAGACTAAACTAGAAAAAAAACAAGTAAATGAAACAGTAAGTCGATACAACCGACTTATTACCCTACACCTGAATAATTCCAATTAAATTAAAAATGCATAACTTTTTTGGCAGCCGCTCGAACCGCTTTCCTTTCCTTCCTTATTCAACTCGAATTTCAGGAACGTAAAAGAGACATGATTTGGCACCCTTATACAAAATTTTAAGTTTCTATTATTATGAAGATATACTTGTTAGGCCTGTGTCAGCTACCCGAACTACCACTCCGATTCATCTCAAATTTTAGGAATACAGAGGAAACATTACAGGATACTTGTACCAATTTCAAAGGTTCTATATTTATTGGTTTTGGAGGTTGCTCGTTTGCTCTTCGACTAGTTCAGAAGCTTCCAAAATCCGAACACATGGTCCAAATCATTTCAAATATGAAATGAAACATAACAGAACATCCTTGTACCAAATATAAAGGTTCTATATCTTTATTGATTTTGGAGCTGTGTTCGCTTGCTCTGGGGCAACGTTTCCATACACAATACTCAATAATTTGTTTTAAGTTTTTTTAAATGAAAATTTAGTTTTTTTTAAATGTAAATAAAAACGAGGAAGAATACAGTTGCCTTTATCAAGGATACGCGTATGAACCGTTAATACGTTCACAGCCTGTCCCTCTGCTTACAATATTATTTTTTTAACATTTTAGTATTTTAAAATAATTTGGGTGAAGTTTATAATTCTGGCAGATTCTAACCTTCCACATAACGATTATCAATCCAAAACTTTTTCAAATATTCTATAGTACGATTTAATACTAAGCGGTAAATGTATATTAAATTTACTAAGTACAAAATAGTAAATATAATTTTAAATATTATATTATATTAATGATCACATAGTATATTTATATTGTTATAAGTATAGCGTCATACATTGCAATATTTCTTTAAAAATATTTCCATTCATAAAATAATTTCTTATAAGTACAATAAAATACATATATGTATGTAAATACGGCGCTATATAATATACATCTATACTCTTATCATATGTAAATAAAAATGATATTATATAAGTATGTATGTTTATCAATATCATATAAATAAAAATTCTTCAAGCAACCGTTATGTTGTTTATTTATTTACATTTTTATGTACTACGCATTATATCCTCAACAATTTCAAATTATCGAGTAAAACAAAATGAAAAAAATTCGTTAAAGAAATTTGTTAGAAAATTTGAAAAAATCAAGTAACACTTTCGTCAATTATAAAGTAACCCTATATTATTAAAAAAAGTTATTAACAGCAATAAGAGTATAATGTTGAAGCTTTAATTTTTGTGTATTACTTCAAAAAAATTTTAACAGGTGTTCAAGTTACAGCTGTTTAAAAATAGGAAATTTTTAGTTTTTGACCCCTTACAGCTCTTAAACGGGGGGTGATACAAAACAAATTTTTGAAATGACTCATACTTATTTATATTTATTTTCAAAGATCTAACTTCTGTCAATTTCAAGTTTCCAACTTAAACCGTTTAGAAGATAGAAGGGTTAAAGGATTTTGCAATAATTCAGTTTCGCATAACGGTAAATTAAGTTATTAAAAATAAAATTAATATTTTTGTGACATCTATCAGCAGTCAAAATTTCATAGCTCTATTTCCAAAAAAATATGGGGATCTAAAAGTTAGGTGTTCGAGAGCTACCCGAAGTTTTGGTCGGAACTCAACCAAAAAAAATAGGGAACCTACAAATTGCTCCTAGAATATTTTGTGTAAATTTCAAGATTCTAGCTTTCTTAGTTTTTGAGTTAGCGTCCAGACGGACGGCCGGACGGACGGACGAACGGACGGACATGGCTCAATCGACTTAGAATTTTTTTCTGATCCGATCCATACCTTTGAAGGTATATCTAGCTTGCTTATTTCGAGGTGTTACAAACGGTTCTCTAAAAAAGAGATATTATGGGATCCCTGAGCTGCTTTATTAGTAGTTTGTTTAATCTGGATTTGTGTGATAAACCTGATATATTTGCCAATGACTTAGCAATAGTATACATAGAAGATTCCTTTCTAGCAAAAAATAGAAGAAATAATACTAAATGATATTGAAATATATGAAATTGAGAATGAACAACCTCAAATTAGCAATAAATACAAAGGAAACGAAATATATGATATTTAAACCTAAGTCGCCCAACAATGTTAATATAATTTATGGCAACTGCAAAATTAATAAAGTTGATAGTTACAAATGTTTGAGGGTGATTATGTCGATGGCAAATTAAGTTGCCCGTTCGGATAAGAAAATATATGAACAAAAAAAAGGAGAAAATATTACCAGGATTTTCCGAATTATTAATAGAAGAGTTCCTTTGAAAATGAAGAGATGACTTTGTTATAGTATGCTTTACAGTGCTGTTGTTTATATACTCAATACAAATATGAAGAATACATTTGACAAAAACATCATCTAATACAAAAGCTGCAAAACAAAGCTATTAAAAATCTATATGGTTACAATTCAAGAACATCACGTAAAGAAATACATAGGACACATTATATTTCCTACTGGTCTACTCATCAAAAGTAAATTATCAACTCAAACTTATCTGATGGTTGCTGGAAATATCAATACAAGTCTACTACTGGTTCAACAATTGCTATCACAGTTACCGTGAAATAGATTCTCATAATATTAGATTAATTTCGTCAAGAATTAGATTAAATAGGTAAGATACAATATATAACTTTGCCGAATCATTTAAAGGAACTTAATAAACAAATTAAAAAAAAATAAATATTTCATAATCCAATTATAAGCCAAAATTATATAATACCTATATACAGTGTACAAACATTTTGTTTTATTAGATTAGATTAGATTATTGGAGTGAAAGTGACACTACGACCTTTCGATGTAGATTTATTGTGCTCCCGCTGTTACTACATGTTGTTGATTTTGCTTCTATTTATAATACTTCTGTCAGCCCTACCGCCTCTAAGAAAATAAAAATCTGTGTAAAATTGCTGGCAGTTCATCTTCGAAAAAGCAATATGCTCCTAGATGCACATATTTTAGTTGGAATTGTCCCGACAGGAATCCTGTTAGAATTCTTAGTTTATAATATAATTTTATTAAACTTGTAATTATAATAATAATTCGAATAATTTGAAATCGGTCGAACTTTTGTTTGTGTTACACCAATGTGTCACACCACTCTACACATTACGGTAAATTCGAGCTAATTTCTCATGTACATATATTGAGAGAAACTAACTCAAGGCCTGAGCTGTCTGTGAGCTACTTTTAATAAATTATTACATAATTAAATTATTCTCTATTTGAAGTAAATCAACTTTCAGATGTCACTGCAATTAGAAAATATGCATATAAAAATATAAAAAATATAAAAAAAAATTACTTCTTCTATAAACAGGGACTGAAATGCTGAAAAAGTTGGATTCAGGTTCAGGTTCGGGTTAATCAAAATAAAAAGTTCAGGTTCAGGTTCAGGGTTCGGATTCAAAATTTAGAAAAAAAAGTACAAGGTATCTACAAACTGCAAATGTTTTTTTTCGTAAAAGTTCTTTTATTTATTTTTCAAAAAAAAATTTGTAGCAGGAAGTAGGAAGTTGATCTGGGACGTTCACTTTGTAGAAGTCAAAATAATAAGAATATCTAACACACATTTTTATTTTTTAAATATATTAGGGTACTTCACGTAAAAGTGCATCGAAGGAAATACATATTTCCTACTTTACGTGAACGACCCGATGCAAAATTTAAATTGCAAACTAAAAAATTACAGATGACAGATATGATAATTGGTTGAGAGAAACATTTATTGGTATCTGTCAAGAAATGTTGATAGGTACTTTTAAAAAATGTTAGTTGGTATCTATCTGTTAAATTATATTATTAATTGAATAAATATCTATTTTTCACTTAGAAAAACTAAAATATAATTTTTGAGTTTTGATTTTGAAAAATAAATAATTTTTAAATAAAAAAAAATGCCAAAAAAAATTTTTAAAACATTTTTCCAAATTATTTAAATAACTAAATAAATTCTAAACTCCAAATAAATTCTAAAAAGAAAATGTCAAATTAACTTCAAAAAAATATCCTCGATTAACTTCAAAAAAATTTCCTCGAGCAAATAAAATATGCAATAGGGTTAAGGATATGCAATAAGGTAGAGGATATTTTAGTCGAGGATCGGAGGATCGATGCAAATTTTTTATACATGAAACAACAACAACTTCTGTCAAAAATTTCCTCAAATACTCCGATCCTCCAATGCAAGACTAGTTTGCACTTCTACGTGAAGACTCCTATGTAAATATTATATAAAAGTATGTAAACTTACTTATTTACCTACTTATTTTTTACTTTTTATGTAGATTTGATTTAAAAACAATACAATATTTTTCTTAAGTTTTTCTGTTGAATTTTTCCAGTATACAAAAAACAAACTATGATAACCCGAACATCAAAATTTCGGTTCAGATTCAATGGGTTCAAATGGAACAAAAACACTTGGACCGAATCAGTTTTGGGTTCGGATTCGAGTTCAGTTTCAGACTCTGTCTATAAATATCCTCTTCTCCATTTGTCAGTTATTCAAATACATATATATCCAGATGGTATAACCACCATGGTGTTAAAAATAACTACTCCACTATTTCAAAACCTCTGCACAACCTTTTCTAGCTCTCCTTCACTTCGGGTATTCATCCTACCCAATGAAAGGTTGCACATGTTTTCCCAATTTCCAAAAAAGGTAATAAAATCGATCCCCCCAACTACCGCCCTATTGCTATAACTTCGGTCCTCTCCAAGGTAATGGAGAAAATAGTGAATCAAAAGCTTCTGAAATACCTGGAACACAAAGGTTTGCTTCATGATCGTCAATACGGGTTCAGAGCCTGTCGTTCAACCAGTGATCTCATGACTTACCTTTGTGAAAATCTAAGCATCAACCTCCATCATTTTGGTGAGTCTGATGTTGTGGCTCTTGATATTTCTAAGGCTTTCAATCGAGTTTGGCATGATGCTCTATTGGCAAAATGCAAAGCATTAGGTCTAGGTAGGGTCTTTCTAAAATGGATTGGAGATTTCTTTTCGAATCGCACGATTCGTGTACTGGTCGATGGATATTCATCTGACAAATTCAAAATAAATGCTGGTGTCCCCCAGGGATCAGTATTATCTCTAATTCTCTTCTTAATATTTATCAATGACCTACTTTCATTAACCTCCAATCCGATCAATAGTTTCGCAGACGACAGCACCCTTGTAGCTTCCTATGAGTTTCATAGCCGCTGTAACATTAATCACCAGATTAATACAACAACAAAATATTTCACAATTAGTGAGCTAAATAACGGTTTAGCAAAAATTCAAAAATGGGGTGCACTAAAAAAACACTAAAAAAACACAATGCTGTCTGATCTCGCGGAAAATTGCCACTACTGTTCCCAATCTACTATTCCAGGGAGAAGTTTTGCAGCATTCAACGCATTTAAACATGCTGGGCATCGGGTTAAACCAGAAATTGACTTGGTCAAATCACATTTTTGATATAACTAAGGATGCATAAACATTTTTGATATAGCTAAATGTTTAGGTTTTTTGTATCGCTGCAAAACTTACTTTTCCGGATTTGATCTTCTCAATATCTATAAAACGTACATTAGGCCGAAAATGGAGTATAATGCACACATTTGGGCTGCAGGCCCTCAAACAGCACTGGGTTATTTAGATAATGTGAAAAACAGAGCTATTCATTTGATCAACGACCCCAGTGTAACTTCAATGCTCACTCCACTTAGCCATCGTCGCACAGTTGGGTCACTGGCCTTGCTTTATAGGTATCTCGTAGGGATTAACACTTGTTCCAAAGAAATAAAACAATTAATGCCTCCACTCAAAGTTTTCCAACGAGAAACAAGGAGGGTAACAGATGCTCATACCTATGGAAATTCGTTTGCCATGCGCACATCCCGTTTGTGGAACCATATACCATAGCATGTGTTCCCTAAAGTTGGTAATTCATATGTGTACGATTTACTTAAGTTTAAGAAGAACATTAACATCTTTCTTCAAAATGTTCCTCCAAATTTTCCTACCTATCCCCCATAACCCAAATTTCCCAATTCCAATTTCTCCAATTATCCTTCCCATATCCCTATCCCAAAAACCAAACTGTACATTTGTATTAAAGATTCAGTCCTAAAGTTTTATTTTTAAAAGGGAGGTAGTTTTGGTTGGTTAAAGTCCAACACTACCCTGAAGAAGCACGTGCAGTTTCTCTTGGTGACTTTCGAGTTTTCCACCAACCCTCGTAATAAAAAAAAAATGAAATTAAAAAATATTATTGGTATAGGAGTTCTTATTAAAAATAATTTATAAGGACACACACATATACACAAAAAGTTTCTGGAACATAATTTTTATTATTAGTTTTAGTTGATTTTTTTTTCTTTTGCTTTATTTTTTTTTTTACATTTAATATGATAAAATTATTTACAAACGCAACTGCAATCCACAATCTTTGAATAAAATCTGTCATTCTAATCACATCTTATACATATATACATTTATAAATAGATATACATATATAAATGTAAATGTATATAAATAAATATAAATGATGTATAAATTATAAGTATATTCAAAAATTAATATACATAATATTATATTAAATTGTATATAATTTTTGAATACGAGTATTCCATATTCAATTAGTATTAATTGCAGTATATATATATACATATATATATATATAAAAATTCAGATTTTTTTATATTTAATTTAGATGTTTTTTTTTTTAGATTTACAATTTTTAAAATTTAAATTACGTAACAAATTGTAAATTTAAATTGAAAAAACCATAATTTAAATTTGAAAAATCTTAATTTAATTTGAAAATAAAAAAAAAATTTATTATATTTAAACTGTAAATACATACATACATACATACAAGTATTTATTTTATTATCGTATATACATAATATATATATAATATCTTAATTTTTTATTTAAAACTTTAATTTTTTTTTTTTAATTTATTGTTCTTTTTTTTTTTCTTGATTTTTTTTTACATCCATGTACATTTTTATGTTTATTTATGTATATGTATGTCCAAACATGTATTCATCTGTATTCAAATGCATGTATATATATATATATATATATATATTTTTCTTTTTTGGATTGAATATTTTATTTTTATTTGTAGATATATAATATGTATATAATATTATATGTATGTATATATCTACAAAATATAAAATATATTTTCATTTCATAATTTACTAAAATGGATTTTTTTTTGTTTTTTTTTTAATATTTTTATTATTTATTTATTATTTATAATTAAATAAAAATTTTACATCATTATTATTTATTTAAACATTCATTATTAATTTAAATTACAATAAAATTGTCGCTTGATCATCACTATGTATATTTAAAACTGGAACTGGATTAACAATTTCATTTGGTGGAATTATTGAAGAAATTGATGATGATGATGATGATGATGATGATGATAAAGAGATTAAAGATGAAATACCTTGTGTTAATGTTGATTCTGTTGGTTGTTTTAAATATGTTGTTTTTAATGGATTTTCATTTCCCGAAAATGATAATAATGCTGATGATGATGATGATGATGATGATGATGTTAAAGATAAAGATGATGGTATATTATGTGACCAAACAATATTTGTTGAATGTAATATTCCACCAATTTCACAATTAATTGTTCTTGATCTACCATTTATAATAAATATTGCCGTTTCGGATGGTGTTGCCATATATTGACCAAACAATCCTAAATAAAAAAAATAAAATAAATGTATAGGACTTGTATATACATACATACATAAGATAATTTATAATTTACACAAAAACTATGACAAAAAAATTTTCTTTTTAAATTAATAAATTGCAATAAGTTTTGTGTGGTAAAAGATTGAATTTGTTTTAATAGGTTTATTTATTTGTCAGTTTTAGAATGACCTAGAACAACCTAGAACAGAAAAGTACAGGTTTTGGCGTTCATTAATTTTGAAACAGTGTTTGTTTTTTATCCCAAAGTGTTTTATTTAGTTTGGTGTTCATTAAGTTATTCTAAACTGCTCTAGGTTACACTTTTCTCTTCTGTTTTTTTTTCAAAACACTTTTAGACAAATTATTTTATTGTTAATTTTTTTTTAATTTTGACAGATTTATATGAATGCAATTTACTTTTTAGTAAAAAAATGGTGGAGAGCGTTACAATTTTTAGAGAGAAACAAGAAAGATTTTTCACAATAATTTTTTATTTTGTTTAATAATTATTTGCCAATTTTGACAGCTAAAAACAAGAAAAAGAAACTACAAAAAAGCGTTCATTAAATTTCCTGTTCTAAGTTGTTCTAAATTGTTCTAAATTGTTCTAAAGTGTTTGACGTTTAATTATTTGCTGTTTTGTCCTGTTCTGTTCTGTTCTATTCTGAAAACTAATAAACACACTTAAAATTAAAACCTTAAAAAACTATTTTTCCATTTTTTGCAATATTATAATTAAATAATTAATTAAATAATTAAAAAGCTGCACACATTTACAAAATTTTCTAAGTTGAAACTACACATATCCTACATAGCCTTGTATGACAACAATAATATATGTATAAACTTTTTAATTTTTTAAAAAATTTTATGCCAGAATATCTTTATTTGAGTCAATTTGTCACATGTCAAATAAACAAAAAAAAATTGTCCCAAGGAAAAACATACTGGTATATGGTTTACAAGCGTAGATTTTTTTAGAGGGGTTTTTTGGTAAAATCATGAGATATTTGATTTTTAAAGAAAAATAAAAAAGGTTGTTTTTTTTCAAAAATTTTCAACTTTGAACTACAATATCTCCAGAACGGCAACACCTATCGTCACCAAATAACGGTTAAAATATTTTTCAAATTACTATCTTATAAGATAATAAAACCGAATATATGTATATCTTACAGATTATCAGATATAACGGTATTTATATAAAAACACTAAAACAAAGGTGCTTTCAAATTTCCTTTTCGTCTTAAAGGATAAAATGCGCCATTAAAAATATATATTTTTAGAAAGGTGGCAACACCAAGTATCTTGCAGATATAGACATTTGGTCCTACGCGGGTACAACATTTACCATAGTAGAGCCTAGATTTTTGTAAATAAAAATCTATATAGTTTATTTTATTCCTGTTATAAAGCACAAAATGAAAATTCAAGGATCGTATCAAAATTCTCATTTTTTTTTTTTAATTCTGATCATGCACACAATTCTTAAATTAACAAAATTTTGAATTTATCATAAAATTCCAAATTACTTGTAAACCGTCTAACGCGCTTTTTCAAGAACGAAAAGACATGAACGAAAAAAAAAAATTAGATTTTTTATATTTAAACTTTAAATTAAGATTTAAGTTTAAAGTTTTAATAATCTCTATATATATATGTATGCATTTATATATAAAAATCAAAATGTCTGCCTGGATTTTATTTATGGACACGAAAACTACGCGATCAATCTATGGATGAAATTTTCAGTGTGCATACTATTGCAATGGAGAGGAATAGGTTATAGGCTTAACCATTTTTTAAAATTCTGACTGGTTCGGGTAGCTATCATACAACTTTCAGCTCCCATTTAGGAATATTTCAAAAACTAAAGTAATTACAGACCTGAAAATTTGGTACTCAGATATTCTCTAAAAAAAAGAACAAATATGTACGTATTTTACTGTTTTTTTTTTTAATTCTGAGTACTTTGGTTAGCTGTCATACAACTTCCTAATTGCTATTCATATACTCTCCCAAAAATGAACAAACACGTTTTTTACATAATTTTCAAACATTTTGAGTAGTTTACGTAGCAGCCATACAACTAACTCCCAACACCTAGTTTAATATAAAACTTAAAATTTAACATTAAAAGTTAATATCGCTTTTTATTTGTGAATTGTTTGTTTGCGAAGTAGGGTATACATTATCAGTTGTCAGTTAGCCGACAATTTTGTAACTGAATTGATAATGTATATTTATAAAACTGACAGTTTTCATTAAAAAAGTAAACATTTTTGGTATTCATCAGTTGCACTGCATTATCAAACTGACGACTGAACTGATAATGAACTGAATTGTCATTTTAAACGGCAGCGTATATACCCTACTAGTATACATTATCAGTTCAGTCACAAAACTGACGGCTGAACTGACGACTGAATTGATAATATACTCATACCCTACTTACTCTGCATAAAATATGATATAAAACAAGCTTTTTTTTGTTTGATTTTTAATTAAAATATTAACCTGATGATTTAATTGTCCGAACTGAATTACCCCATTCAATAAAATCACTTGGTATTGATGTACCGACACCAGTTATCATTTCAACTTTACCTAAAAGATAAATTATTATATTACTATATTTTAATTTAATATTATAATTTTATATACCAGTAAATAAATTCAAGTATAATATATCTTCTTTATCGGCAGCACTTGCAAATAAATCATAGCCATGCATTGATTGACTTTCATAAAATGTTAAATCACTTATATTTAATGTAGTTCTAACATCAAATAAAAATTCTAATCCGGTTGCTAAAAGAAATAATCGAAATAATTTAATAATTCAATATAAATTTATTTTTTCATTTAATTTTCTTTTATTTACCTTTAATTTTTTGTACAATAATTACTACACCATCTGAATAATGTTGTACAGTAACTAAATGTCTTGAATCTGGTGAAATTTTTGGTAATCCAATTAATGAAGGTTTTGTTGTTAAAATAGCATCTGTTAAATAATCTAATACAATTTGACCTTGTGGACGATTTGTAACTGGTTCCCGACAAGACATAATTACAAAACCATCTGTTAAAATAAAAAAAAATTAAAGTTATCTTTAAAATCGGTTTTTTTTTTTTGGGGCAACATTTTAGTTTAATATTGAATTGGTACTATTGTCAAAAGTTTTATTATGAAAGTTCTAAAACACACAAAATTATGATAACAATATCAGATAATAGAAAAATTTAAAGTACTTAGGACCAATTTCATACTTCAACTTAAAGCTTAGTTTAAGTTAAACTAGTTCCTGAGCTTAAGCTCGGTAATTTTAAAAATCATTTCACACTCAACATTTTATACTCGGTTTATCTTATATCATTTTGAACGGGAGCACTGTTGAAAATGACAATTTTTATTAGTTTCAATTTTTTTTTTAATAGATGTGACCAGAGTTTTGATTGTCAGTTGATAACCAAACCAAAATTCAAACTTATTATTTTTGATCTCGAAATTATTATGTTTGCTAACCATATTTACTTCTTCGTCACAAATATTTTCATTTTCCAACATTTTTTTTTTTTTATTGAATTCAAAACAAAAATATATTTTTAAAATTTTTAGATATTAGATTTATAAATGACAAATAAAACATTACTGTCAAAACGTCAAGGTGAAAACTGCACCCGCTTTCCTAGGCCTAAACTTAGTTTATATTCATATTGTGAAAATGATTTTTTGTGTTAAACTGAGTTTAGACTTTATATTAATCTTAAGCTCGTACTGTGAAATTGGCCCTTAACACTTAAAAGCAAAAACCATTTTGTCCAAAGCAAAAACGATTTGTTGGTAGCTATTTCAAATATGTGGCTCCATAAATCACAAAATTAAAGATTCCAACATTATTATTAGAAGAGTGAGTATTTCTTTCAGTAATTTAGAATATGTATAAGAGGGGCCTCGGTGGTCTAGTGGGTAAGAGTGTATAAAATACGCTGTAAACACCAAGGGAGTGTGGGTTCGAATCTCACACACGTCGTAAGAGTTAATCGCCCTTACGAGATTTACAGCCACGCCTGAACAGGAAAGGCTGTGTAATTTGCTGTCCACATTTATGTGGCAGAGAGATGCATTAAAAAAAAAAATATGTATAAGAAAAATAAATTAAATTTCTATTCTTATGTTTCGCTTATTGATAGCAGTAGCCTGGTCAGTTTTGTTTCAAGAGACATAGTACATATTGAATTCGGAAATTATCATTTAGTTTATTAAAATTATAATACTTTGTAGCATTGAGTAGTATTGAATAATTATGGTAAAGTCAATTGTATATAACAATATATAACAAAACATATCATATAACTCATATACAAAAACACATATCATAACACTCATATAACAAAACATATTTTAAAAATACGTATAAAACTGCAAAAACTTTTAGTCCCTCATAGCAAATATAAGGGAACTTACATGGTATCGAAAGTATTTTCGAATAATAGATATTTGATTAAAGATATTGATAACTGTCAGATTACTTAAATTCAGTACAATGGTGTTGTAGAAACTTTTCACATTAGAAAATGATGAAAACCTATAAGAGGCAATAAATTTCGCTGTTGCCTCTTGGAATGCAGTTGTTTGGATAACTTAACTTGTCACATTGATCGAACTGTAAACGAATGATCTGGTCACTCTAAAATAAAATTATTACAATGTACATTTTATCATTAGTGAACAATGCCTGTTTTTATACATATTTTATTATATATATATTAATGTATGTGTGTATTTTTTTCTAATTTATTTATAATATGAATTTTATATAGGTGGGGTGTCATAAAACCATAAGTCATAAAGCGAATATGGCTTTATGATCTATTCAAATTAGTCATAAAGTCATATTGGGAATTTGCCATTTTGAATGTGTCATAAAATTTTTTGATTCAAATATAATTTTTTTTGTATAATTGTTGTTTGATTGATGTTGAAAATGCTTGCAAAAGCTTTGGTGCTGAAATATGTATGAAAGAAAATACTTAGGAAAGATTTTAGAGTTGGTTACAAAATCAAGATATCAGCTTTTTCCAGAATATATATATATGTAAAGATTCTGGAAAAAGGGATAACCCTGGTTTCGTAACCGACTATAAAATTCCTCCAAATAGATACATATATAGGCAGAATCCGGAAAAGGGCACTTTTATTTTGTAATAATTTTTCTATTACACTTTTACAGAAAAAAGAATTTGGGGGGTGAAATCATCATGGGGGTGAAAAAAAAGGTTTCAGATTTTCATACTAAAAATATTAAATTCTGACTGTGAAAAATAATAATAAATTTTGTGAAAATTTAGACAAGGAATGAGGACTACTTACCCTGCGCCCACGCGCCCACGCGCCCTTTCTCACAGGCAGTTGATCCCAATCCTTCAAGAGAAGGGCGAAGGGAGAAGTGAAGAATAGCTCGGCGAAAGAGTTGCGAAAGCGCCACGAGGCTGATAGAAAATTCTTTGAAACCTTTTGAAATTATTGAATAATTCATGTGATATTGAGGAGGGTTTTTATAGTTGGTTACAAAATCAGGGTTCTTCCCCTTCTCCAGAATATTTACATATATTATGAATAAAAGAGATTGTAAATTAGGAGCGATTTTAAAATTGGTTACAAAATCAGGATATTTCCCCTTTTTAGAATTCTTACATATATCTATATGCGAGATTCTGAATTAGGAGGTATTTTGGAGTTGGATTCTAGAGTTTAATAGTTTTTCTTTTAAAGTATTTTTAATCGAATGAGACATAACATCATATGTTAGTTATTTTATTGATCACTCACTGCCTACTAAGAGGTAAAATGAGGAAAAAATATAAATCTTTAGAATAATTTGAATATTACTTACATAATGCCGAAAATTCAACTTTTTCTGGAACACAATTAAATAATGTTAAATCAACTGATTTTGTATATCTTAAATTTTGTAAATCTAATTTATAAAGACCACGCTGATTTTTATGTGTTACATAGCCATAATTATAACTATAATGTGGTTGTTCTAAATCATTTGATGGTAAAAATAAATTTTTAATTAAATCAAATTGACCATCAATTGGTTCTGGATGTACAATATGATGTTTACGTTTTTTATCAGCATCACGTATAACTTGAATTGTTTTTAATATTTCATCATTATTTTCATTATTTTTTGTTTTATTTGTCATCATTTTTAACATCATTTTCATCATTGCTGATGATGATTCATTATTTTCTATTGTTGTTGATGATATAGTTGATGTTGCAGTTGTTGTATTTAATTTCCAACATAATATCCATACTTGATCTAGTCTGGGCACATAAAATAATTCAACTGGATATTTATCAGTTAATAAAACCTCAATAACAACCATTTGTATTGTTGATATAACAATAATACGATTTAATGTTGGTTGTGTTGCATATATATAACGTGTACCAACATTTATTGAACGTCCCCATGAACATTTAGTTGTTTTACTACCACAAACATATTCTTGTGTACCTGGTATTATATCATCACCTTGAATTTGATGATATAAACGGCATGATGATGGTTCATAAACAGCAATACCATAATCATAAAATACAAAAAATTTACGCTCTTCATTTACTACAGCTTAAAACAAAAAAAAAAGATAAATAAAAATTTTTTATTGATTATTATAAAATAGAAAATAATAAAAAAAAATTGAATTAAATTTTTCGATTAATTCCTTTTTTAGTGTTGTTAAATGCTATGTTGGATTTTTAATGTCACAGTAATTTTTTTATAAAGGGACAGACAAATCACCTCATGCACAATATTAAAATTGAATTGAATAAAATTTTTTTTTTTAATTATTAATAATGTCATAATTTTTTTTATATATTTTTAATTATACTTATATCCTCATAAGCTGTTCCTAACAAATGCTTGAAACCAATAACTCACTTACTCACTTCGTATCAAAAAGATGAAGCACTTCTAGATGTGCTAGAAACTAGCTACAAAAGGCTTTTGATAGAGTTTGGTGTGAAATCATCCAGAAAAATCTGAAATTCGATCTTTTTGGTTCAAAAAAAGTCCTTTATATGTTGTATAGGGATTTCCATATTTATACCCAAATGTCCTTACGTGGGGTATCATTGGAAAGGACTTAGCGAGCTCTTCAACTTTAGTTTGGGGACCATTGTTCTAGCACGCTCTGCTTGGTTCCTGAAACTATTTATAAGCCCTTAATATAAAAGACAACGGTATATTATCATGTCGGGTATTATTAAAAAGATATTGACCAGCTCTGCAACTTTTGTTTGTGGACCATGGTTAAAGACCGTCCTGTTGGAGGATGAGAGCGTTTATGAGCCCTTACTATAAAAATCTGGGATACAATACTTTTTCAAAATACTTTTTCATCATGCGATTTAATCAACTGTTTGACGCTTGCAATGCAAGCACACATTACTAGTATCTTATAAATTTGTCAGCATATAATTCATATGTCAATAAATTTTAATAATACTTTTCTTTTTCCAAATATTCAAGCAATTCTTGGCGCCCCCTTGATATTTCTTCCCTTCCTCAGCCGGAAAAATCCGGCTAAGATGAACGGAGATATTTTTAGACAGTATATTATTGAAACATATTTTCAAAAGACTCGAAAGTCGAAAGAAATTTTGGATGGAGAGCATAGAGTCTGATGTTTATAAAATGAAATTAAATGTAAATTTGTACACAAAAAAAAAAATTTTCGAAGGTTTTTTTTTTTTAATTTTGCGTATTAATTAATGTTAAATAAGATCTGTTTTTGTTAACTTCTGCTATACAATATACAATACAATACAATATATAATAGTAGGTAGCTACTACACATTTCGATAATTAATATTTTATTTATTAATTAATGATTTTTACAGCTTTCTTTGTGTCTTATCCCAATATAAACTTTCAAAAATATGAGAATTATATTCAAGATTTAGTTAAATAGTCAAAAGAAAATAGCAAATCTAAAGATATAAAGTATTCTTTGAATATTCATGACCAAAAATCCACTAAATAAATACTATTTTATTGCACTATTTTTTTATCCGAAAACTCCGAATAGTACCAACTGCCAAATGCTGCCCGGAATTCATCGCACTTAACACTTGATTATCGCACTTGCAATAAAAATAAACATTTTTTGAATGCAAGAAATGAAAGAAGAAGGAAGATAATAAATATTATTCTGCGCAATAATATTTCTTTATTATTAAATGATACAACTTTTTTTTTTGAAAATAATAGAATTGTGAGTTATTTTTTGGTTATTGTAATAATTTAACTAATAAAAAAAATTTATATCTACCTATGTATTTCTTTTTTTAATGCCCTATGTACTTATGTTTTATAATACAGCTTCCATATTTCTTCTTTTCACAAAAAATTTTAAAATTAAAATAATAACAACTGACAATTAATGATATATGTGTATTTAAAATTTACTCTATTACCAGATCATAAAGATCATATTAGAGATCATAAATAATTCTAAATATAGTTAAATAATGCTTAAGAATAAAATTCGTTTTTACACCTGTCAAAATAAATTTGACATAAAATACTATAAAAATATGCATTAAGGTAAGGTTGATTCTACTCCTAAAATTTTTTTAATTATCATAAATTTGTATCCGGAATACCGGAAAAAAATTTAATGCGATAATCAAGTATTTTCGGAAAGTACAAATGCGAAGTGCTAGTGTCAAGTGTTAGTGTTATGGTTCGGATAGGCCCTTACAATTTTAAAATATATATTTATGTTATTTACTTTCATTCACTTAATCTAGAAGTAATATATCTAATATCATATATATATCTTAGGCTACAAAAAGTTTTATCAGATACTACATAATCTGCTTTTATACATACAGTTCTGCAAACTATGTATGTAGTTTCTGATTTTATATAAATAGAAAATATATTACTATAATATGTAGGTGTATTCAGTATTATAATCTGTACATAAAATGTACAAATCAGAATATAAATCAATTTGATCATTTAATTTAATATTTTTTTTTTTACATACTTGGTGCTGGTTCTTCTTGAACAATTAATGAACTAATATCTCGGACGGCAATTCCGACATTAGAAGCTTGACACATATACGCCCCTGAAAAAAATTTAATAAATATTTTTAAAATATACATATACATAGATTAATACATATTATGATGTTTGATTTTATATAACTTATATATGTATACTAAAATAAAATCATTTGAAATTCCGTAATTGCGATAATTTAAGAATACCAAATCATTCAACAGCTTGGTTAACATACATAATATGTATACCTTTTAGTAATTAGAGACCCACTATAAAATTTTTAAATTAAATGTGTCGACTAAAGTGAAACTTATTGTATTTATTTCAGTTTTTAACACCTTGAGTTCCACGTATATCACCGGTGAACATATAACTCAAATAACAGTGAAAAAGCACGAAGTAAATTTATGGTACTGTTTTCACCTTTAAAAATGTTCACAGGTGATATATTAAAACGTAAGTTTATTTTTATGTTCATTAGTGAGCAATGGGCATTTAACAATAATGTGCACCATGGTTATACATGGGGAACTTAAAACAAGTTTGTTTAAAGTTCACCGGTGAGCGTGGGACTACACTAGTAATAGTATTATTGTTGTTTTATGTTATCAACAATAGTAAAGTACCGTATTATATAGACAATGTTAAAATTGAGTTTAAAATATAAATTTTCAATAACTAAATGTTTCCGAATCCATTTTCTATCTTTTCCTATCCCTACTCCCTAGCCAATATACTGCGTTTGCAGGTAAGAGTTTCATCCCATTATATTGGCTAAAGGGGGAGGTGTGTTTAGTCAGTAAGAATCTGACACTACCAAGGGGGAAATTCTTGGTGTCTTTGGAAGATTCCCACCTCCCTTAGGAAAAAAAAAAATGAACTTAATTCATAATAATTGTCTTTAATTATTTTTGAGAAAATATGAACAAAAAAAAGAAACCGGTTTTTAAGAAGCAAAATGAATATTAATTCTTTTAAAAATTTATTGTTTTTTTTTGTATTTGTGGGCGAGTTTATCTGGATCTATACAAATTTGATCTATACATATTTTTGTAAAAATATACATATACATATATAGTTATTAACTAAATCTTTTATGATTTGTAATTAATTTGAAATTATATGATAAATAAATAAAATTTATATGCATATGTATATAATATAACGGCTACATTACACTTGGTATAGTTTCCACCTAGCAAATATAGATGATCACCTTTAGTGGGATCAGTGGGTACTTTAAAAAAAAACAAACCTTTCACAAAAATAAAATACTTAACAAAAGCACATTTGGCAGAATAAAGTGTCCATATAATGACTATATTTTGTGAAAAGTTGGCAAATTGTTCATTTGCTAAAAGTTTTTGGTGGCGTTTACACCCAACCGAAACATTTTTGATTTTGAATCTTATAATACACAATGTTTGGTTTGGGGATTGGCAAAATATAGAAATAAAGGAATAGGAATAAAGGAAATTAGAAAATATAGGAAGTTAAAAAATGTTGGGAGGATTATTTTGGATTATTTGGGAGGATTACAAACGACTTTCCCCATCATGTGATTATTAATTTAACATAAATACAACAATTTACCTGTATCCGAATATGCAATATTTGATATATGTAATGCTGTTCCATTACCAATTAATTTATATTTATCTGGTATATTAAAATTAATTGATTCATCATTTTTTAACCATTCAACTTTTGGAAATGGATCACCAATAACATGACAAAACATTTCAGCATTTTCACCAGGACGCTTTGATTGAATTCTTGGTGTTACACGAACCTGTGGAACAGCTAAAACAAAAAAAAACAAAAAAAAAAAAAGATTTTTGTATAATAAAAAATAAAACTGTATATTATTATATACATTTAAAATAATTGTACATAATACTTTAAAATATTATTATAGGTTTTTCATTTCAAAATCAATTATTTTCATTTCAAATTCATTTTTTTTTCATTTCAGATTCAATTTTTTTCATTTCAAATTCAATATTTGAAAATATATTGATATTTATTTTTAAATTTTTTAAACTGAAGAAACTAAGTATTTTTAAACAAAACAAATATATTATATTTATATTTATAGTGATAAATATAAGTTTCTTCAGTTTAAAAAATTTAAAAATAAATATCAATATATTTTCAAATATTGAATTTGAAATGAAAAAAATTGAATTTGAAATGAAAAAAAATGAATTTGAAATGAAAATAATTGAATTTGAAATGAAAAACCTATATAAATTTACGACCTAATATCAAAAAAAACAAGGTAGAATGTAAAACAACGGTTTTAAAAGCGCACATTTCCAAACTCAATACAAACTGTTTAGAATTTAGACTTGCACAAAAATTTGAAAATTTCATGTAATAAGAAAAAACGTGAAAATATGACATTTTTGAAATTTTGAGGGGCCGTAAGTCCGGAATCCTATATAACTAAAAAAAGCCGTTAACACGCGTAAAAATATATTATTGAACCTTTAATTTTCATGCCTCGCCGAAGAAAAATGTTTACAGGTGCCTAAGTTATAGGTGTCTAAAAATAGCAAATTTTCAATTTTTGAAGCGTAATAACTCTTAAAGAGGGGGTGTTACCAAAAAATTTTCTGAGGAAACTTATACTAATTCTAAAAGTTCTTTCTTGTCTCAAAATTTCAGGTTTCTATCTAAAGGCGTTCATGCAAAATATGGTTTTCACACAACGGTAAATTTAAATAGTAAATTACAAAATATTGCATAATTTTGATATTGTTTTATATAGATAATAAAATTTTCGATCTTCTGGCGGTTTTAGATTGCAAAACTATTACGCAGGGCCTGAGATATATACATCTGAAAATGAGACTTTTTCGCAATTTTGAAGAGCTGCAACTTTGGAACCCTTTACAACTAAAACAAACCTTTAACACACATTAAAATATATTACTGTAGCTTTAAATTTTATATCTTGCAGAAGTAAAATGTGTACAGGTTCCTAAGTTACAGGTGTTTAAAATTAGCAAATTTTCAATTTTTAAGTCCTCATATCTCATAAACAGGGGGGGGTGGTCCAAAAAAATTTTCTCAGCAAACTTATACTAACTCTAAAAGTTCTTTCTTGCCTCAAAATTTCAAGCCTCTATCTAAAAGCGTGCCGGAGTTATGAAAGTAGAAAAATCATGCAAAATTTGGTTTTCACATAACGGTAAATTTAAATACTAAATTTAAAAAAATTGTTTAATTTGATATTAATTTACAAAGATAAAAGAAATACCTGTCGAATCACGTTTTCAGATTGAAAAAATCTTAAGCAGAACATAAGATATATGTATTTAAAAATAGGGCTTTTTCAAAGTTTGAGGGGCTCTAGCTCCGTAATGGGAGGGGCTACATGAAAAAGTTGTTCCACAAAATTATTTTTTTTATGAGACCTACCCATGGTTAAAATTTTTTTTCTCTATCTTTAACGGTGTAGAAGTTTTGTAAACAGACGGACGGACGGACGGACAGAGTGAAACTAATAAGCACATTTTTTCAAAAATTTTTTGGAAATGTGCTAAAAAAAGCAAACAAATCGAAATCACTATAATATGAACACAATTTATTAATTTCAAAGAAAAAAAAAACTGGTTTTACAGCTTCTAAGCCTTTTGTCTTTTTAGACCAAAATGGTTAAATTCAAAACCATAATTATATGTATTAACACTATAACAAACGGGCCTACATTTGAAACTACAGAATCATTTGGAACATTTGAAACAGTACCGAACATATACAAAAAAAAAAGACTATGCAAAATTTCAGCTCTATAAATCAGCTCTGTGAAAAGATATGAACAAAAATACATGTACGTATATGTATATATACAAAGAAAATTGAAAGTGAATTCAAATAAAGTGTGGCGGAAAAAAAAACCCCATTTTTATTTCTAGCACAATTTTAGCAAGAACGATATGGATATCAGAGGTCGGATATTTATACTCTAAAATATGTATGTCCTAATTTTTTTTCATACATATTTTACAAGATGAAAACCTTTGAAATAGTGAGGACTACCGCCCCAAACCCCCGCTAACTCTAAAACCCTTCCTAATTCACAATCTCACGTATACATATTTGTACATAAATATTCTGGAAAAGGAATATTTTCTAAACAAAATAGAGATTTACCGTGATTTTTAAAGAAACTAGATTTTAAAAAACGAGATCTTGAGATACGAGGATACGTAGTGCTCCCGATTAATAACAGTAACAAATTTATATATATGAATATGACATTGATAATGAAACTTTTCTTAAATATTCTTTAATCACCTTATAAAAAACCTCACCGAATCACCTCACAGAAAACCTAATTTGAAAAGTTAAGTGATAAAAAAAAAAAATTGAAAAAACAAGCAAATTTTCCTTTAACAAAGAATAATACGCATACGGCATAACAACAAAAATAAAACACTTAAAAATACGAATAAAAAAAATACATATATATTTATTTATGCACACTTGTATGTAAAATATAAATATTATATAGTATACTTACTGTAAACACTTAACACGTGAGTCTGTACGATATCTTTGTTTCGTTGAGCATGACATGAATAATTGCCACTATGATATAATTGAATTCGTGTTAAATATAAACTACCATCACTATATACCCGAATTTCATCTTCATTTAATGACGATAATTCAATTCCATTACGACGCCATATTAATGGTGGCGTTGGTGTACCGGTAACATCACATTTTATTTCTACATTATCACCAACACGAGCAGATAAATGATTTGTTTCTAAAGCTTTATCCAAGGATACAACAGATACACCTTTTATTTTTTTTTATATGTTTATTTTATTTGTTTAATTTTTTTTTTTTTGTTTTGTTTTTTTTTTTTTGTTATTGTCATATTTTGATGGTAGGGTGGTGGAATTATACAGGAAGAAAATAATGAAAAAATATTATAGTAATGTAAATAACAATATTTTATAAAATTATAATATTTTTTTTTTGTTATTCCTACGCTATATATATATATATATATTGTATGGTAATGATATCCTATGTACAGCACATACATACATTATATACATATTAGATCTATATGCATATGTTTTAAAAAAACAATAAAATGGAAATTTTTTGCTCTCCCTTGACTTTTTGCACATATATTTGTATAGATATGGAATGTTTTTTACAGTCCAAGAATTAAAATAAATAATGTAGTGACTTGTGTGAAGGTGAGTACTGAGTAATAATTTAGTTTGTTGTTTTCAACAGCCCATTAAAGTTTTTCTTTTTTTTTTGCAGATTTTCTTTATGCCTATAACGAATTTGATTGATTAACTTCTAATATTTTGCAGAGTGATTGTGCTCAGAGTGAAATTCACAGCAAAAAGCAGCAACTTAAAGTACTTGAAAATTTTAAAATTACGCAAAACTAAATATGTATACAAATGTATGTATGTCAATTTTGAAGAGGGACAGAGGAGAAACTTTCTAATTTCTAAAAAGATTTCAATGATCTATATTTTATATATGTAGGTATATATAATTATAAATAAATCTTTATTAGCTTTCTTTTCTTCGATACAATTCTGCGGAGCGGAGTATGGAGATTGGAGAGTTTGAGTATATAATCATCACATTACCTTACCCGGCAGTCAGAACTCAGACGCGACAGTATTACTATCTTGCGAGTGTGTAATACGAAATGTCAAATTATTATCTGTGTAACGTATATGACATGTTTCAAGTTTATTTTATATTTTATTTGAAAATTTTTCAATTTTATTTTATATTTTTTCAAAATATATTTTCATGTTTAAATAAAAAAATAGACACAAAAAAAATATCAAATTAAAAATAAAACAACCGTTAAAAAAATTTTTTTTCACATAAATATTTTCCATTTGTCGCCATTTTTCTAATTGTTTGAAGTGTCAAATTATTATCTCAATTATGTAGGCACTAGCTAGAGAAATGTCAAAACAGTGAAGAAAATAGTTGAAAAAATGTAATAGTATTGTCTAGAAAATGTTCATGTATTTGTGCACTATGTTGCTATGCTGGTACTGTCTCGTCTGGCCTCTAGATCCAGACTATCCAGATTATCTTTAACTATCCAGACTATCTAGATCCAGATTATCTTTAATCATTTTCTATTGAGATATTTATATGTAAAGAAAAGAATCTTCTCAAATTTATCGTTCGTATCTTTTGTAGTTTTTTTTCTTCTAATGTATAGTTAAGTTACAATATGAATTTAATGAAATTAACATGAAATTTATATACTTATAATTTTTATACTTACTATATAATTTACTAAATGCTTGATAAAATTCATTAATACTTAATTTACCATCTTGATTATTATCATCAAAATTTAACATATCTGTTAATACACAACCAACACTTAATTCATCTAAATGTTCATCAATTGTTATTTGATTTAATTCTTCATATTCTAAATGTGCATCATTATTTTGATCATAATGTGAAAACATAACAGATACTAAAAAATCCTTTGAATGATTATTATCCTGTGACATTAATCTAGCATGACTATATAATAATAAATTATCTTTCATTATTTCATATTCTTGTGATGTACAATAATTTTTATTATTATTTAATATTGATGTATTATGTTCTTGTTGCTGTTGTTGTTGTTGCTGTTGCTGTTTTTCTTGTATTTTTTTTTGATTATTATTAGTATCAATATTATTTTCTATATAATTAAATGAATTTTTTTGATAATTTTTTAAATTATGTTCATTAATATTTGGTTGCTGTTGTTGATTTTTATTATTTATTGTATTAAAATCACTTAAATTATATTTAATATTTGAAATTTTTAATAAATCTGTTAAATATTTTGATTTTGGTATATTTATATTTGTATAATTTTTATTTGTTATATTTATTTTTTGTTCTTGTTGTTGTTGTTGTTGTTCTATAAAGGGTTTAATTGTTGTTGCTGTTGTTGTTATAATATTATTATTATAATTTGTTGTTGTCGGTAATGAATATGACATTGTCTCTTGATAAATAACAATTGTTTCATGATTACTTTCTGTTATTGGTTCTGTATTAATATTAATATTATCATTGTTATTATTATTATTATTATTACCATTATTATTATTATTATTGTTATTATTATTATGATGATGATTATGATTGTGATTATGATTATGATTATTATGATTTATATAACTATTTATACAATCATTATTATTATTATTATTATTACTATTTTTATTATTATTATTATTGTTGTTGTTGTTATTATTATTATTATTACGATAATTTAATTTCATTGAAGGACACTTTTTCAATTTTGATTTAATAACTTTATTTTTTTTTGAATTTGTTATTTGTTGTAATGAATGCTGTTGTGGTTTTTGTTCTTGTTCCTGTTGTTGTTGTTGTTGTTCCTGTTGTTGTAATGATATTGATGATGATTGTATTTTTTTTGTTTTATGTAACCAATTATATAATTTATTTTTATTTGATTTTTTCTTAATAATATTATCGTCATAATTTTTATCATTATTATCATTATTGTTATTGTTATTATTATTATCATTATTATTATCATTATTATCATTATTATTATTATGATTATTATGATTTTTTTCATTTTCTATTTCTTGTTGTATAATTGGAAATGATGATGATGATGATAATGACAATGTTGTATTATTATTTAAATTATTTTTAAATATTTCAAAATCATTTGTTATTTCATCATTTAAATGAATATTATCATTATCATCCATCATATTATTATTATTATTATTATTTAATTGAAAACAATTTTCCATTCTTTGATATGTTATTGGTGTACCCTGTATACAGGATGCTCTATGTAATTCACAATGATTTTCATATATTTGACCATTTGAACCACATATTGGACGTTTACGATGTGAACAATATCTTAAGCATATACATTTTGGTTGATTTGTTTCATTATCTAGTATACATTCACGACCTTTTGGACAATAATGTACTAAACATGGATCTAAATTAATATACAGAAAAAAAAAAAGAACAATTAATTCAGTTTTTTTATAATTTTAACATTGTACTTTCAATATTTTATATTATAAAAAATTTAATGGAGTGCATTTCGTTTCTTAAGGTGATAGCACAATGCTTAATTTGCTTCCTTTACTTTAAATACTTTTTCAAAGTATCAAAACAATGCAAAGTAAGTACTGGCCCAATGATTACTTTGCATTTTTTGCTTTGCCTTTTTGTTCAATTTATTTTCTCTGAAATGGATTTAGAAAAAAATTTTAGAAATTTTATATATACCTAATAATTATTTTCTTATGAAGGAAGAGATTTTGGTTTCGGGGCATTTATAGAAATCGTCAAATTCATGGATTGTATAACAAATCACATTCCCACCTATTTAAAATTTTTTCCACCTATTCAAATTTTTTTAATGTTTATGTAAAAAAAATTCAAATATCAAATGTCAAAGTATTCAACGCAAAGTACGGAATTAAAAATTCGTCAATTTGTTACTTTGCCTTATTTGCTTACTTTGAATACTTTGTGCATTTTGGTCAAGTACCATAAGAAATAATGTAATTCATTTTAACTGTCAAAGTTTTCGAAGAAAGTAAAGGAAGTTAAGTAAGCATTGGACCATCACCTTTACTCCGAGTAGAGTTTATGCATTTATAGGATTAACTACCATACTCATATATATCTATAGTTAACTTTACTCTGGCCATTTCAAAACGACTAGAATTAAATATGAATTTGAATTGTCAAAATTTAGTTTGAAACATTTATTTATTTCAAACAAATAATGCAGTTTGCCAAAAAAAAATTAATTTTAAGAAGTATTATAATTTCAATTGAACGATTTGGAAGTTGTCTAGTTAAACTGTTCAGTTTGTACCTACTGAGGAGTCCAACTGACTGAACAAATGACGAAACAACTTCTTTTTATTTATTTTTAAACGATTTCGATTACAATTATTTTAATATGTCCTTTTTTTTGTTTTTTAAGTATAAACATTTTGTAAGTTTCTGTCTCCTTTTGTTATTCTTTTTTATTTTTCATTTGTTTTACTTTAAACTATTGAAATTACAGTAATTATAATTTTTTTTTTTTTATTTTTAATTTTTGATAATTTCTTAAAGTAAAAATATTTTATTTGATTTAGTCGTATAAATAAATAGTGCTGATGATGGTGCGTAAAATGTTGTACTGAAATGCATGCACGCGTTTAATAAAATAAAATTTAAAAAAAAAAAAGGTAAAGTTTTTTGTTTTATTTTAATAAAAAGGAGTAAAACCAGCAACGGTGATGCGATTTATAAAAAAATTAAAAATTTTTTTATTAAAAAGATGACATAAGTTAAGGTTTTACGAATTAAATATATTAATATTATTAAATTACAGCTTTTTTGGAATTTGTTTTTTATTTTGAAAAACAAAATATCGACTAGGTATAAACTTTTGAAAATTAACAAATTAAAAATCTAGGGATCAAGCCCGTAATATAAACCAAGACTGAGATCAGAGTTGCCAGATTGGTTGATTTCGCCAGTCTTGCTCTTTTTTTAAGTAAAAATAGCCGGTGGCTTTTTTAGGCTCGATTTTTAATTTATATGCGATTTTGCGCTCTTTTTCTAAATTACGAGATTTTGGCGATTTTTTTAACATCAAAAAATTTCACTATTAGTGTGCTAAATTACGATTTAGCAAAAATCCAAAAATGGGATGAAGTCAACAGAGTTGATTTTAACACCAAAAAAACGCAATGCTGTCTGTCGCGGAAAATTGCCACTATTATTCCCAACCTACTATTTCAGGAAGAAGTTTTGCAGCATTGATTTAAACATGCTGGGTATCGAGTTAAACCAAAAATTGACTTCGTTGATTGAAAAAGCTAAATGTTTGGGTTTTTTGTACCGCTGTAAAACTTACTTTTATGCATCTGATCTTCTCAATATCTATAAAACGTACATTAGGCCGAAATTGGAGTGTATTGGGGGGCTGCAGGCCCCCAAACAGCGCTGGGTTATCTAGATATTGTGCAAAACAGAGCTATTCGTCTTATCAACGATCCCAGCGTAACTTCTATGCTCACTCCATTCAGCCATCGCCGTACAGTTGAGTCACTGACCTTGTTTTATAGATATCTCGTAGGGATTAATACCTGTTCCAAAGAAATAAAACAGTTAATGCTTCCACTCAAAGTTTTCCAACGAGAAACAAGGAGTGCAACAAAAGGTCATCCCTACCATGTAGAGTTATCGAGATGGCGGAATACAGCCTATTCTTTATTGTAATAGATATTCTTTGATAAAAAAAAGTATAATAAAATAAGAATATAAAACATCAGATTATTTGTTTAATTTTCAAAAAAATCTTTCTCGCAGTATAATTTTTTATTTTTAGGCACTTTTGCAAGAAAAAAAATCTGGGTAACCTGACTGAAACTGAGATCAAAAGTGCCGTGAAAGGAGAAAAAACTAGAAAATAAAATTTAAATAATAATATGAAAAATTAATATATGTATTTATGTATGTACTTACTACTTGTTGTAAGTTGATCAAATAATTCACGATTATATGTATCTATATCATCATGATTATCATTTTGTTGTTCATTTTGTTGTTCTTGTTCTTGTTGTTGTTGTTGTTGTATTTGATCTATATTTTCTTTGTTATTATTATATTTTGAATTTAAATTAAATTCTAACATTTTATATGATGATGGTTCATTATTATATGAAGATTTTGATGATATTGTTGTAATATAATTAATATTATCATCATTACTATTATAACTGTTATTTAATATAATATTTTTATTATTATTATTATAATTATTAAAATTATTTATATTAAATTCATTTGTTTTATTAAAAATTTTATTTGATGATCTAATTTTATTTGATGTTGCACAATTTAATGATAAAATTAAATTAACAATTAAAAAAATTAATATTAAATTATTATTTAAAGACATTATTTTTGAAGTTTTTTTTATAATACTATTTAAATAATGTAACCAATGAAAATAATAATGATCACTGTTATTGTCATTTAAAAATGATTTATTAAAAAAATTGAATTTTTTCAATTTTGTTGTTGTTGTTGATGATGATATTAAGGATGAAAAAAAAAATGAATTCATTTTTTTTTTTATTTCTTATTTCTTATTTTAGTTTTTGTTTTTTATTTTTTTTTACATTAGAATTTTTGATTGTTTTTAGGACCCTTTTTTTATTTTATTTTTTGTTTATTATTTTATTATTTTAACATATACAAATATTTGTACATACGGACACATTAAGAATTTGGTAAATTTTATTGATGTATAGTAAAATATATTGGTTGTTGCTGCTGTTTTTGATGACTATGATGAGAAAATCTTTGTTATGAGTTTGCAAAATTTTTTTTTTTTATTTATTATTTTTTTGTTGTTTTTTTTTGGTTTTAAAGTAAATTAACATACGTGTATATTATAAAATATAATATGTGCATATACATCAATATAGATGAATGTTTATATATATATATACACCTATATGAATATATATATGTGTAAATTTGTGTAGTATTTTTATAGTGGGAGGTTTTTTTTTATTTTTTGCAAGCCTCTGATTAATAGACCATTTATGTTTTTGATATTTACATTGAAAAATTGATTTCAGGATTTACAAAATTTTTATTTTTATCCTTTTTGGGTTTTGCGTTTGTTGAGCTGTAAAAAAAAAAAAAAAAAATTTAATTGATTACAAAACATACATACCAGAAAATTGAGTGATTTAATAAATTTGTTATAATTATTTTTTTGTATTTTTTATTATAGGAAGGATATAATTGTAAATAATACATAAATACCGTGCCTAAAAATAATACACAAAAAAAAATTCTTTTTCGACATAAAGTCGAATTGCGGCTTTATTATATTCGGCCCCATTTCAGAAAAGAAATAAAGGTTTTATTCCAGTTTTTGAAATATTATGTTTTTTTTTTCCTTTTTCGTTTTTTTTGTATTTAGAAAATTTTATTTGATTCCGCTTATTTCAGAAAGTTTTTCGATTCGGCTTTATTTATTAGAGCATTATTTTCCGTTCACCTATAAATAGATACATACTCGTATATAAACGTCAATTAAATATTGGGAAATTATAGGGATAGGTATGTTATATATGTATGTATATATTTACATTTTATAGGATTACCAAAAAATTTTAATTTTTAACTATACATTTTCCATCTAAATAATCTGAATTCAATTTTCAAGCTATAACTTTCATTCTTCCTTGTCCAAGCAGTGCAATTGTATTAATAGAACTCTTTATGACATATTCTTCGGTACAAAAAGAGAAAGGGTTTTTTTATTGTGTCTCATACAGTCGTAAAGAATACGGGATCATTTCATTCCTTTATAGTGTCTTTTAATGATTCCCATACCTAACCTCGCACAAAAAAAAAATTAATGCGAAGATATAATAATATGTAGTTTAAGTTTGTTCAGATCGAGATTAAAAAAAAGGGGTACGGTAGAAAAAGTGATAAGAAAAAAAAATCCACTTGTATAAAAAAAAATAAAACGAGGAAGAATACAGTTGACTTTGTCAACTCTTAGATACCCGTACGAACCGTTAGTATGTTCACAGCCTGTCACTCTGCTTACAATATTATTTTTTTAATATTTTAGTATTTTAAAATAATTTGGGTGAATTTTATAATTTCTAGTACTATGGGTTGTACATATATTCAAACTATATAAACATATAGTTATACATTCTTCAAAAGCAGATTTTAACCCTTCTACATAACGATTATCAATCCAAAACTTTTTCAAATATTCTATAGTACGATTTAATACTAAGCGGTAAATGTATATTAAATTTACTAAGTACAAAATAGTAAATATAATTTTAAATATTATATTATATTAATGCGCACATAGTATATTTATATTGTTATAAGTATATCGCCATACATTGCAATATTTCTTTAAAAATATTTCCATTCATAGAATAATTTCTTATAAGTACAATAAAATACATATATGTATGTAAATACGGTGCTATATAATATACATCTCTTTACTCTTATCATTCATTCATCAGTGACATATACGATATGTAAACAAACATGATATTATATAAGTATATCAATATCATATAAATAAAAATTCTTCAAGCAACCGTTATATTGTCTATTTATTTACATTTTTTTGTACAATGCATTATATCCTCAACAATTTCAAATTATCGAGTAAAACAAAATGGAAAAAATTCGTTAAAGAAATTTGTTAGAAAATTTGAAAAAATCAAGTAACACTTTCGTCAATTATAAAGTAACCCTATATTATTAAAAAAAGTTGTTAACAGCAATAAGAGTATAATGTTGAAGCTTTAATTTTTGTGTATTACTTCAAAAAAATTTTAACAGGTGTTCAAGTTACAGGTGTTTAAAAATAGAAAATTTTCAGTTTTTAACTCCTTACAGCTTCTAAACGGGGGGTGGTACAAAAAAACTTTCTGAAATGACTCATACTTATTTTCAAAGATCTAACTTCTGTCATTTTCAAGTTTCCAACTTAAACCGTTTAGAAGACAGAAGGGTTAAAGGATTTTGCAAAATTTTAGTTTCGCATAACGGTAAATTAAGACACCGTATGCCACAAATATATATTTATTGCATATACACTTTCAAAGCTAATAAAAGTAGTAATCGTTTGGCGTTTTCAAAATGAAGATGTACCTTATACAACTTGTGCTATAACAATTTAAATATAGAGCTTTTTTGAACCTTTGGGGAGCTGTAGCTCCGTAACGGGTGGGGCTACAAAAAAAAGTTATTAAAAATAAAATTAATATTTTTGTGAGATCTATGAGCAGTTAAAATTTCATAGCTCTATTTAAAAAAAGGTGGGGATCTAAAAGTTAGGTGTTCGAGAGCTACCCTAAGTTTTGGTCCAAACTCAACCAAAAAAAATAAGGAACCTACAAATTACTCCCAGAATATTTTGTGTAAATTTCAACATTCTAGCTTTCTTAGTTTTTGAGTTAGCGTGCTGACGGACGGACGGACGGACGTGGCTCAAAAGTCTTAGAATTTTTTTCTGATCCGATCCATACCTTTGAAGGTTTATCTAGCTCGCTTATTTCGAGGTGTTACAAACGGAGGAGTAATTTTATTATACCCGATCCTATCGTACGGGTATAATGACTTAACATAATTTTTAAAATGTAAATAACATATATATAGTATCTATAACTTGATATATGCAATAACAAAATAATCAGTACAGTTTCAAAATTAAAACTAAAAAAACAGTAACACTGTTTCAATTTTCATAGAAAATTAACAAAAAAGAAAATAACAATTCATGTCTATTAATACATTAATAGTAAGTTGTCAAATATTAAAAATTTAATATTTCCTAAATAATGGAGTTCTCCAAAAAAAAAAATTTATTTTAAGAAGTATTATAGTTCATTTGCACGATTTCAATTTTTTTAAGGATAGCAAATAGGTTTTCGCAGGTTGAAAATTTTTGTATAACCTGTCTACGTCTGGAAGAAGCGATAGCCATCTCGTAGATACGTGTCGTAATAATTCAGTAAACTTTATATCCAAAATATTATAAAATTCTTTTAATATCTCAATTTTCTTGCTAAGTGAGCTGAGGTCGTTGTAAGTTTTTACAATAATGTATTCAATATCGAATTTAAACTATAGGTGGAATCTCTTTTAATTGAATTATTCAAAACTTGACAAAGACATCCCATGTGAATCAAGTTTTTATTAAATTTTATTTAAAAACAGTTCGGAAATAAAGTTGAAAATAAAGAGCTCGTACATTTGGCGGAACTATAACTATGACTGTGTTGTACCGTGTGATACACAAATGTAGCCTCAGCAGCAACAGCCTTTGTATTTAAATCTGAAAATGACCATTGCAAACTAAAAACAAACTAAGTGTTTTTGTCGCACCATTAAATCCCAAATTTCTTTTGTGTTTTACAGTTTTCATATGCTTCTTTACCTCATAAATACCACCATTTAAGATTGAAAATTCCGAGTTGCACACTAGAAATTTAGCATTTTCATTTTGGTTTCTTCTAATGAAACAAAATTAACAAAATTTTTTTTTTGTTTTTATTGCGCATAATTTTTTGATAGAAAATTTTACTACCACAAAAGGTGTATTTTTACATACCTCTTTCGTATTTGTTAGAAAGCAGTATTTTATATTTTTTCTTCTACGGTACTGTACCCCATGTTCGGGTACGTATGGACACCCTGTCTAGTACATATTTATAAAAATATAATTGTGCAAAGCTTTATTGTATTTCAAAATTATTTCGAAGCGTTTAGAAATAAAATATTTTTAATCTGTTCAGAACGTACTCTATGTAGTCGATATCTGTTCAGAGCACAAATCTGAACTAAAAAATAAAAACACCCTATGTACACTCTACGAAATTATAGTAAATTTCAACAATAATTTTGATGATATTTGCTACAATAATTGTAACACCTAAAATTTCATGCTACATTAATTATAGTAACAAAAAGCAACTTCTTTAAAAGTCAAAAATTTGTTGATTATTAAACATGTTTTTGTTAAATTCTAAACTTTTGTTGAGCTTTAAACGATTCTGTAGAATAAAATTTTAGAATTGAACAAATTCAGTTTAAATCGATCTCGTTTAATTCAAAGTTTCAAGTTTGTTTTGAACAATTAACTGTTTCTACTTGATTAAATCAAGTTAGCGGATTCAGTTTCAGTCTGTAATCATTATAGTAAACATCACGGCGGTCGATCCAATTAAAAGTTTGTTGCCTTTTCAAAATTAATAAAATCAACTAAATTTGAAAATAGAGAAACGTAAAAATATTTTAAATAAAATAAATAAACATTTTATCAAGAAGTGTGAGTATAATTTTAAAGTGGAGTCACAATGAAATTTAAAAAATATTAACATGTTGAATCAAGTCAAAAATTTTTTTTACAAACTCTTAAATTTGCTAATATTCTTCACATATTTTGCTGAATAATGATATTAGTACCTATGTACATACTACCAGAGACTACATACTACTCTCTCTGATACTACATATGTACATACATATGTATGTATATATAAAATAATATTAATATTAAAGATTTTTTCAAATAGTATTGTAATACTAACTAAATTATTTTAATAATTTCAAATTTCATTAAAAGAATATAATTTATAAAATAGTGTATCGTAACGAACACAACAACACGCACTTTACTTAAAATTTAACAATCTTTAGCTGAATAATTAGAAAAATTTGATTAAGAGTCAACACATAATGTTGGGCATTTAACGCATTCTGTTTAAATGTCAACAAATGTCGGCTGATTATTCAGCAATATTTGTTTGAAATTCAACAAAATCTGTAATGAAGTACTAACCTAGAGGCCCCACAAGACAGTACTAGAAAGATAGTGCACTAATACATGAACATTTTCTAGACAATACTATTACATATTTTCAAGTATCTTCTCCACGGTCTTAACAATTTTCTAGCTATTACTTGAGATAGTAATTTGACACTTCGAGCAATTAAAAATGGCGACAAATGGAAAACAACATTCATGTCAAATAAATTTTTGCGGTTGTTTTATTTTTAATTTGATATTTTGTTTGTGTCTATTTTGAAAAAATATAAAATAAACTTAAAAAATGTTGATAATAAATGAAATTTCTTGATAGAAAAAATGCCACATACGTCACACAGACAGTAATTTGAAATTTGGTATTACACACTCGCAAGATAGTAATACTGTCTCGTCTGGCTGCCGGGTAAAACAAAAAAGCGGCAAACGCTTGTATTTGACAATGAAGGTGAAGATATGTATGTCAATGCTAATTGGAATATCTAAATACTTTAAAGAAGATGCAAATTTCATTTTAAAACAATTCCCGGTAAGTTCTCTTTCAAGTTTAATTAATAATTTATTAAATTTGTTTTTCTGTCGTTTTCAGCTTGGTACCACAATTGAAAATGTAGTGCAATGTATCCCCATTCCTGGAGCTTGGATTGCTGTAATAGGTAGTTCTAACCCTTTAGATTGAATTTTTATTTGTAATCCATGTAATATTTTATGGATATACTTTACTTTAGGTACATTGTGCGATTGCCTTGAAATTTTACATAACGGTACCTAGTGATGTTATCTGTATTTCATTGAACATGATTTTTGGCGACAAGGTCATTTAAAGGTCAAATCGGTTATTTTAAAAATTTTCTAACATTTTGTAATAATTCACCTAAACCGTTATATTTTTCGTCTCTTATAGTATACAGAAACTATTTTCTACAATATTATAGAGCATAATACTATGTTTAATATACATCTTGTTTCATATTAATCGGTGTTACTGTTTTTGAGATATTGCAGTTTCAAGTGGAAATTTTGATAAAAAAAAAAAATTTCAAAAAAAGCAATATACATGTGAATTTTTCAAAAACACCCTATATTTATTATATTATACCGTTAGAAAGGTATCTCCACACGCTTTTCAACGGTAAATAATAAGTATAGTATGGGTTGGCAAATAGTCCCACCAGAGAACACAAATACGAAACTGAAACAACAATTTTAATAAAAAAAACATTTTCATACTTTATTTCTCAAACATTTATTTTACCTTTTTGTTTTCTTGTTGAGATATGTACTTACGTAAGTAAAATTGGTGAGGGTAAAAACACCAGAAAATATAAGAATTTCATATAAACCTAAGAAAAAATGCATTTAAAAAAAATTCTGTATAGTACAACATATAAATTTTGTATTGATTTTTAAAATAATTCTTTTAAAAACAAGTAATTTTAAACCCAATATAAACAAAAGTGTTTTTTATAAATTTAAAAGGTTATCTAATTATCGAAATTAAAATATTAAAAATAATCTTTATTAAACTGCAATTGACTGCAATAGAGACTGCAATTCAGACTGAATTTAGAGTTGTATTAAAAAGCAGGATTACCGCTTTTTATTTTTATACATATATCCTAATTATTTTTTTATACATATATTTCAAAAACAATAACTTAAAATAGTGGGGGGCTGCCACCCCTAAGCCCCCTCTAAACAAATTATTGAAACCCTGATTTTGTAATCAACTCTAAAATCTGCCCTAATTCAGAATATCGCAAATACATACATATATACTTTTTTTTCATTCAAATACAACAATTTTTCACTCAATTTAAACTTTTTTTCATCCAAATTCAACATTTTTCCAAAAACGTTAAAAACCTTTTAATTGAAATTAAACCCTTTTTTTTAAATTAAACCTAGTTTTTCCAGTCAGTTGGATAAAAAAAGTTTAAATTGAATGAAAAATTGTTGTATTTGACTGTAAAAAAGTATATATAAATATTCTGTAAAAGGCGTATAACGCTGATTTTGAATCCAACTCTAAAATCCATCAGAATTATATTTTTCCATACATATTTAAATAACACAATTTTCAAAATTGTGGGTGCTGTCACCCCGAAACTCCTCCTAAACAAATTATTACAACCCTGATATTGCATCCTACTATAAAATCCATCCTAATTGCATTTTTTTTTACATATTTAAACAACAACACAAAAAAGGCAAAATAAATGTATGAGAAATGAAGTATGGAAATGTATTTTTTATTAAAATTCTTGTTTTAATTTCGTGCGTGTATCCTCTGGTGGGACTATTTGCCGACCCATACCTTACTTATTATATACCGTTTAAAAGGGTGTGACGATACCTTTCTAACGGTATAATAATAAATATAGGGTATCTTTGAAAATTTTACATCATATTGGTTTTTTTAAAAGTTTGAATTTTTTTTTTTTTATCAAAATTTCCATTTGAAACTGCAATATCTCAAAAATGGTAACACCTATTAAGATGAAAGAAGATGTATATTACAGATAGTATTATTCAATATTGTAGAAAATGGTTTCTGTATATTATCGTAGACGAAAAATATAATGGTTTAAGTGAATTACTGCAAAATGTTAGAAAATTTTTAAAATAATCAATTTAACCTTGTCGTCAAAAATCATGTTCTATGAAATATAGGTGATGTCACTAGGTACCGTTATGTAAAATTACTAAGTAATTGGACAATGTACCTAAAGTAAAGTATACACAAGAAAAATATTAATAACATGTCAAAAATTAATATTTTAATAGAAAAATGTAACTATAATAAATTTCCAATTTATTAAAATTTTTATTGAAATTACGTGATGGAATTTCATTTTAGTAAAGTTTTAAACTTTATTTGTAAGCATTTTTAGTTTGTTGCACTTAATTTTAGAAACAGTTTTTTTAATATAAAAAATATAAAAATTAAAAAAAAAAAAAAAGAAAAGTTTCCAGTTCCACTTAGAGTATTAAGTATAATTTCAGGAGTTGCCTGATGATTTTCAATGGGACGAAAAGAGTTTCAATTTGAATTACAAATAGTCATTATTAGATATTTTTAGTTTTTTTTTTTAAAAGTCATTTTTGTTATTATGTGAATGAAGATATAGTTACATTGTTTTTATATTATTTTTTTAACTTACACAAATATCATAACATAAGATAAAATAGAATTAAAGTGATGTAAACATAAAAGTACATAATGTTTTATTACAAGTTATATAAATTTTCTAATTTTATTTCAGTTACCTACAGAATAGAGCTTACCAATCTATACTACACTAGATGATTTTTATAGAACGCTAAATTCCAACCGAGTATCAATCTAAGTATCAAGCGTTTTAAATTATGTATTTATTTTATATGCTTTTATATTAACTCGTCGGCGTCGGTTTATTTATTTATTTGTCATTCTGTCACGCTTTTATTATCTTCGTAATCTGTTAGCAACATTTTCAATGATTTTAGGTTTTAAATTGTATTGTTCTTCAGATGACAATAATTAAGACAAAACTAATCAATTCTATATAGTATGAAATGTAATACTTTAAAAATCAAATAAAATAATAATGATTAAAATATAAAATTGATAGTTGATATACATTTTATTTTAGAATTGTGATAAATAAATAAATAAATAAATAAATTTTTGTAATGCAAAAAGTTATGACTTTGATTTTCTAATAAATTCAATTAACAATTAATATATTTTATTTATTATATGCTTTTATATTAGCTCGTCGATGTCGGTTTATTTATTTATTTGTCATTCTGTCACGCTTTTATTATCTTCGTAATCTGTTAGCAACATTTGTAAGTGTTGTATTGTGCAGAGGAAAGTGTACAGGTTTCAAAAGTGCGGGTTATTTTGTTCGAATCCAGTTCACATGCAACTTTCTTTTTTTTTAACTATCTATTCATCAACATTTTTTAAATAAAGTATGTATATATTTTGTATATATGAATTTAAAACTTACATTTTTATCTGCATTCATGCATACAAACATACACATTATATTTTTGATCTTTCCTCCTATAATAGTATAAATGTCGATGTCCATTTGCACATGTTGTTTTGTATTAGCATATTTAGCAAAAAACACAATACATACAATATTTTTATGTATGTTGCTAAATTATTTTGTTTATAATATTTGTTTAGGATTTAAATCAAAATATTTGCTGTCAACATTCTTTAATGCAAATTGAATATGCATGGTTAAAAATTAAGATTTTATGTTCGTAATATGTTCAGAAAATATTTAAGTGTTATATAGTGCAGAAGAAAGTGTACAGGTGTTGAAAGTGAGGGTAATTTGGTTCGAATCCAGAACCTCAAATTTCGGAGATTTTTATTTAACCTTATTCCTGCAATTTACTTTTATATTATAACCAGAGCTGGAAACCGTACCCGAACCAGAACCCAAAACCGCTCCGGAACAAGCATTTTGACGAACCAGAATTCGAACCTGAACCCAGTAAAAAATTTGCATTTGGTTCAGGTTCACCATTTCATTCGCAATCAAATTCAACAATGTTTTTTTATTTTAAACTGAGAATAAAAAAAATATAAAACAAAATAGTAAAATAGGTACTTACATAGCCACATATTTGCGTACTGTGTAAGCACACGTATTATGCTTAGCAATTTAAATATGTTTGTACCTAGTAATATATTTACTAGAAATATATGTAAGTAAGTAAATACAACTACAAAAATTATTTAGAGAGATAATATTCTACTTGTAATATCTAAATGTGTATTGCTTTTGATATAGCTAGTCATAGTTTACATATTCCATTCCAAATAGAAAGAAGTAAACACAATTTGTTTTTGTTTTTTTCATGTTTCTTCAAGAATTTCTTTCTCTATTTCTAATTTCTATGCCTACTATGCACTTGCAAATAAAATAAAGCAAAAAATAATACATAAGTAAAATTAATAGATTTTGATTTGCAATCAATAATGCTGCACTTGTTATGTTGATTAAAAAATTTGAACCCGAACCCACTAAAATTTTCCAGTTCGAACCCAAACCCGAACCTGAACCCGATTTTTTGTGGGTTTGCAGCCCTGATTATAATAGTCCAAAATGCTTGCACTAGCAATTCACTAAAGTTTTGTAATCAATTTTATTTTCTACTTTTTAGGGGGCGAATTCGGTTTTGATAAAAGCATATGTATTTTAAAAAATATTTTTTTTACACATTATTTTATTTTTCTATTAAAACTTAGAAAATTGCTTTACTTCTAAGTAGAAAAATAAAAAATGGTTCCGCAAATACGCCAAAGTACAAATTTATAGAACAATATTTCATTAAATCAATATTATGTAGAAAATGTAGAAAAAAAAAACAATGTTAAAATATTTGTGATATTCAGCCGCTTTTCTTCAAAATTAAGGTATATCTATAAAAAAAAAATAACTAGTATCGGTTACATCGGGAATGCATTAAGACGATATTGTATTGATACTCAATTCAACAATTACTTGATCAGCTGAATTAAGTACATTTGTATTAAAGGTTCCATCCTAAAGTTTGGTTTTAAAAGGGGGATGGTTTTGGTTAGTTAAAATCCAACACTATCCTGAGGAAGCACGTGTAGTTCGACTTGGTGACCTCGAAAAAAAAAAGTATCAATACCATCTTAATGAATTGATGAAGTTTAATCAAATTGTCAACAAAAATGATGACCTATCTGTTAAATTTCAACAAAGATGTTGAAACATAGTGTAAAATTTTTTGAAATTTTGAACAACTATTGCTGAATATAATAATAAATTTTACATATTATTTAACAATTTTTCAAAATATTACTCAAATTTAGTTGAATATTCAGCAAATTTTGTTTTAATTTAACGCAAGTTGTTGATTTTCCAACAATTTTTGATTACTATTTTTATTTACCACATACTGTTGAACATTTAACAATGTTATTTAAAATTTAAGAAAAGATATCGCACATTCAACCCATTCCATTAATTTTTTGAGAAATAATATTAAATATACAACAATTTTAGTTGGATAATAAATATTTGACTTTTGAGTACTCAACATTAATTCAACGAAGCTGTTGAATTAGGGTAAGTTCACATGGCATGCATGCATCCGGATGCAAACATTTAATTGGTTGAAAATATGTATCTTATTCATGACATGCTATCACTTTCGCTCAAATATTTTGCATCCACTATAAGAAGCATACAAGATGCAAATTTGTTTTAACGTCAAATTCAGATATAAAATCAAACGTCAAAAATTTTAAACGTTACATATTTTGAAATATTTTGAAAATGGATATAATTTTAAGAATTAATTTTATATGTGTATTAATAAATTATATTTTATTATATATATTATATATATTATATTAATTAAAATTTTTTGTTACATAAAATAACAATTTTCTCTGGTTTAACCATTTTGCATTTTGTAAATAAAAATCTTTTCATCAAATGTTAAAACAATATACACATACAAGCCTACTAGGTACTTTCAAATAAAACTTAAAAAATAAAAATGTCGCCGTTTTGCATCTCGTGAACGAGTGGATACATTATGGATGCAAAATATTCGTTAATATTATCGAAGAGTACACGAAATATAACCGAAATAATTTTTGCATCTGGATGCATGTATCCCATGTGAACTGGTACAATTATAATTGTATATTGAATTAGTACATTTTTCCGGTGTGCAAGTCTAGCTGTCTAGCATTACGCATTTTAGCACGTTTCTTCATATTTCACCCGATGTACTTTTTGCCTTGTTGTCGAAGTCGTTTATTATCACTATCATTTGCAATTGAATATTCTCGGTTTATGACATGAACATACTCATCGAGCACGGCATTTTCATTATAAAAATATCTTTATTCAGCTTTTGATCTTACAGTAGCTGCAACACAACACAAATTTTATTATTAGAACAGTAATCTTTTGATTTTATTTGTTTTTCAGTATTAATATTGATATTATTGCTATCAGTTGAAATGTTTCTGCAAATGGTTTTATTGTTATATATCTCAAATATTGATTGTGATTATTGAGAAGTTGCATCATTGTCTAAAAATAGATCTGGCGATTCTCGTAATAACCGTGTTTGTGTTATTGTGCTAACTTCTTCAATATCATCATTACGTTTAAGATTAATTTCGCACTTATCAGTTTTTGATAAGATTATGCTTTCAACGACATCAATTTTAACTTTTTCTGACTTTTCATAAGATTCCGATTCGCAAGCATGTAGTTAATTCAAAATTTCCTTTATAGAGTATTTAAAATAAAAAAATCGACAGTACTATAAACCTACCATCTATCTTAACAACAACAAACTTTGGTTTTTTAATATAAGTATCCAAATCAATAATTTCCACTGGGTTTTCTACAATTTCAACCGTTTCGCTTTCATACCCATTCGGGTATTCTCATTGTAAAGAGCTTCAAGCCTACTGTCATCTGAATCACCCATTATCTATAATATAATGCACAAGATGTTGGCGAGACCTTGCCAACATGTAAAAAAATATATTTTATATCTATAATAAAACACTCACACTGAATGTAAACTAAACTGGCAATAATGATATTTCTGTATATTTATTTAATAATTTAAAATTTTATTACCAGAGACACAAATCTTTGACTCAAAGTATTATCAAGAGACACAAACCCTTCATTAAAAATATAAATAAATTTAGTAAATATTATTACGAGTGACCAAATTTCCATGGACCAAAAATCCACTAGAAGTATTACCAGAGACACAAACCGTTAATTATAAGTGACTACAGTCAAAAAAGGAAAAGTACATACTTAAAAAACACATTTTCAATCAAAATAAATTCAGCAAATTTTTAATTTTTAAATTTGACCGCCACGCCCATTATGAACTGGTCGCAGCGCTTCTGTTGGCGTTATCAATTTTTGTTTTGGAAAAAAAAAAATAAAAATAGGTACTTTTAATAAAATTAAAACGCCTGAAAGTGAAAAAGTGAGAGTGAGCAAAGTTTATAGTAAACCTCATATTTATAATAAAAAAATAATAGGCCGATTTTATTCTTGATTTTGTTTTCATTAGTATAAAAGCTGGTAAAAGCTTCGTAACATACTTTAAAATAGTTTTGTTTATTTAGGTTGAAATTTAGATTTTTAAGCTAAATTTTCGGTAGAACTGGTATAACATAAAATATTCGAAATTTTTTTATTAATATAAAATTCGGCAGACTTAAATAATTATATTTCATAACAGAAGTCAGAAACTTACTAAATATTATAGAAACGGAGATTTTTCTCAAAAAAAAAAGAAAAAAATAACATAGAAAATATCATTTTAGAAGCCTTCTCTCACAAAAGATTCATAATTTTGTACTAATTTATTATTAGACCATTAATAATATTGTTAGCCATGGAAAAAAATAAGATTTATTAATCAGATCAGATATAATACCTGAAATTAATGATTGAATTTCTGATAATATACACAATATAATGATAATACCAGAATACCAATGCACACAAGATCTTTAAAAAAAAGAAAAAATAACATAGAAAATATCATTTTAGAAGCCTTCTCTCACAATAGATTCATAATTTTGTACTAATTTATTATTAGACCATTAAATTAAAAAGCTGTCGAAAACGACCGTCACAAAAAAAAAAGCCTCCAAAAATTTATAAAATTTCATTATCAGCGACATGAATCTTTTATTAAATATACCAAAGACCTCTTCTAAAGTACATTTAAATAAAATAAATTCAGCAAATTTTTTTCAAGCAAAAAAAAATAAACGCAAAAGACTTGAAAGTAGTTTTGATAATTAAAGTAATTTCGCGGCGAAAACAACTATTTTTCATCGACATAAAAATTTTTTTTAAAACTAAAGAAAAATAGAGAGTAAAATTTTAACAAATATTAAAATTATTTCGATTATTAGTTGTTTTGAATGTAACAAAAAAAAAAAAAATGTCGTAGCGGTTGGTTGGTTTTTCGCCGGTTTTTATTGTGCACTTTGTACATGTGTTTCAAACAATTTTTGAGATATCGGCACGAACTTTTACCCTGAATGGGGTTTTAGCTTGGACCATGTTTTCTCAATGATTAAAAAACTGTCAAAAATTACCGCCACGAAAAAACGGCGAGAAAAAATTAATAAACTGTACCTAACATTTTAAATTTTATGTGTTTAGATTTGTTTTATGTTTTTTTCTATTACAAGTAAGTAAGTGATTTCAACATTTTTTAAATGGTGCTGATGTAAAAATGAAATTTTTTGGTAGTTTATTAAGGGAGTCAGTATGATACCGTAAATTTTTTTGAATCTATAGAAATTGTGCAATTGCACAGGGGATTTTCTAGTAATATTATGTTACAATAAAATTTTATTTTGTTAAAACAAAGAAAGAAAAAAAGAATTCTTAAATGATGTTATTAAAAAAAAAAAAAAATATATATACAAGCAACAAAAAAACATATCGAAATAATTTTATAAAATTGAGTTCAATTCTGGTATTATTTAAATTATTAATTTTTATTTCTTAACTTTTAATTTGAAACGATAATTTCATTTTAAAAACTTAAAACAACATTATGAAATATTACTGATTGTCACAATTACACCGTTTGTTTTTGAAAACTCATATGTTTTGTTTCCATTTAAACTATTACCTACAATTATTGTAATGAATTCCAACAAACATTTCTTAGATAATAGATCTACTCTTAGAGTGTAGATAAAAAATACATAGTTTTATGAATTTTAATAGCAACGAGATATCTTTAGAAAAGAAACTATCAACATTGTATAGATCTTTTTAAAATATAGGATCAATCGGAAAGGAAACATTTTCTGCAACAATATATTTTTGTAGGTACATTTACAAAAAAAAAAACCATTAAAATGTTTACCTACATATGCATGTACATACAAGTTATCACCGTCTCATATTACAGCTAACAGTAAAATAACAGTTAACATCTCAAATTACAACACGCATTTCTAATTCATATTCAAGTTCAAACATGTATCACACCAAAAATGTTAATGCAACAAAATTTACATAAGAATAAAAACCAAATCAATTTCTCACCAAAATTTATTAAATATAAATTTTTTGTCATTTATTAATAAAATTGTCAATTTAGCATTAAATTATAAATTTAAGTAAATTCAAAGGTAATAATAAATATGTAATTTTTTTACCATTAATTAACAAAATTGTCAATTAAGCAAAATTAAATGTATAAATAAATTAAGTAAATTTCATTGTAATAAATTAGTCTTAAGCTAACTTTGTTCTAATAAACTTTTTATACCCGTACGATAAGTATCGGGTATAATAAAATTACTCCTCCGTTTGTAACACCTCGAAATAAGCGAGCTAGATATACCTTCAAAGGTATGAATCGGATCAGAATCAAATTCTGAGTCGATTAAGCCATGTCCGTCCGTCCGTCAGCACGCTAACTCAATAACTAAGAAATCTAAAATCTTGAAATTTACACAAAATATTCTGGGAGCAATTTGTAGGTTCCCTATTTTTTTGGTTGAGTTTCGACCAAAACTTCGGGTAGCTCCCGAACAACTAACTTTTAGATCTCCACAATGTTTTTGAAATAGAGCCAGGAAATTTTAACTGCTAATAAATATCATAAAAATATTAATTTTATGTTAATATGAATTTTTCTGTAGCCCCACCCGTTAAGGAGCTACAACCCCCCAAAGTTCCAAAAATCTCTATATTTAAATTGTTATAACACAAGCTCTATAAGGTATATCTTCAATCTGAAAATTCCAAACGATAGGTGCTATTATGAGCTTTACAAACATGTATATAATAAATATATACTTGTGCTATACGGTGTCTTAATTTACCGTGATGCGAAACTGAATTATTGCAAAATCCTTTAACCCTTATATCTTCTAAACGGTTTAAATTCGAAACTTGAAATTAGATTTAAAAGAAGTTAGATCTTTGCAAATAAGTATGAGTCATTTCAGAAATTTTTTTTGTATCACCCCCCATTTAGGAGCTGTAAGGGGTCAAAAACTGAAAATTTGCTATTTTTAAACACCTGTAATTTGAACACCTGTTAAAATTTTTTTGAAGTAATACATAAAAATTAAAGCTTCAACATTACACTCTTATCTCAGTTAACTACTTTTTTTAAGGGGCTTCGGTAGCCTAGTGGGTAGACGTGTGGCATATTAACCGAAGGAGTGTGGGTTCGATCCCTGCACAAGTCGTAAGTTTTTTTCTTTACATACCCCCTTTACGACCTAATATAATGTAAATATATAGTATATAATATAAACAAAATAAATAATATTAGTATATAATTTAATAATAGTATAAAAACCTATAATGGCCTTAATAGCCGATGGTTCAATAATATTGCACTACATTAATGTATGTAATATTAATATAAATAAATAAATAAATAAATACTTTTTTTAATAATATAGGGTTACTTTATAATTGACGCAAGTATTACTTGATTTTTTTCAAATTTTCTAACAAATTTCTTTAACGAATTTTTTGCATATTGTTTTACTCGATAATTTGAAATTGTTGAGGATGTACAAAAAAATGTAAATAAATAGACAATATAACGGTTGCTTGAAGAATTTTTATTTATATGATATTGATATACTTATATAATATCATGTTTGTTTACATATCGTATATGTCACTGATGAATGAATGATAAGAGTAAAGAGATGTATATTATATAGCACCGTATTTACATACATATATGTATTTTATTGTACTTATAAGAAATTATTCTATGAATGGAAATATTTTTAAAGAAATATTGCAATGTATGGCGATATACTTATAACAATATAAATATACTATGTGCGCATTAATATAATATAATATTTAAAATTATATTTACTATTTTGTAATTTTTTAATATACATTTACTGCTTAGTATTAAATTGTACTATAGAATATTTGAAAACATTTTGGATTGATAATCGTTATGTGGAAGGTTAGAATCTGCTTTTGAAGAATGTATAAACATATAGTTTGAATATATGTACAACCCATAGTTCTAGAAATTATAAAATTGACCCGAATTATTTTAAAATACTAAAAAATTAAAGAATAATATTAGAGAATAATATTAATAAGAAGAGTGACAGGCTATGAACATACTAACGGGTCGTACGGGTATCTAAGAGTTGACAAAGGCAACTGTATTCTTCCTTGTTTTTATAAGAATTAAAATTTCTTTTCGTTAACTGGTGCGCGAGCAAAAGTTTTCGCGATAAAACTAATCAGTAAAAAATTAGTAAAAAGAGAAAAATATTAAAAATTAATTTTTCTAAAATATATAAAAAAAATTTTCTAGTTTAAAAACGAAAATTTAAATCCGGGAAAAACAATTAAAACTGAGCTGTACTTAAAAAATAGTGTGAAAAATAACTAATAAGGTCCGTCGCAGAAAAGTGCATATATCGGTTATAAACGATAGTGCAATAAAAAACGAACAAAAAAGTGTTGAATAGTGACTCGATATTGTGCCATTAGTAGGGTATTGATAAGGCTAACGTCTTTACCTAAAGAGGAGAAACACAGATCATCCATCAACTAAAGAACAAAAGCATAGCAGACTCATTGGGTATAAAAAAGGCATGCGAGCCCACGCCGTCGAAGTCTTCTTCTTGTAAGTTTTTAACTTCCTTATACAAAACTAAGAAAATATAAAAAATAACTTGGTAAAATAATAAAATTATAAGAAAAAATCAATCAATAATATCCAAGATTAAAATTAAAGAAACTTTTTAAATAATAAAATTATAAGAAAAAATCAATTAAACAAATTTTATAACAATTAAAAAACATTAATAAAAATCCAATAATAAAATTAAAGAAACTTTTTAAATAAAAAAAAAAAAAAAAATCATAAAATTTATCAAACTAATTATAAAAAATTACTTATAAAAAATTAACAAAAAAATAAAATTAATTCTATTAAGATCTAAGCTCTAAAAATTTTTTAAATAAAAAAATCTTTTTAATTGTAATAAATTTTCTTAATAAAATTTGGGAAAAAATATTGTAAAACTAATAAAATTTTACAAAAGCATTAAAAAATAATGAAAATCATAAATAAGAAAGTAGAACTCAAGATTTAAAATAAAAAAAAAAAAATCAGAAGCGACAATGGCCGATCAACTTCAAAAAACCGTGGTAGAACTAACTGGTACATTAAACGCACAGATCGAACTCATAAAACAATTACAGGCACGCATAGAACGAATGGAAAAGTCACAACAGGCTACACCATCCACATCAAATGCAGCAACATCAACAAAGCCTAAAACCGAGCAAGACCTGAAGGATATTAGGAAGTTACCAGATTCTGTCAAAGAATTGTCAACTTTCGATGGCAATCCAATACATTATACGTCATGGGTACATAGCGTCGAAAGCATTCTAGATGACTACAAAATAATGTCCAACAAGCCAATATACCGAGCTATATTACAAAATATAAGACAAAAGATAAAAGGAAAAGCAGATGCAGCACTTGTATCATACAATATATTTGATGAAGACTGGACAAGCATTAAAAAATGTTTATCACTATATTACGCAAATAAGCTCGACATCAGAACATTGGAACATCAATTAAGCCAAATGCATCAAGACAAGTTTAGCATAGACGAATTTTGTGCTCACGTGAATCATCAACTTTCACTAATAATTAATAAAGTCAAGACTGAATATTACAGCCCAGAAACAGCAGGAGTCCTATCAGAAACATATAGAAATAGAGCTCTTGACATGTTCATCAGAGGTTTAAAAGGAGAAATATCAAAGATGCTACTTATTCAGAAGCCTTAAACGTTACCGAAGAAGAAGCATATACAACGTGTTTGGAAGTCCAAAACCACAACTTCAAAAGCATGTCAATCCATAGAAGAGATTACAACAATACAGTTACGTCACCGATTAATCAAATATTTACGCAAAAACAATCACTTTTCCAAAATTTTAAAACAACACAAAGAAAAAAAGATTAAGATTAAAAATTTTAAAAGAAAAATTAAATCTGAACATAGTAAACGATATAAAGATTCCAGAGAACTTCATCCAAATACTTCAGGATGTGTACAAGGAACATTTTGCAAATTATAAGACCAGAATAACCCAAAGACTAGTACAAGATATTTGTAAAGAAGAGAATATTTTTTCAATTATCAAGGAAACTCACAAAAGAGCGCACAGAAACCACCGGGAAAACAAAGAACAAATTCTCGAAAAATATTATTTCCCAAGAATGACATCACTAATCAAAAAGTTCACCAAATCTTGTGAAGAATGCAATATTAACAAGTACCTTACCTTAATTCAGTAAAGTAAAGAAACCGTAGCAAATAACAATAAAGTCACAATTACCACTACTTCAGGACGCAAAATTCATAAATCGCAGCTAAAAAATATTAACTAATAAAAAATCTTAACTCTTTCAGCCTCAATTTTAGATTATGGACGATATCACAGTCATTCGACTTATACACATATAGCACTCCACTAATAGCAATTAAAGAAGGACACGGAAAACTACTAAATGGGAACCTAAAGTTGGCTCATCTTATAAATTTAGCTGAATACAAAAAAATGATGGACACATTAGAACCAATGTTAACAACATGATAAAAGCAGTTTTAAATCTCAGATAACTCATCAGTTCAACCAAACACTTGAACTTATATCGGAACTACAAGGTCATTCAAATAGAGCTCCCCGTTCAATCAACTGTATTGGAACCGCATGGAAGTGGATAGCAGGATCACCTGACGGCACAGATTGGGATAAAATTGTCGAAAGTCAAAACTAAATAATAGAAAACAATAATGAACAGTACAAGGTCAACAAAATTTTAGCAAAAAATGCTGAACAAATCTTGAAGGACTTCAACAAAATCGTTAAACACTTAAACAACAATTCGGAATCAATCATAGAACAAACATTATTTAATAAACTTACCATATTGAAGGAAAAAATAAAAGAGGTCTTAAGAGCAGCACAATTAGCAAAAAGAGGAATTATCAATACATATCTCTTAAGCAAAAACGAAATTAACCATCTGATAACGGAATTAGAAATGTTACCCTATGCAAATGAAATAGAAGCCATAGAATACACCACTCCTACTAAGATGGTAAAACATTTTACAATTCTTTACATAATATCTATTCCAAAAACAGGTGAAGATGATTACAATCATGTCATCATAAGACCATCTATAAAAGAAGACAAGCAGATCCATTGGAACACGATGAACTTCTAACAAATCATGAGAAAACATTTGGAATCACAGAGAAATGCAATCTCTTTGGGGAAACAATCATATGCAAGAGAAATCAAGTGAATCAACTAGAAAAAAACCATTGCATCGCTCAACTAATGAAAGGTCTTAACGCAAGCTGTGAATACCAAATAAACGAAGAAGAAGTCGTTGAAGCCATAAATGAAAACACCATATTTTTACAAACTTTAATGCGACAATAAAAGATAGCACCTTCAGTAAACATCTTGAGGGCACCTTTTTGATTCAATTGAAAAACGAAACGCTTCAAATAAAAGACATGATCTTTACCAATAAAGAAACAAGAACTTCCCACATATTGCCACCAGTTTTGCAATCCAACATAACTAAAACAGAAACAAAGCTCGATCTAAAATATCTTTTTAGTCTACATAAAAATAATTTTGAAAAATTGGAAAAACTATCCTTCAATAACGAAGCAACTTCTTACGTAAATGTTACAATTATTACGGGCATAATCATCATTCTGGTACTAGCAACATTTATCAAATTTAGCAAAAATAGACAAAAATTACAGATAACACCTGAGGTACCAAAGCAAACAGTAGAGGAACATCCACAATTGCAGTCCATTCAAATTAACTTGGATCCACGGGTCGCGGATCTTTAAAGGGGGGAGAGTTATCACCGTCTCATATTACAGCTAACAGTAAAATAACAGTTAACATCTCAAATTACAACACATGCATTTCTAATTCATATTCAAGTTCAAACATGTTTCACACCAAAAATGTTGATGCAACAAAATTTACATGGGAATAAAAACCAAATCAATTTCTCACCAAAATTTATTAAATATAAATTTTTTGTCATTTATTAATAAAATTGTCAATTTAGTATTAATTTATAAATTTAAGTAGATTCAAAGGTAATAATGAATATGTAATTTTTTTACCATTAATTAGCAAAATTGTCAATTAAGCAAAATTAAATGTATAAATTAAGTAAATTTCATTGTAATAAATTAGTCTTAAGCTACCTTTGTTCTAATAAACTTTTTTTATAAGAATTAAAATTTCTTTTCGTTAACTTACATACATTAAAAAATTAGTACATTGACTTTTTTATTTCTATTTTTATATGCTAAAAAAAATTCTTATTCTTATTTTAAATCAATTGTTAAATAATATGTTTTTTTTTTTCATTTTATTGGAAAAACAAAAAAAAAAAATTGCAAAAAGGAAAATCACTAAAAATGATTTTTTTTTGTTTTGTTTTGTAAAGGATATAAAAACAAAATGAACAGGAAAAATTGAAAAGTATAAAACAAATAAAAAAAACAAAAAGGAAAAAATGTTCCATTACCTACCATTGCGATAATTCAAATCACTACATCCAGGGGTTTTGATTTCTTAAAAGAATCGGAAAGTATCAAATATTAATACCATACCCTTTTTTTTTTTATATTTGTACATATATATATTCAATATTTTATAGACAAAAATTAATAGAACTTCATAATTTCTTCAGTACACAGCTAGATCTCGAAGTCTTTTGTTTTTTTTTATTGTTATATTATATCATTAGCTAACTACAAATAAGTATATATACATACAATATGCATAAATATTATAAACTATAAACATATAGTCAATAGTCTCAGTTATAATTTTAATATTATTTAATGTTATTTTTTTAAATTTCTTAAAATTGAAGCAATCTTTAAAAAGAACCAAAATGCCGTTCCGGTAAAAATTAAGCCCTGACTACACGAACCAATTATTATGACCCAATTTTTCCTTTCTTTAATATATATAATATATAAATTTTTTTTTTTGTTTTATTGCAAATCAAAGAAATAAAACAAAAACAAATAAAAAAATTTATAAATATTTTCATTAGAACTTCAATTCAAAAATGTTCAAAAGTTAAGAATAAAATACATAATACCAATATTGTTGTATCAATATCGACATACAATTTTAGTTATAGAAGCATACATAAGGTTGCCATTCGTACTCTTTACTTTTTTGTTGTAAAGTGTCTTTTTTGTACTCTATTTTTAAAGCATCCGCTTTCTTATAAACATCCCCATAATATGTTTAAATTCTTTTTGTATTTCTGCACGCAATGCAAGTGGCGAACGAATTTTTAGTGTCATAAAATTATTAAATTATCTCATTAAATTATCTGTCAAATATTTAGTGTTCTCATAACCACAGTAGATGATCGCACTTCGCACTATTTTTGACAGCTAATATTGTTGAATGTTTTTTTAAAATTTTTTGAAAGAAAAATAAAGTAAATAAAGGTGTTTTTAAATAAAATAAAAGTTATGTTATAACTATTGTTCCTTATATAAATTATTTTCAAAAATTTAATAAAATTATGTACAAATTAATTTTTGTAACTAAATTACACATTACTTTTTTTTCAAAATAAATTGTATGGAAGGTCTCTTTTTTCATTTTCACCCTACGCATATAACAATTATACATTGACTGATATCGTGCCGAGAAATAATAATTGGAATCGAATGTTTTCTTGAGAAAACTGCTGGATTGTTATATTATCGATTATATAAAAGTTATATAAGTGACAGTGTTCTATATAGTCAAATCTACACAAATATGATTGACAAATTTTCATAAATGCACTATGCGATATATGTATATGTAGACAAAACTGTTAAGTACCTAGGTCCTAGAGTGTTCATAAACAAAATGTTTCAGAAGAATTTTGTTCATAAACATTTTTAACTTATCAAAAAAAAAATTAAATTGTAATGACTAGCATAGATAATATATAGTAATAATAGATAGCCTACTTAAAATTTGCTGGAAGTGCTCCTAGTTTCAATAAATTACTACATCTAAAAGGCCAATAGATGTCGCTAAACAGTTTCATTTTAAAATCACTAGATGTCGCCCATATTTCTATACCTATATTTTTTTCCTATTTTATTTTTCGAATTTATAAATAAAAAGAGGAAATCATATTATAACAACGAATTTTATTTCAATCATAAAAATTAACAGACAATATTTTCACCTTCACAATATAGTAAAGTACAAAAAAAATTTGTTCTAAGTCAACCACCCGTGATGACTAGGTATAGGTAGCTGTAGTAAAATCATTTGCGTACTGTGTTTTGTTTTGTTTTATTTTTTTTCAAAATGTCTGATAAAATTGAAAATGAATAATGTAAGAAAACTTATTTTAATAAAAATTCGTATTACATTTTTTTTATAATTTATTTAAATTATTTTATTTAGAGAATTTATTTTGATTGAAAATAACACTTAATCAAATTTCCCTACTTGCCGCCATTTTTTTTGTTCAAAAACACAAAAACTTAATGCATACTACAAATTTAAAACAGCAGCGCAATTTTCATTCAACTGTCATATAGTATTCATACAGTATATTGAATTTATGAAAATACCTAATTTTTTTTTTTTTAGTGCATTTCTCTGCCACATAAATGTGAACAGAAAATTACACAGCCTTTCCTGTTCAGGCGTGGCTGTAAATGTCGTAAGGGGGAATAACTCTTACGACGTGTGTGGGATTAGAAGCCACATTCCCTCGGTGTTAACAGCGTATTTTATACGCTCTTACCCACTAGGCCACCGAGGCCCCAAAAAATTGTACTTACTTACTTTAATTGCATCTATGTCGAGCAGGGGTGTCGTTCATATAAATATTCTTACAACTAATACTTGTAATTCTCAGAAGTTCTGTAGTTTTTTAAGAGAATTAGTAGAAGAGTTAGATGAAGCAGAGAATATGGTAGGCACATGGCTTGTGATGAACAAAACTGCTATTCACAAAACGTGTATAGTGCAAGATATTATTGCAATAAAGCCATATCAGTTTATATATTTATCACCGTATTCACCAATGTTGAACCCTATTGAAAATATGTTTTCGAAAGTAAAGACTATTGTGAAACAAAGTATGGCAGAAAATTCGAATACAAGTCTCACACAATTAATAAGAGATGCAATGGAAAAAATAACAAAAGACGACTGCAAGGGATTTGTTAACCACATGATAGAAAATCCTAAAAGAGCAAGAGATGATCTATCTTTTGACTAATAGATTAAATTAAGTATGTGAGTCAAAATATAAATTAAAATTCCGTTTATAAATTATTTAATATTTTTTATTTCGTATATTTTTTAATTTATTTTAAAAATTTTTCTGGAACTAGTCTTTTGTTTTTTTTTAATTTTTTATTAATTTTCTAATAGGGCTCATAAGTTAAAATTATATACCTATGTATATTCAACTAATTTTATTAGTAATGTAACGAGATATTAACCGCGTTTAAATTGAAAACAGGGTTCTTAAGAATATTGTCTTTTTATGTTATTCAACATCATAATTTTTTATAAAAATGAAAAATTTGTTCAAGTGTAAGTTTTGTTAGAGTATTATGTAAGGTTTTTATCGTATTTTATCATTTAATTTTTTCCCGCTTTTTCAAAAATGACCGTCACGATTAAAATATGGCGAATGAAGAAATCCACTTTTGTGCTTTTACCGTAAAATTCTAAAGAGTTTTTTTTTTAAATACATTTAATGTAAACGTATATCTTAATATAATAAAAGACAATCTCCTGCTGCTGTTGCTGCTGCTATTCGCGTGCCTTTTTTTTTAAATTTTAGAGCACACACAATCAAAATATTTCTTACTAAATACTAATACTAACAAAAAAATACATATATGTATAAGCTATAAAACATGTGATTCACTTTGTATGAGCTTTTATAAACTCTTTTTGAAATATTAAATAAATAAAAAGAATAATTAAGTATCGT